>JAZKLR010000829.1:0-150604 GCA_037103525.1 Ganaspis brasiliensis | reverse complement strand
ATTATACCTTTGTTAATAAAAATGGGAAGTTAACAATTGATTTGTTTTGGTCAAATATTAACGGTATTAGTAATATTTTGGATTTTAGAGTTATTTATCTTATAACGTCATCAGATCATTTTCCAGCCGTAGCATATTTCAGAAGAAATATTATGGAATTTGAAAGAATCACTCCGGTTTTAAAATGGAATGAAAAAGTGAAAAATGAGTATTTTGAATTAATGAATATTTGTAATTTTCAAATAACCAGAATTGGTTACCTCCACGTGGTGTACCTTGGAAACGATGCCATTGAAATGCAATGGCAATTGTATATATATTTCAAATAACAAAGTCATTTTTCTATAACTTTATATACTAATACAGTTAAAATTATTTTAAAACTTATAACAAATAACAAAATTTTAATGCACTATATTAAATTTTTTATTAAATTTCAATGAAATCGGCAAATTACCAATAAAATAAAAAGTAGATTATATCAGTAGTAATCTTCACGTAAATTAACATATAAGTACCAAATTTAAGCATCCCAAGTCAAATACTAAAAGATTAAAAAAGGGGGCCCGGTCATTTTTTCGAATTTTCTTTGAAAAAATCGTAGGTTTTGGCTAGTAAACATTGTGAAAACCGCCTTTTCGAAAGTTCTCTATAATTTTCCTGTAATCTACTCGTAAATATACATATGTGTACCAAATTGCAGCATCCTGAGTCACATAGTTTGGAAGATTAGGGGGAGGGACATGGTCATTTTTTTGAATTTTTTTCAAAAAATAGTACTTTTTGGCTAGTAAACACTATGACGACCGCCTTTTCGAAAGTTCTCTATAATTTTCCTGTAATCTACACGTAAATGTACATATGTTTACCAAATTTCAGCTTCCTAGGTCAAATAGTTTGGAAGATTGGGGGGGGGGGGGGGGGGCCCGGTCATTTTTTCGAATTTTCTTTGAAAAAATCGTACTTTTTGGCTAGTAAACACTATGAAGACCGCCTTTTCGAAAGTTCTCTATAATTTTCCTGTAATCTACACGTAAATCTACATATGTGTACCAAATTTCAGCATCCTAGGTCAAATAGTTTGGAAGATTAGGGAGGGGGAAATGGTCATTTTTTCGAATTTTTTTCAAAAAATCGTACTTTTTGGCTAGTAAACACTATGAAGACCGCCTTTTCGAAAGTTCTCTATAATTTTCCTGTAATCTACACGTAAATCTACATATGTGTACCAAATTTCAGCATCCTAGGTCAAATAGTTTGGAAGATTAGGGGGGGGACATGTTCATTTTTTCGAATTTTTTTCAAAAAATCGTACTTTTTGGCTTGTAAACACTATGAAGGCAGTCTTTACGAAAGTTCTCTATAATTTTCCTGTAATCTACACGTAAATGTACATATGTGTACCAAATTTCAGCTTCCTAGGTCAAATAGTTTGGAAGATTAGGGGGGGAACATGGTCATTTTTTCGAATGTTTTTCAAAAATTCGTACTTTTTGGCTAGTAAACACTATGAAGACAGTCTTTACGAAAGTTCTCTATAATTTTCCTGTAATCTACACGTAAATGTACATATGTGTACTAAATTTCAGCTTCCTAGGTCAAATAGTTTGGAAGATTAGGGGGGGGGGACATGGTCATTTTTTTGAACTTTAGGGCAAAAAAAATGGTTTTTGCTGGATTTCGGCATGTTTATGAGCTCGAATCGCGTTTTCCATATCGTTTTCGTAAATCCAAGGTGAAATTACATATTTGGACCAAATTAGAAGACTTTAGCTCAGATAGTTTAGAAGTTAGAGGGGGTGCGAAAACGGACACACATAGTGATTTTAATAGGGTTCCGTTTTACGCTACGGAACCCTAAAAAGGAGAAAAGAATGATCCAGTAAATTATCGACCAATTGCATTGGTAAATTGCACGACAAAAATTTTTACACATGTAATTGCGGGAAGATTGAATGACTCGGTGGAATCAAATTGTCTTTTGGGCCAGTGGCAGGCAGGTTTCAGGAAAAACTGGAATTGTAGAGATCATATACTCACATTGAATGCAATGATACAAAATCGATTAAGTTTAAAAGGGGGCAAGCTTTTCGTTCTATTCGTGGACTTCAGTAGTGTCTTCCCTTCGGTCTCACATGAACTGCTATGGGAAAAAATTTCTAAAATGGGTATAGGAAAAAAAATAGTTGGGATCCTAAAGGATCTGTGTATAAAAGCCACAGTAGCGGTTAAGAGATCTGAGGGGTATCGGAGTCCATAGAGGTAAAGGGTGGGTCTTACAAGGAGAAGTTCTAAGCCCGATATTGTTCTGTCTTTTTATTGCAGATTTTAAAAAGTTTTTAGAAAATGAAGGTATTAGAGGAGTATCCGTAAACCATTTGGTAGAGATCCTGCTACTCGCTTATGCAGACGATTTTGCTGTTTTGGCAGATTCTGTCTCTAATTTGAGAAAAATTTTAAAGGCACTGTATAAATATTGTATTTTAAATAATCTTGAAATCAACGTAAATAAAACGAAAATTGTGATTTTTAGAAGGGGAGGACACGTTCATGATAGGAAATATGGTTTATTTGTATATGGCGAGAGAAGTAACAGAGATCGTATCAAATTATATATATTTGGGTGTTATTTTCTCTAATTCATCCGTTTTTTCTGAGAATGCAGAATCTGTTATCATTAAAGCAAAAATTGCTATAAATACCACGGTCTCTATAATATTCAGAATGGGGTTGGCTTCCTGGTTGCCGATAAGCAACATTCTAAACATTCTAAACATTCCAATTGTCACTCCTGGCTATGCCATTAAATTAGAAACTGGGTCAAGTAAACTAGCGGTAATGTTTAGCAGAAAAAGAGGATAAGGATATATATAAATTTAATTGGTACATGCAAGTGGAGAAAATATTTAAAGCAATAAATAGGAAAACAAAATTTGACAATCTCACATTCGAATCAATACAGAGATAGAATGTTTGGATCGCGGATTATGAAAAGTTTGATATGATGAAGACGTAAACCGCCTGGGGAGTCACAATCATTACAATTGTTACCCCACCTACAGAGGTGCGAAGGACTCCAAAAATATCTCTGCTTAAAAATCCCGTTAAAATATTTTAGTTTTATTGCCCAAATAAGATTATTGAATAACTATCAAAGTAGAATCATAATTAATAAAAAACCGCTAGATCTGCGAAAGGCAGCTGTTTGTGATGATTGTGGCTCTCCTATTCTCGATAAAGGATATCATGTTCTACTAGAATGCATATAAATGCAAGTAATGTCAAGTAATATAAATGTTAAATGATCGCAACCTCTTTGTATAGACTGATGTTTTAAAACAAATAAACTTTACAACTCAATTTAATTATTTACGAAAATGAATGGATTTTAATCATTATCCTGAGAAGGAGCACAAGCCAAATAGAATAATATGTAATAAAAGATCTATAAAAACCTAATTGTTATGGAAAACTTTTGTTTAAAATATTTTTAGAAATTTTTAATACTTGTTGCGATAAATGTAAAAAAATTAATTTTATGGGTTTTTTTTTATTATTTTTATCATGATTTTCGTCAAACGTATCTCTGCTTCTAGAGCGTGTTCTAAGTTGTCCCAGTACTGCCAAACAACATCAGAATTAAACTGATTCAGTACTACATTTAAGTACTAACTTTTTTAGTTAACCCACTACAGACCAGTACTAGCATGACCTGGACAAAAATGAGCACAGCTGGCGAATATATTATTATAGGTTATCACTGCCATCTAATTAAGAAAAGCAGTATCTGCATTTCGGATTAGTCATCTAATAGCTATCGCATCCAATGAAAGATGGGTGACTTATCAGAAATGCAGATACAACGTTTCTTGTTTGGACGGTAGATCACATGAACGCATGCATTGCATACAGACGTACAAATCTTGTTTCAACGAATTCTCACACTGTGGTCTGGAAGACAATTTAAATGAACTAAAAATCTATAGAAACTCTTATGACATATATTCATATATAAAAAAAACAAAATCACTAAACCTTACATCTTGATTAGATCATTTACAGGTGTTACAGCATTTTAAAAAATTTATAACATACAAAAAAATAGGAATCTTATGCAAAAATTTACTTTAGGGTGGTTTTTAAAATGTTAATTTTGGAATTCGATTCATTCCCCCCTCATTTATAAAAAAAATTAAGAAATAAAAATTTTGACCTATATTTAAACTCTATCGCTATTCCCGTGCGGAGTTTCTGGACCCTCATCGGGCGCATCACCGGGTGGTGGATAGGGGAATGCCTCCTAGATATAGTTTGAAGAAGAAGACAAAATGACAGAACGTGCGCCTTAAGACAAAATACCCCAGGTAGGCCCCTCTTTGGAGGGTGGTTCAACCGTTGATTTCGATCGAGTGAAAACCCCAGTGGTCAATGCTGGCTTTATAGATTCTGGGAAAAGCCAAAGTCACGGAACGTATAACGTTTTTGGATTGGATATGGAGGTAGAAATCAGCCCAATTGAACCAGGGCCTAGCAATGGGTCAAAATCACGGATAAAGAACCACTTGGCGCAGAGGCACCAGGACAGAACCCGGTCCTGTTGACGGCCGATGCGCAGTCCTTTTCTCGAGGAGGCAGTAACGCAAGTTTTAGTAGTAGCGTTAGCGCTTTTAGCAATGCTTCAGCAACTGAAGATCGTCAATGCCAAGAGAAAAGAAATAAGTGCGCTCAACTGCGAGAAGAAGAGGCTAGCTTCTTTTCTAAAATGGAAACTGAACATTGGGAGATGTTAAAAGCCTGCACGGCTTAGCGGAATGTGAGCCAGATAGTCCGGAAAGGACTTAAGTCATTCAAGAAGTAGATACCTGCTTTAAAAAAAAGCATGAAGAAGTAGACAGAGCAAATGTTGCTCTTTACAAGTTCCTCCTGAGGGCAGTAGAGTCGCGAGATGCGCGAAAAAAGATCCGAAACCGCGTCCAGGCAAGTGCAATGAGAAGCCTTATCCTGGAAAGCGAAAATCGAAAGTGCTCACAAGAAGACCGAAGCCCCCGCTTTATGAAAGGTCAAGGAAGAAGAAGTCGGAGGACAAAAAGTCGTCTGCCAATAAGGGGAAACCCGCACCGAAGAAGACTTCTCCCAAGTTGCGACTCTAATCGACTTCTGAAGCGTCAGGAATTACGAAGACTCTTGCCGAAGTTGTGTCAAGCAATCGACAAACGCAAGAGCTTCCTCCGCGTTTACTGCCTTCTGAAACCGATAAATTCCAGGTCTTCAAAGACAGTAGAAAGAAGGCACGTTTGTGGAAAAAAGCAGAAAAGGAGAAGGAGAAGTGAGCTAAACAAAGAGCGGAAAAAGAAAAAACTTTTAAAACACGCTCATCGAAGGCGGTCAGAATCTGAGCGAAGAGCCCAGAGGCTAAGGCTGAGATTCTAAAGGGCTTAAAGAAGTTCTTAAAACTAGAAGATTATGGAGCTGAGGTTTAAAGGACAAGGAGAACCATAAACAACGAGGTTCTTCTTATCGTTAAGAAAGGAGGTAAAACCTCAAAGTTTGCGAGTGGTCCTACCCTTGCCTTAAAGGATAGAGCCAGGGTTACAGCCCTCGATAACAAAAGAACTTTAGAGATCGAGGATGAATGAGTTAGGTTGGCTGGATAAATACTCCAATTAAGGAGCATGTAGAGGTACCGAGGTTCCAAAAATGCCTCGGATATGGTCACTCTACCAGTACCTACAAAGGCACTGACAGGTTTAAAAACTGTCGGACATGTGGCGAGCTGGGTCACCTGGCAAAGAACTGCTCAGTCGTGGAGCCCAAGTGCATCACCTGCACAGACTCGAATAAAAACGACTGCGCTCATTGGGCCGGCAGTAACGCCTGCCCAATATACAAGGAGCAAGTGCAGAAACTGAAACAGGCAAAAGCCTATAGTTTCTGCAGATTAACTTGCACACAGCGAAAAAAGACGTAGGACCAGATGTTGGTGACAGCCAGTCAGGAGGGGATCGACGTTCTGTTCTGTAGTGAGCAGAACAAAAGAAGCAATCTCGCTCACCGGTACCATGATTCATCAGGAAGGGCAGCCATTCAGGTCTTTAATCCCGATTTGCGGGTAGACAAGTTCCTGGTGACGAGCAGTGGGTTCGTGTGGGTAAAAATTCCAGGTATACGTATGTATAATTGCTACTTCTCACCTAACAACCCACTGACAGCCATCGAAACAAACATAGATGAACTTGAGTCGAGCCTGCGAGAATCCAGGCTGGATGTTCTAGTCACAGGTGACTTTATTACAAAGTCGCTAGACTGGGGCGAGACAAGGCTCGACAATAGAGGAATCTTTGTCGCAGAAAATTTTTGTTAATTAGAATCTGAACCCGACTCAACTTTAATACATCCCTAGACCCAATAGAAAGCTTGATTTATGACCTTTAAAACGCTTTTTTGAAAATTGTTCTACGATGATTTTTAACAAAGTTATGATGTTTTACTTAAAATTATTTTTGTTCATTACACCATAACACATCAATAATAATTGATGTGTTTTTAACATTTGCAAAAAGTCATATTTTAAGTAAAACATCATAACATCATTAAAAATCATCGTAGAACAATTTATAAGAAAGCGTTTTAAAGATCATAAATCAAGCTTTCTATTGGCTCTAGGCATGTATTAATGTTGAGTCGGGTTCAGATTCTAATGAACAAAAAGTGTCATTTTATTGATTTTGAGGTTAGGGTCCAGCCTAGACTTGCTAGGTTAATTCTTATGACGGATTCTTGTTCAGCGCGTCAAAATATATAGGGAGTGACTAGTCTAGTCCGCCGCGCACAACCCTTTAATTTTTTTGTGGGGCTGTATTATTGATCTCACGATAACAACGTCTCTCCTAAACAAGGCATAAAGGATTGGCGGATCTCTGAGGATCATACCGAAAGTGACTACCAGTATATCAAATTTTCAGTATCAGGGGAGACACACCTAGAGCAAAAACATAGGTAGCTTCCTGTAAGAACGGCCCTAGGTAAAACATTAAGAAACTAGACGTTGAGAAGTTCGGCCGGTCCCTTGAAGAATCCCGCCTCATTGAGGAACTGGGATGGGTGAAGAGGCCAAACAATCTGGATGGAGAGGTGCGGACGGTAAAAAATATGATTATTACCGCATGCAACTCGTCAATGCCGCGTCGCAGAAGCACCACTCTCAGAAGACTTCCAACAGAGCCATGGCCTAGGATGGACTGGAGTGCCTGTCAAGTCGGTGAGAAGGAACCATTTATTCTTGCAGAGCTTCACGAAGCCGGCCAAATATTGAAGTCTGGCAAGGCGCCTAGAATCGATGGGATAAGCAACGAGATCCTTAAACAAGTGATCTAGATAAGGTCTCATCCTACAGGCTTATATGCCTGTTAGATACGATCCGTTAGAGTCTATCCGAGCACCAACTTGGTTTTCGAAAAGGCCTGTGCACTGTAAATGCCATCCAGAAGGCAGTGGATCTAGCTAGAGAAAGAAAGGACAAATTAAGTCCGGTGAAGAAAAAGAGTTTTTGCGCGTCGGTAGCTTAAGACATACGCAACGCGTTTAATACCGTGCGATGAAAAGATCTCTTTAAGGGATTACACCTAGTTGTCATAAGCAAAAAGAAAGTAATATTTGACAACTTTTTTTTTTTCATAAAACTTTTTAAAAAAAGTAATAATTTATTTAAATGTGAATATGTTTAAACCCTTAAAAATAATTTAACAACCAAAAAATATTTAAAAATATTTAACTTGCAATATGTTTTTAAAAAATGCATTTCTTAAAACTGGTTTGGCGGTGGACAGCTTTTTTTAAATACAGTTCATCTGAAAGCAAAAAATTTAAAAATTTTCTGTTACATCGATGTCATACGCAGTTCGTTAACGAATGGCTTTACAAAATTTTAATTTTCAACAAAATGGCAGCCATTTTTTTGATAAATACGATTTTTTAAGCAAAAAATTTTCGATTAACATTAATAAAAATGAGAGTTTTTATTTCAATAAAAAACCTTCGTTAAAGAACTAGAAATTTATGTGGAAAATAAGATCTATAAATTTGAACTCGGTCGGTTGATTCGTTTTTAAAAAATCTTGTCCACCGCATAGTTGAGTGGGCCCCAAGATGGACAGGGTCACAAGATGGACATTTCGTATAAAATTTTTGTTTAAGGTGACAGCGCCTTATGCTTTTTGTCATTTTTGTTGTTTGTATAGACGAAGATTTTGATGCACATTTGAAGAAAAAAAACCAGTTGGTTTTTCTTCTACACATACCACATAATTTTGTGTCTAAAAAAAGTTTTGTGACAGTTTTTTCTCAAGTTGGTAAAGTTATTTAAATTTATGATTTAGAATGAGTACTTAACGTTTTAATATTCTTTATTTAGCGTATAATAATATCCTAAAATGATTTTACTAATTCAGTGTTCGTATATATTTTTTTACTGGGGATTAAAAAATTGTGTCATGTATCCTAAGATGGACAGGTACATGTTCAGGTTCCTGATACATACCGTAAAATGATTAAAAATTAGTTTAAGAATTATTGTAATATTATGAATTTATTTCCATAATATTATGAATTTATCACTCAGTTAATAATTATTGAAAAGATATTATCGATTTCACTGAGTCAAATAAAACGAAAAAATCTTCACTTTTTTAACGTTTCAACAGCTATGCTGCCCTCATCAGAAACTAAAATTTATTAATAACATGTTTAACAAAAAATTAATTTACAAATTATGCATATAATAAAATGAAATGGTGTCAACAATAATTACCGTAAAAAATTAACAATAAATAAATTAAATATAAAGACGATGACAAATTTTTGACAACAAGTGTCTCGTCCGTTTACTAAAATTAAACTGAGGTAATTAGAATATTATTGAACTAATCAATGCGATCGGATTATTATAAGTCATTGTGTACAAAATATAAGGGTACATTCTTGATTGTCGAAAGTTAAAATAAAATTAAATTTAAATTCTACTTTGAAAAAATATTACAAACTTAAAAATTTGTTTATAAATTATATGAAGTAGATTATTTAAAAAAACACATTTTTTACATAAAAAATATATTACCTAGTCAATCAAAACCTTGAGAAGGAAATCAACAAATTAAAGAAAGTAAAAAAAAGATAGTAAAAAAATTTTTTTCTTAAAATTTATTGTTTTTGATAAAATTATTGTGTTATTTTAAAAGTAATGTTAATATTCATTTCGATATCTATATTTACGTTCATTAAGAAAATGAGTATAGGTCTTACTAAGATTCTTTGTGTCATCTTTTTTGTTAATTGGATTTCTCTGCATGTTGATGTGAATCATTTCTGAAGTTAATCTTTTATCTAGATTAGATTCTTTGTCTAGAATTGAAAAATTATCCCAGTCAAAATCATGTTTTAAGTCATTTTTGTGAATATTAAACACCGAATTTCGATTTTTTGACGTTCTGTGTTCATTAATTCTTTTCAAAGTCCTTCTTTTTGTTTCCCCGACGTAAGATGCTGTGCAATTTTTGCAATTAATTTTATATACTGT
This sequence comes from Ganaspis brasiliensis, assembly GCA_037103525.1. Lineage (NCBI taxonomy): Eukaryota > Metazoa > Arthropoda > Insecta > Hymenoptera > Figitidae > Ganaspis > Ganaspis brasiliensis. The sequence continues at coordinate 141,033 of JAZKLR010000829.1, read as the reverse complement.
ATTGTTTGTTTCTGTTTTTTTATTTTTATCTTTTCCTTTTTTTATTAAAGAATTTTTGTTTTGTTGATTTTTTGTAGGAATAGATGAAATTAAATAATTTTTTAATGAATAAGCTGTTTTTTCAAAAAGGCCATTGACATATGGTAGGAAAACTTTAGGTGATCTTTGATAAAGAAGTTTATTTACATTATTGTTAATATTTGATTTAATTATGTTAATACGTTTATAAATAAATTTTTTAATTAGTTGTTCTGGATAATTATTGTTTAAAAGAATCTGTTTTATGGTTTTTATATTTTTTTCATGAAATTTTTGATGTGAAAGTTTTATGGCTCTATCTGTTAGATTATAAATAATAGCAATTTTTTGAGCCTGAGAATGTTGTGATTTAAAATTTAAAATACGTCCAGAAAACGTGGGCTTTTGATACCAATCGGTGATAAGTTTGTTAGCACTTTTTATTACTGAAACATCCAAAAATTTGAGACTATTGTTTTCTTCTATTTCATAAGTAAATTGAAGTCTATTGTCATAACTATTAAAAATATTAATTGTTTCATGTAATTTGTTTTTTGGTATGCATGTAAAGATATCATCAACATATCGAACAAAAAATTTTGGTGTGTAGGACAATTTCTCAATGCAAGACTCCTCTAAATCTGACATAACAATATCAGCAAACAAACCTGATATTGGTGAACCCATCGGTGTTCCATAAATCTGTTTATAATATTGGTTGTTAAACTTGAAATATGTGTTGTGAATAAGGAACTCAACTATTTTAATTAATTCATCAAGAGAAATATCCACCATTCGTGTAATGTAACTATAACGTTTTGTGATACTATCAACAACATGCCGAGAACCCACATTAGTGAATAATGATTGAACATCAAGACTGATTAAAATATGGTCATCTGGAATGCTAATATTTTGTATTTTGTTTATAAAATCAAAACTGTTTTTTACATATGATTTTGGTTTGGTAATGGCTTTATTCAGTAAATTAAATAAAACTTTAGATAAAAAATGAGTTGGTGAACCTATGGAAGAAATAATAGATCTATAAGGACATTCTATTTTATGAATCTTAGGAAGACCGTAACATTTTGCTAGACTGGTATCTGTCTGTGTGAGTTCTTCATTTTTATATTTTTTATTGAGTAAGCCATTATCACTCAGTGAACTTAGTAACTTGTGAGTTCCCTTCTGTACAGAACTTAACGGGTTGGTTTTGATTTTTCGATAAGTGGTGGTATCACTCAATAAGATTTCAATTTTTTTAATATAATCTTCACGATCAACTGCTACCGTGACATTACCTTTATCTGCTGTTGTAAGCATTATATTTTTATGTTTATTAATAAAAAGTTTGGCATTATTAAGTTTGTTAGCAAGAATTCTATCTGAAATATTGATATGTTTTTGTTTGTTGTTCCTTTCAAATGATTTAATATTATGCATTAATTGTCTTCTAATGTTATTCGCTAATTCATTGTGTACTTTATAAATTGAGATAAAATTTTCAATCGATTTAATATAATCAAAAACTAAATTTAATTTTATATCCTCATTGAAGTTGAAACCACCACCTAACGCAGCAATTTCAATGACCTCTTTTGGAATGTCATAATTAGTTAAATTTTTAAACCATTTTTTTGAGACTGATACATCAAGAATGTTAGAACTAAAGTTATTTTTATCTTTTAAACGATTTAATTTACAGTTTGCACTATTTTTTAAGTTTTGACAAAAGTTATGACTATTTTTTTCAAAAATTTCGTTATTTACTTCAAAATCAGACGGTGAAAGCAGGTTTTTTAATTGAAGATTTAAAAAACTTTGATTTTTCTTCATATATTCAATGTGTATGCACTTGTCTTCTATCATAATGTTCAATAATTTCCTTTTTACCTGTCTTAAAAGATCAAAAAATTTTTTCATTTTTCCGGTGTTGCTGTGAAAATCGAAGTGTTGCAAACTAGCATCGATGGAATCAATGTGCTTTGGATGTAAATCATACATGCAACACTCCAACAGAAATTGCAATTGAGTAGAACTACGCAGAACTTTCTTGTTTAAATTCGTCAAATTATTAATAGTTGTCTTAATTTTGTTTGAGTCATCTACGATGAAACTTTCATCAGACCGTTGCAAATCCATGGTCATAATTATTGTAATATTATGAATTTATTTCCATAATATTATGAATTTATCACTCAGTTAATAATTATTGAAAAGATATTATCGATTTCACTGAGTCAAATAAAACGAAAAAATCTTCACTTTTTTAACGTTTCAACAGCTATGCTATTAAATTTAAAATCTATTTAAATTTTAAATCACAACATTCTCAGGCTCAAAAAATTGCTATTATTTATAATCTAACAGATAGAGCCATAAAACTTTCACATCAAAAATTTCATGAAAAAAATATAAAAACCATAAAACAGATTCTTTTAAACAATAATTATCCAGAACAACTAATTAAAAAATTTATTTATAAACGTATTAACATAATTAAATCAAATATTAACAATAATGTAAATAAACTTCTTTATCAAAGATCACCTAAAGTTTTCCTACCATATGTCAATGGCCTTTTTGAAAAAACAGCTTATTCATTAAAAAATTATTTAATTTCATCTATTCCTACAAAAAATCAACAAAACAAAAATTCTTTAATAAAAAAAGGAAAAGATAAAAATAAAAAAACAGAAACAAACAATACAGTATATAAAATTAATTGCAAAAATTGCACAGCATCTTACGTCGGGGAAACAAAAAGAAGGACTTTGAAAAGAATTAATGAACACAGAACGTCAAAAAATCAAAATTCGGTGTTTAATATTCACAAAAATGACTTAAAACATGATTTTGACTGGGATAATTTTTCAATTCTAGACAAAGAATCTAATCTAGATAAAAGATTAACTTCAGAAATGATTCACATCAACATGCAGAGAAATCCAATTAACAAAAAAGATGACACAAAGAATCTTAGTAAGACCTATACTCATTTTCTTAATGAACGTAAATATAGATATCGAAATGAATATTAACATTACTTTTAAAATAACACAATAATTTTATCAAAAACAATAAATTTTAAGAAAAAAATTTTTTTACTATCTTTTTTTTACTTTCTTTAATTTGTTGATTTCCTTCTCAAGGTTTTGATTGACTAGGTAATATATTTTTTATGTAAAAAATGTGTTTTTTTAAATAATCTACTTCATATAATTTATAAACAAATTTTTAAGTTTGTAATATTTTTTCAAAGTAGAATTTAAATTTAATTTTATTTTAACTTTCGACAATCAAGAATGTACCCTTATATTTTGTACACAATGACTTATAATAATCCGATCGCATTGATTAGTTCAATAATATTCTAATTACCTCAGTTTAATTTTAGTAAATGGACGAGACACTTGTTGTCAAAAATTTGTCATCGTCTTTATATTTAATTTATTTATTGTTAATTTTTTACGGTAATTATTGTTGACACCATTTCATTTTATTATATGCATAATTTGTAAATTAATTTTTTGTTAAACATGTTATTAATAAATTTTAGTTTCTGATGAGGGCAGCATAGCTGTTGAAACGTTAAAAAAGTGAAGATTTTTTCGTTTTATTTGACTCAGTGAAATCGATAATATCTTTTCAATAGTTTAAGAATTGTTACACGATGTTAATTTTTTATTTCCTACAATTTTCAGAGACTTTTAAGAAGGTGTCCATCTTGGGGCCACTTTTTTTTAGACCGACAATTTTAACAATTAGAAAAACCGCTATAAAAATGTTTATGTTAAAAATAAAATTTTATCTCTGTGGCCATAAGTTACCTTATAAATTGTACTTTCATCGGATATAAAACATTTTAATATATTTTATTTGGTTTGGATTCTACAGCAATAAGACGAAAGGGTGTTCAACTTGGGGCCCTCTCTCCTACGTATTTCTTGAAAAATGTAATTTCGAGAAAAACGTATTTAAAGATTTTAAAACGAATAAACTAAAATTTTTATAAAACATAATCAGATTCGCTTAAAACTTGTTACGCGGGGGTTTTGGGGTCGCTGATTATAAATTAAAAGTCAGTTTTTAGAAATTCAAAATGGCCTATTTAATATAGCGAACAAAATAAAAAGAAATATTTGATTCGCTGGAAACCTGTTATTTGAGGGTTTTTGGGGTCGCTGATTACGAATCTGAACTCAGTTTTTCTAAATTCAAAATGGCGGCACCAATATGTCGGACAAAATTTTTAAAAAGTTTGTTAATTGTCTTGAAACTTGTTATTCAGGGTTTTTAGGGGTCACTGATTACGAATCTGAAGTCAGTTTTTTGAAATATAAAATGACGGATCCAGTATGTTGAAAAATTGTTTTCAAAATCTTCTTGATTTGTTTGAAAATTGTTATTTAGGGGTTTATGTTTAGAAATACAGTAAAACATGAGCGAATGGTCTTACTTTTAGTCTTTTTTTTACAATACAAACGTAAATGGTAACTTAGATTTTGGTACTCTTTTTAAAATAAACAATACAAGCAATTAAGTTTTTAGTTCTTCAAAAAAGAAAATTGGGTTACAAGACGATGACATAATAGTATACACATCACTTTCATTTATAATTTTAAACTTTGTGACAGTGTTTTCGGTTATATTAGCAATTGTAAATTACAAAAATTACTTGATATTGATGTGAAATATTAAAAATTAAGCGCTTATGTCCTAGACTTCATAATAGCAGTTTTAAAAATTGTCTTCTTTGTCATTAGCGACCTCACAGACCCCGATTAACAATTTTAAGCACATCAAAAAGATTTTTAAAAAGTCTGTCCACCATATTCGATCCAGCACATTCAATTTTGGAAAGCTGACTTCAAATTCGTAATCAGCGACCAGTAAAATTTCCGAGTAACAAATTTCAAGAGAATCAAAAAGTTTTTTAAAAATTTGGCTGCCATATTGGATTTGTCATTATGAATTTTAAAAAACTGACTATAGATTCGTAATTAGCGACCCCAAAAACCCCCGAGTAACAAGTTTCATGCGAATCAAATTTTTTTTTAACATTTTGGCTGCCACATTGGATCCGCCATTTTGACTTTTGAAAAACTGACTTCAAATTCATAATCTTTAGGTATTACACTCTCGGAAAATGCAAAAAACCAAAAATCGATTTTTTTACCTAAAGAACTAGGCGTAACCCCTTAAGTCGATGAGAAGCAAAAACATACCGCCCTATCTGTTGAGGATAATATTATCTTAGCTACAGGTGGGTAATATACGAGGGAGACACCTGCACTCTGAGGAAAGAGATGCAAATAGGTGCCCATCTAGGCTCGATTATAGGTCTATTCGTATGGAACGTCTCCTTTGCGAATAAGTGTACCTAAATGTGCGGTGATCATCGGCTTCGTGGACGACGCGTTGATCGTATGCACTGCCGAGACTGCAGAAGCTCTTGGAGTATTGATAAACGAATGTATGCGACTAGCAATGCCAGAGGTCTTCAAATGGCCCCAGATAAAACCAAAGCGCTCATGGTCACAGACAGATATAAGTACGAACTTCCCCGGATCGAAGTAGACGGATCCGAGGTCAAGTGGAGCAAGTATATTCAGTGTCTAGGGGTGTCAATGTCGACAATGCCCAGAGGGCGTGGGCAATGTCGACTTTGACCGGGCACCACACCGTCAATGCCCATTGACCGTTGGCATTGTCGACTTTGGCCAATAACACCGTGCGACAAAATAAAAAAATCTAAAAATACTTTTTTGTGCACCTAGCACAACTTGTAGGTCCAGTAAAACTAAGAATAATAGTATATTATGCATCAAGGGAGGGAAGTCCGTGTTTTTTTGTCAAGCCCAAATGTTCGAAGAACGAGTGTAGCACGAGCGTAGCGAGTGCGAAACGAGTTCGGAGAACATTGTGGGAGACAAAAAATCGGCCTCCCGAGGTGTATATGCTATTTTCTATCACATATGTACGAAAATCTCGTGCTTTGTACGCGTTAGCGGGTCAGCACTGGCAGTTTTCAGGTTAGTGTCGTTAGAGATAAAAAACCTTCCGAACAGTGAAAAAAACTCTCATCGCGCAGGCGCATTGCGACGCGCCGCAATGCGCCTGCGCGATAAGAGTTTTTTTCACTGTTCGGAAGTTTTTTTACCTTTAAACTGTGAGTTCTGCCCCGCTTAAGGCGAACGAAAACACGAGGTTTTCGTGCATGTGTAGTAAAATAGTATAGGAGACATTTCCAATACACCTAAAAAAACTCATTTTATAAGCAAAAAACCGTTTTTCTGTAGGTTGATGTGAACAATCACTCATAATTTCGCTAATTTCCATCCGATTTCCAACTTTTTTTTTAGTTCGAAAGAGGAAAAACAAAGCTTTCAGACAATGTGTTGATAATTTTGCTGAAATAAAAACTGACGAAACTGTCAGTTTAATTTTTTAACAAAATTGAGTAAAATGTGACAGTGCCTGGGCATTGTCAAAAATGCCCGTGCAATGTTATTTACAGGGACTGACACGAAAACCGAATTCTGTTTCTATTTTGAATTGTTGTGACGAAACAAAAATGTACAATCAGTATTGTTTTGTATTGAGCCTGAAACGAAAAGGCTCTGAATTACGTTTTCGTCTCATGCCCGAAACGAAAATCAACTTCGAATTTCGTTTCAGTCTCATGCCCGAAACGAAAAGACTCTGAATTTCGTTTTCGTCTCCTGCAAGAAAAGAATTGTGTTTAAAATTGTTTTTGTGAAATTTAGAGCCTTTTTTATGAGAAACGAAAACGGAATTCGGAGCGGATTTTCGTTTCGGGCATGAAACGAAAACAAAATTCGAAGCCTTTTCGTTTCGGGCATGAGACGAAAACGTAATTCAGAGCCTTTACGTTTCAGGTTCAACACAGAACAAAATTAAATTGATATTTTGTTTCAGTTTTTCAAAACCGAAACGAAACAAAAATAAATTATATTTTGTTTCGGTTTTCGTGTCAGTCCCTGGTTATTTAAGAATAAAAAAAGATGATAAATTACGAGAAATGATATACACTAGAACATCAGAAGGGCGGACGGCTAGAGTCTTCGACCACTCTACGGAAATTTACCTTTCACGCGACCTTGACATCGAGAACTCTAAACATTCAGGGCCGTGTACAATAAATTTTAAAGAGTAAACCTTAACAACGCTATGTTCAACACATACAATCATGTTCTCTATAATTTTCCTGTAATCTATACGTGAAAATACATTTGTGTACCAAATTTGAACTCTCTAAGTCCAATAAGTTTGGAAGTTAAGGGGGGGGGGGGGGATACGGTCATTTTTTAGCATTTAAAAAAAAGCGTTTGGTAATTCTATACAATTCTCACTTTTCCGAATTTTGAAGTTTTTTAATCGGGACCAAGCCTAAGTGGTGTATTTTAGCACCAAAACAAATAATCAGGTGGGCTTCAATTTTTTTACCATTATGAATAAAGCATATTTCATCACTTTTTTCCGTGAAAACCACTTTAAAATGTTAATTACTGATTGTAAACGCACAATTATAATAAAAATCGAAAAAATAACTATCATTTTGACAGCTGTAAATATTATCCTGGTTGTGCAGAGATACTTTGTCTTTTTTTCTCTTGTTACAATGCAACGCAAAACGGGGTCATGGGATGCAGGCCTTAGGCTGCAGTCCCATGTGAAACGAAAGCGTTTAATCGAAAGCAGAGATGGATAGTTCCAAAATGCACTAGCAAAATTCTCATTTTGCGTGTATGTGTATGTTAGTTATCTTATTGTAATTCTGACTTACGACTTTGGTCCATTATATATTACACGACATAAAGACCACATACCGGGTCCAAAATAGGACCAAAATAGGACCAAAATACCGGGGGGTTGGGGTGCCACTAGGGTTAAGGTGCCACTAACAGTGGCACCCCAACCCCCCGGTATTTTGGTCCTTGCGCTGCCGCAGGCCGCGCAACATGTGGTCTTCATGTCGTGTAGCATATATTGGACAAAAGTCGTAAGTCAGAATAATACGTCTTTTACATAATGTAGAAAACCATGTACTATACGTAGAAAACCTCGAGTTTTCTACATTTACCCATCTCTGCACAACCCGGATAATATTTACAGCTGTAAAAATGATAGTTATTATTTCGATTTTTATTATAATTGTGCGTTTACAATCAGTAATTAACATTTTAAAGTGGTTTTCACGGAAAAAAGTGATGAAATATGCTTTATTCATAATGGTAAAAAAATTGAAGTTTTTTACAAAAATATAAAAAACCGGTGAACTTTTTCAACCTCCCCCACCTGATTATTTGTTTTGGTGCTAAAACACACCACTTAGGCTTGGTCCCGATTAAAAAACTTCAAAATTCTGAAAAGTGAGAATTGTATAGAATTACCAAGCGTTTTTTTTTGCTCGAAAACGCTATGATAACATCCTGTAACAAGGTTCTCTATAGATTTTCTGTAATCTACACGTCAAACTACATATTTGTACCAAATTTCAACACTCTAAGTACAATAGTTTGGAAGATAGAGGGCAGGAATTGTACAAATTATACGCATTTTTTCTAAAAAATGAACGTATTCCCCTTTTATCTGCCAAAATATTAGACTTGGAAAGTTCAAATTTGGTACACAAATGGGTTGTCATGTGTAGATTACCAAAAAAAAATAGAGATCGTGATGATGATAGCGCTGTAAAAGAAATGGCAAGAGTTTTCAGACAAAAAATATGAAAATTTCTCAAAAATCTTGTTATTTTCTTGACAACGCTATGATAAACCCTTAGAATCATTTTCTCTATAATTTTCCTTTCATCTACACGTGAAAATACATGTGTGGGCCAAATTTGAATTTTCTAAGTCAAATAGTTTGACGGCTAGGGGGGGGGATACAATTTTCGACAAAGTCTTTCCAATAGGGTTCCGTGCGTACGCTTGTGGTGTACGAAACCCTAAAAATTCAAAAATCTGTCATTCGGTTATTTTTCAATAAATATTTTTTATGCTAGTTTACACAATAGCCAAAATGGTACAGATTAAGAAACTATTTAATTTTGTTATTTCACATTAACCGTTGCAGAGAAAAAGTGTAAACAACTTTTAGAGGGTACCACTTTTAGCAGCCATTTTCTAAGACTTCATAAAAAAAAAATGTTTTTAATTACTTTAAGAGTTGTATTTTATTGTAAAAAAATTTATGTAATAAATATTTTTTTTACTATAAAAAAGAAGTCTTTGAAAAAAAGCTTAAATTCACTGGAATCTCCCCTTAAACAATTTTATTTATGTCTTTTGTTTCTATAAAATATCTTTAAAGCTTACAACTTTTTAATTACCAAAGAAAAAATAATTAAATTGATATAATTTAATTAATTTAATTTAATTAATTGTTTAAATAATAAAAATTATTTAAAATCAACTTTTTATTAAATTCACCTAGAATCATGTGTTTTTTTGCAATTTAATTGAAGAACTATAAGAAAGTTATTTATACACAATTCGCAATATACATTCAATTGTTTAAACAATTTAATTTTTTTATATTTTTGAATTTGAATAATTTTATTAATAGCTGTCGTTTCTTTAGTAACAATTGACAGGAAATTTTTACATGGAATATTTTGTTTATTTGTTTAAACAATTTAAATTGTTAAAAACAATTTTTCATTAAATTCTCCTAGAAGGATTTCATTTTTTGTTTTCTTCATTAAGTACCTATATATCACGAATTTTTCCGTCTACACGAAAAACGTGCGTTTCGCGTCTCGGTGCACAATATACTATTACCTTATATTTACCCAGAATCTACCAATTTCGTTTATTTTTCATTAATAAACCTATACGTGTATATGTGTTGTAATAAAGCTTGATATAATTATTATGACACATTTTTAATTCAATGTATATTGTGAAATATGAATAAATAATTTCTTTATAATTCTTTAATGAACATTTCAAAAAACCACATGATTCTAGCTGAATTTAATGAAAAGTTGTATTTAAACAATTTTAATTATTTAAACAATCAATTAATTTAAATTAATTCAATTGATTTTCCCTTCGCTATTTAAAAAGTTGTAAACTTTTAAGATATTTAATTAAAACAGAAAGTATGAAATAATATGTTTAAACAAATGAAAGTTGTTTAAACAAATTAAAATTGTTTAAACAAATTGAAATTGTTTAAACAATTGAAAAGTCTTGAAAAATGCAGACGAAAAATTTCGTAATATATCCTTAATGAAGATAAAAAAAAATGAAATCCTTCTAGGAGAATTTAATGAAAAATTGTTTTTAACAATTTAAATTGTTTAAACAAATAAACAAAATATTTCATGTAAAAATTTCCTGTAAATTGTTACTAAAGAATTGACAGGTATTTAAAAAATTATTCAAATTCAAAAATATAAAAATATTAAATTGTCTAAACAAATTAAAATTGTTTAAACAATTGAATGTATATTGCGAATTGTGTATAAATAACTTCCTTATAGTTCTTTAATGAAAATTGCAAAAAAACCACATGAGTCTAGGTGAATTTAATAAAAAGTTGATTTTAAACAATTTATATTATTTAAACAATCAATTAAATTAAAATAATTAAATTATATCAATTTAATTGTTTTTCTCTTTGCTAATTAAAAAGTTGTAAGCTTTAAAGATATTTATGGAGGAGATATTATCGATTTCACTGAGTCAAAGAAAACGAAAAATCTTCACTTTTTTGACGTTTCAACAGCTATGCTGCACAGTGGTCGGAATCTGAAATTTACTGTTTAAGGCCACCAACAGGTAGTAATTCTTTATTGATTTTAAATTTTTTTTTAAAATACTCAATATTAAATTTTCAACAAACATAAGGAAACAGATTTTTTAATTTAACGTTCAATTGCTAAATATTTAAACAAATAAAGTTGCAAAATTGAGTATTTTTGAAATATCAGTCATTATTTTTCTATAAATTAGTGTAATCTATCTTTTGTTAATTATAATTATTAAGAAAAAGTGTAAGGAATGTAAATATGATTAATAAAAATTTTACTTATTGTTATAAACAATTAAATTTAACAAATTTTGAAATTAATGATTTTCTTAAAGAAACTGTTTTTTGTTTTATAATAACGATATCTTTTAAATAATAATGTTAAATAAGAACAATAAATTACTAAACTTACTACTATAAAACACTTTCAAACAATTAATTTAAAAAATTATTAAAATAATTACCTTTTTATTCATTAATGCCTAAGCCAAAACTGAGAGTCGAAATTTATTATTTTTATAATTTTTTAAATTAAATGTTTGAAAGTGTTTTATAGTAATTAGTTTAGTAATTTATTGTTCTTAATTAACATTTTTATTTAAAACATATCGTTATTATAAAACAAAAAACAGTTTCTTTAAGAAAATCATTAATTTAAAAATTTCTTAAATTGAATTGTTTATAACAATGAATAACATTTTTATTAATCATATTTACATTCCTTTCACTTTTCCTTAGTAGGGGAGGCCGGGGCTAGTTGTAACAATTTTTAGAAAACTGTATATATTGTGAAATGTATTAAGTATTTTATAACTATTATTGCTTTTATCGATAAAGCAGTTATTCATGCAGCAAATCATAGCAAAAAAAATATTTAAAAGTACACCTTTTTCTTACAATTAATGTTTTTTAAAAAAAAATTGACTGTTACAACTAGCCCCGCCCTGGGGCTAGTTGTAACACCAATGGGGCACATTGTAACAATAATAAAATCATACGATTTTCTTATTGTTCTCGAAAAATAAGTACCACAATAAGTTTTTTACAACGTCTTACTGTATTAAAACACTTTACCGTCTTTTAACTTGCCAATTAATAGTAATATACCATAAAATCAAACCTGTCAAATTAATAATTTTTTATTTCTCATCAAATCTTATTTTTTGAAACTATTTCTTATCTATTTATGGCAAATTTGTGGATGAAAATCTTGAAATTATGTTTATTTTATTATTTAACATCGAAATCACCAATTTCAACTTAGGTAAGAAAACAATAAAAAAATTTATAATGTTTTATTAACTGTTTTAATTATAAAAATTAATAAATTAAGTCTTTATATTAAGTTGCAATGTAGCTGTAAGCAATATTTTTCCGATTTTGATGTTCTCACTTTTCCGTATCAAGTTTTAAAAGTTAGAACTCTTAATTTTTAATTATATTTAAGGTTATGTTTGACACATAGAAGGAGCTGTGAGAAAAAGTATTGAATTGAATTGAATTTTTTCTTCCTTGCATTCTTTTTATTATAAATTCACAATTAGGAATTGAAATAAATTTAAAATATTAACATTATTTCATGCAATCTTACCAGGTAGTTACACAAATATAAACATTATGCTCGCGAAGCATGTTACAACTAACCCCAAGAAACTGTTACAACCTGCCCCAAAGCACGAAGGTTAGGTTAATTGAATTTTTTAATATTATTTTGTTATTTTCAGTAAAATTTAATATTGCATAGTAAAGACAAATGTATTTAGAATATCTATGCTCAAAATAGAGATAATAAAATAATATTATTTATTAAAAAATCAAAGTTTATGAATTTCATTTTTCCTTGTTTACCTGTCAAAACTGACGCAATTACAAAAAATCTCTTATTATGCTTTCTAGTAGCCTACTGGTAGTTTTTATCTATTCTCATGGTTCTAAAGATAAAAAATAGTCGAATACTTAAAGTCATAAAGTCAAATATACTGTGAAAATTGAGTGTTACTTCTTACCCCTGTTACAACTAGCCCCGGTCTCCCCTAAATATGATTAATAAAAGATAGATTACACTAATTTATAGAAAAATAATGACTGATATTTCAAAAATACTAAATTTTGCAACTTTGTTTGTTTAAATATTTAGTAATTGAACGTTCAATTAAAAAATCGGTTTCCTTACGTTTGTTAAAATTTTAATACTGTGAATTTTAAAAAAAAATTATTAAAATCGATAAGGTATTACGAGCTGTAGGTGGCCGTGATCAGTCAGTTTCCGACCACTGTGTGCTGCCCTCATTAGAAACTAAAAATTTATTGATAGCAATTTTAATAACAAAAAATTTCTACAAATTATGCATATAATAAAATGAAGTTGCGTTTACAATAATTACCATAAAAATTAACAATGAATAAATTAAATAAAAGGCGACGACAAATTTTTGACAACAAGTGTCTCGTCCCTTTACTAAAATTAAACTGAGGTAATTAGAATATTATTGAACTAATCAATGACATCAAATTATTATAAGTCATTGTGTACAAAATATAAGGGTACATTCTTGATTGTCGAAAGTTAAAATTGAAACTCTACTTTGAAAAAATATTATATCTAATCTTAAAATTTTTTTACAAATTATATAAGATTAAGTATTTTTAAAATAGTTTTACTTAAAACAATATAATACATAGCCAATCAAAACCTTGAGAAGTAAAATAACAAATTAAAAAAAATAATATAAAGATAGTGAAAAAAAATATTTTTTGTTTAAAATTTATTCTTTTTGATAAAATTATTGTGTTATTTGAAATGCAATGTTAATATTCATTACGATATCTGTATCTACGTTCTTTAAGAAAATGAGTACAGGTCTTACTAAAATGTTTTGTGTCGTCTTTTTTGTTAATTGGATTTCTCTGCATGTTGATGTGAACCATTTCTAAAGTTAATCTTTTATGTAGATTAGATTCTCTGTCTAGAATTGAAAAATTATCCCAATCAAAATCATGTTTTAAGTCATTTTTGTGAGCATTAAATACCGAGTTTTGATTTTTAGACATTTTGTGTTTATTGATTCTTTTCGAAGTCATTTTTTTTGTTTCTCCGACGTAAGATGCTGTGAATTTTTTACTATTGATTTTATATACTGTATTGTTTGTTTCTGTTTTTTACTTTTATCTTTCCCCTTTTTTATTAAAGAATTTTTGTTTTGTTGATTTTTCGTAGGAATAGAAAAAATGAAATAATTTTTTAATGAATAAGCTGTTTTTTCAAAAAGGCCATTGACATATGGTAGGAAAACTTTAGGTGATCTTTGATAAAGAAGTTTATTTACATTATTGTCAATATTTAATTTAATTATGTTCTCTCTAAATTTAAATAAGTGAAAATTCACTTATTAGATGTCAAAAGTCTTCCACTCTTTCAAAAAGTGTATATGCATTTATAATAAGTGAAAATTTCACTTATCATAAGTGCATATACACTTATTGTAAGTGCATATACACTTTTTGAAAGAATGGAAGACTTTTGACATCTAATAAGTAAATTTTCACTTATTTAAATTTAGAGAGTTGATACGTTTATAATAATTTTTTTTAATAGTTGTTAAGGATAAATAATTATTGTTTAAAAGAATTTGTTTTATGATTTCTTTATTTTTTTTTTATGAAATTTTTGATGTGAAAGTTTTATGGCTCTATCTGTTAAATTATAAATAATAGCAATTTTTTGAGCCTCAGAATGTGGAGATTTAAAATTTAAAATACATCAAAAAAAAGCGACGTAAAAAAATAATATTTTAAACCGATTTACTTATAAATGCTGAATTCATGTTTAGGGATGGTTATTTAACGCACCCCTAGAGAGGGTCAGATTGCAAAAAAATAATAATAATCCACAGTTTCTTTGACTTTAAACATTTATCGAGGTCTCATAAACGTCTGACCCTTTGCCGATAAAATTATGAACAAATTTTAACACTTTTTTAAAAAAGTACACTTTTTCCATGTATTTCTAATGGGAAAATAGGGGGTGCAAGCGGCACTCCTTTATATTGTCAGATCAAAAAACAAAAAAATAGGGGTAATTTTTTTTCCATTTTTAGTCGATTTCCGTGCGACTTTAAACGACTTTCAAAAATGGTCTTTTCTTGAAACACCCTAGTGTACATTCTTGCCATAATCTTAATCAATGCTGCTGAGGCGTATTTTCAATGCTGCAAGTTAATCTGAGTAAATTTAAGCGCACCCGTTGTGCATAATCGCATAACTAAAAAAAACTTATTTCCTTCAGCTGCTTCTGCCACCTGAGTGTCATCTGTCTTGACTATTTGACAGGTTAACGTTTTTAGTGGGGTTATACTCCTCCAGTGCCTTAAGGACTTCCTTTACTTCTTCCGGCTCTTTTATGAGAAGTGTCATTACGGCCCTTCTGAAAAGCCAAAATAGCTCTCCAGCAAGGGCCACGTCAGGATAGCTGACGTCAGAGACCACCATCGTCAAGGTATTTGCTAGAGATGTGCGAATGATTCGAATCGAATCGAATCTTGAAGCTTCAATTCGATTTGGATACGAATCACAAAGGTTCGAATTCGAACTATTTGAAGATTTCGAATCAGCATAGTTCGAAATTCGAATCAACTAGTAAAAATATTTTTTACTTTTAATAAATATAAAATCCATTGATGAATTAGGAATTTATTAATTTACAAATTTGTCACAAGATTGATAATATAATTTTAAAATTAATTATTTCGTTTATTTACATAATATAAGTTTACACCAAAAATTAACTTAATTCAAAAATGGGCTTTGATATTAGGTACAGACAAATTAAATAAAAAGGTCTACTAAAAATATACTTATTAACTTATATAATCTCTTTGAAATATTAAAAAAACTTTTAATAGTAGGTCATCTGAAGCAAAATTTGTAAGCATTTTAAATTTTCTGAAAATAATTCAATAAGATTATAAACAACACTTTTTATATTACTTCCAGGTGTAAGCTTATCTTAAGCTGCCATTATAAGGGAGAATAATAACACCTTCTTAAAAATCATTAAAAAATATGGTAAATTTGAATTTAATATCACGCAACAATTTTGAAGCTAATTTTTTTTACCACTTCGTTATATTTATTAAGGAGTAACATGTTTAAGAACTTTAATTTAAAAACATAACAGTAACAAAGCAATAAAAAATATTTAACTTGAATTAAATAACTTATATATGGTCGATTCTTTCGTAACTGCCCGATTTCAAGATAAGTTTTGGTAAAAAAAAAAAAATTTTATTCAATGTTTCTCTGCACTTATTTTTCTTATTAGGGTGTAATATAAGTATATTTTAAACGATTTTACTACAACTATATTTATACGAAAATAATAGCAAATTTTTGAAAATTGGCTGCCATGTGGAGCTGAACCGCATTCTTTTATTGCAAATATATTGTACAAAATAAAAATTTCTTTTTGATATTTTGCTAAAACGAAAATAAATAATAAATCCATAAATTATTCAATATTCTAACAGTATTTTAGATATTAGTTAACATATATAAAATTTTATAAAAGAACAGCAAATACAATATTTAATAATTAATATTTCATTTTATTTTTTGGATAATTTGAAATCGAGATCGAGCAGTGTAATCCGGCATTGCTAAACTACTTTATAGAATAATATTTTAAAATAACCACCACAGATAAAAAAGTTTCTCTGCGTGAAGCACACTAAACACTTCATATAGGCCATGGAGCTGAAATTTCACGTGATACCATGGAGCTGAAATTTGACGTTTATTAGGGTTACCAGATCGTCAGTTCACAAAATCGGAAGATGTCCCCCTCCCTAACGAACCCTTAAAAATTTTGTGCGGGAAATTTTAAATAGAAATTTGAAATAAGATCCAATGCTTTATTAGTCTTTTAAAAATACATAAAAATAATTTTTTTTTACAAAATTAAATTGTACAAAATTTCTGACATTGACCTTTTTTTGTAACAATTTATAATTTTCTTGAAAAAATAAATGTTTGTAAAATATTCCACGCGTAAAGTTAGGAGAAAAGTATTTTTTATCCTCTTACTTGAAAAATCGGAAGAAATCGCAACTTATCGTGAGAGCGTGAGAAATGGACAAAAATCGGAAGATCTTACGATAAATCGGTACGTCTGGTAACCCTAACGTTTATTCTAACCTCACTTCTACAATATTGCAAAATAAATCCATTCCTTCTGCAGATCGCTTGTTTCACATGAAAACTTAAAGAAAATGGTAACAATACTATCAAATAGTTGTTACAGTAATATAATGGTAATGACATGAAACTGAACGTTTTTTTTTTGTATACACGCGATTTTTACAAAAATAATTTTTTCTTAAGTAAAAATTTTTCTTTTTTAAAAGTTTTTTCACATGTGATTTAGTGCTAATGGATCAAAATTGAGATTTAACTTATTAGAAGGCGTAATAACTAAACACATGACACCTTAATTATAAGTCTACAGATTGCGTTCAAAAATTGGAAAAATTGGGGGACAAAATATTTTTACAGATTTTTAAGTATGAAAAAGGTATTATGAAGTGCAATATAAACCTAAATTGTTCATAAATATAGACACTTTATGCTTGAAAAAGGCTGAGTTATAATAATGATATTTTCACCGAAAATTATTAAATTTTTAACATTTTGCAAAAGGGACACGCCACGGAGCTGAAATTTCAGCAGTTATAGTGCAATATAATAGAAGTTATAATATATATATTTATGTATATTTGGTTTTCAGTTACTCTCATATATACCTTTAAAATTCACTAATACACTTCAGAATATATTTTTAATTTAGGTGTATTTTTTCAACGCCGCCAAGTAGGGCAGTTACGTAAGAATCGCCCATATCCAATTCTCCATCAATTACTAAATTTCATAGCGGAAAAATAAATTTCAGTCATGAGGCTTATAAAATTGTTACTGAAGTATTTAATCGAAAACATAAAACTTAATACTATTTTTTGAGCCCCAGTAAAAATTTATATCCAAACACAAAATTAATAAAATCATTTTAGAATATTATCACACGATAAATAAATTGTGTTATAACAAAAAATACTTATGGATGACTCTCCTGAAAGAGATCACTTCACGTGTCTCCAACGAGAGTTTCAACATTTACAACAGTTTTTTACTTATATTTTCTTGAGATTACAATTTTTTAAAAAAATATTATTAATCTGTGCCCAGTTGAAAAAATTTATACAAGATCTTAAACAAGTTCTTATATGATTTCTTGTACCTGACCAGTGGTATGAACTTGTACAAAAACTTGTGTAGTCTCCGTCAAAGAAATTGGAGCATGTTTATGTACAAGTTCTGGTATACATGTGCTTGTACATGTTCCTGTTCACGTTCTTCTAAATGTTCTTGTTCATGTTCTTGTACAGGTTCTTGTATAGGTTCTTGCACAAGTTCAAAAAACAAAAAATTAACACTGACGAGTTTTGAACCCGTCAACCCGCATATAACTCATCTAACGACATACTTTAGTACTTCACGGCCATTGTTATATAGAAGTAATTATTCAAAATCTTAATATCACAGAAAAGATAAACTTGTATAAGAACCTGTACAAGAACTTGTACGAGTAAGTGTTCTTGTACGGGAGCTTATACCAAAATTTGTACATAAACATGTTCCAATTTCTTTGACGGAGACCACACAAGTTTTTGTACAAGTTCATACCACTGGTCAGGTACAAGAAATCATATAAGAACTTGTCCAAGATCATGTACAAGGTTTTTCAACTGGGTGTAGATTTTTCTATCTTTACATGTTGTTGTAAAAATTCTAGTTCAAGTTTTTCTTATTAAAAAAAAAATTCTTGTATTTTATCTTCTGGTTTTGGTTACAACTACTAAGCATTTTACAATTCTATTTTAACCTTATTTAAAAAATGGTAATTCAGTATTATTATATGTAAAATTAAAGGACAGAATTTAACGTTTATTTTTCACTTATGTTTGTTCCATATTAGATTTGAAATGACGTTTAAACTATTCATTAAAGTTGTATTATCAGTGCGAGTAAAAATTCAGATTTATCTCCGAAGCCTCCATTTCTCGTTAATGAAAGCATATTTTTAAACGTTTGAAACATAATATGTAAGCTACTTCTAAATAAACGAAAATGTAACCCGAAAATATTATTTAATCATGTCTTAATATTTTTAAATATTAAAAAATATGCATTTTTCTTCTACGAAACTTTTCTTCTACAATACTTTTCATCTCCGAAGCCTTTTTCAAATTTGTGAGATGATCTTGTTTTATTTTTGACTTTTAGCATTACAATTATTATAAAAAATCTAACCTGTGATCAAATGGTTTTCGCTTTATTTTAATAAAAACAGGTAAAATATCATAATTCCAGAACACAGTTTTTTGAAAGTATCATTTTGCAACGTTTTGATTCCATTATTGGTATCAAAAACAAATTTGATACGCTATGTGCTATCAATTTGATACTTTTTGCATCAATTTGATACTTTTGAGAAAACTGTGAAAATAAATATAAAAAATTTAAGCCTTAAAATTAAAAATAATGTTTGTTTACCAAAATTTATTTTATAGTCTTTTTAACCTTTAAGGTATGTGACAATAAAATGCTTCCGTAGGTCGTAGATTAACAAATTAATTTTGCGCAACTTATGTTTTCCTTTTTAAACCTCTTTTAAACTTATTGATTAAAAAATAATCCAGAAAATTAAAAAAATTTATATTTTACTTTTTCAATCAAAAACAGGTCCTTATCAGGAGAATCACCCTTATTCAAAATAAAAAATTTAAGTACCTTTAAGGGATAATGAAAAAACTGAAAAAACTTTTTAAGGCACAAAATTCACGTGATGTGCACAAAAGAAAATAAACTAATTTTTTTTCTTCAAATACGCACAAAAAGCTTCATCTATACAAACAACAAATATGAAAAAATACATAAGGTGCTGCCATT
Source organism: Ganaspis brasiliensis (assembly GCA_037103525.1). Lineage (NCBI taxonomy): Eukaryota > Metazoa > Arthropoda > Insecta > Hymenoptera > Figitidae > Ganaspis > Ganaspis brasiliensis. The sequence continues at coordinate 121,227 of JAZKLR010000829.1, read as the reverse complement.
GTTTACAAAAAATTTATACGAAATGTTTATCTTAGGTGCCTGTCTATCTTGGGACCCTCTCCCCTATTATTTATGTAAAGTTGGACAATACAATAGATTCGAATTCGAATCACCTCTGATTTGATTCGATTCGAGTAATTTTGATTAGATTCCATCCGATTCGATTCGAGATCTGAAATTCCTGATTCGATTCGATTCGAGGTATAAAAATCCTGATTCGCACATCTCTAGTATTTGCCCAATCATTCCTAAAACTTTGCTCAATTATCTTTTTTTTTGCTGGGTATTTTGATGAGTCCCTTAATTTGACAGTATAATTATTAAAAGTTATAAACAGAAATTCTGTTAAAAAGTAAAATTATTGTATAAATGTTCATTTCGACAGCTTTGAGGTTAGGTACAATATATAAAGGGAAAAGTGATGAAATACTAGTACAAATAATTTAGCACAAATGTTGTCCGTAATCTGACTGTAAAAAATGTGAATTGGTGAAAATTCGTGAAGTGTTTCAAATTGGCAAGAATGATAACTAAAATTGACTGAAAAGTCATTAATTCGTTAGCCAAACTATATTCATTAATTTAAACTTTTGACTAAAATTAATAAAATTTAATTGCTGAAATTAATGACAATTCATTTTAATGATCACTCTTATTAATTTTAAAGATTAACGAATTATCATTAATACAAATCTTAAAAAAGAATTTCAATATTAAATATGAGTACTGAATCAGCAGTGGCAGTGTACTGGCTAGTAACGCTCTTATCTCGTAGCTCAGTACTGTCAATTAGTACTGGGTCATTACACATTTGCGTACTGAGATGGAAAAGCGGCGCAGAACCTTCTATTGACGTCCGTACTGCGCCCGTGCTGACCTCAGTACTAAGATCAAGTCAAGACAGGGGGGCCAAGCTGCCATGCATTTGTTAGATACACTTTATTGCGTCGTCTCGCCACTGAGGCGCTGCGGTTGTCGCACACAATCAAACATTTAGTGTCTGTGATATTTGAAATTTGGTTTGATTGAAATGTCAAACCAGTCAAATTTTGACAAATTATTTTGACATTTATAAAAGTTTTATTAAATACAATTACTTTTATGAATATACTTATCTGTGCAAAGTTAAGTGACTTATTTTACTTATATAAGAATTTTCTTCTTTGGAGACTTAAAAGTAAGTATTTATATACACAAAAATTAAAGTAAATATAGTAATAATTTTATGTTCAGGTATGATTCTTGTATTTAATACAATTATACTTTTTAAAATAAATCCTGGATTTTTTTCTGTGAATCTAAATAATATTTTAAATAAAGAATAATATTTTAAATAATATTGTTTTGTTAAATTTAAAATATTTAAAAAATCGTCATTTTTGTGGAAACTTTAAATATATATATCCTATTTTTATAGAAGTGGAGAAATGTCCCACCAGAGACACAAATGCAGCATATCATCATGCAACAGTGACATTGGTCCTTTTTATAGATTCCCAAAGCCTTGCTCTCCTGAAGAAATTTCACGAGGTTTGAAGTGGATGATAGCTAGTGGAAATGCAGGATTGTTGCAACTTTCAAAACAAAGTTTAGGGAATAAACGTATTTGTGAACGTCATTTCGAAGTTCAAGTAAAAATGCCATCCAAACTTACGAAATGGGCTGTACCAACCCTTAACCTACCTGTTCCACTGAGTTAATAAATTTTAATTTGCTTCATAATTAAAAAAAAAAAATATATATATATATAGAGATTTTTCCGCAACTGTGTTCTAATATAAATAATTTCTAAATAATTCAGAATATATTCTTCATGTAGGTTTTATAAGTCTTACTTAACTGTTTCTAATAAGACAATAAAAGTTATCAAAATAATTAAAATCTTATTTATTTGAACCTTTTTTCATTGCATTACTATAAACCGTTTTATATTCTTAATTTTATATCATTTTAATTATTTAGGTTTAGATAATGTTATGACATCTAAATTTGCAACGGAGTGCAATGTTCAAAGGCCGAGTAATTTGACATGTTCAATTTCACATAATAACCCGTCATTTGTAACATCACAAAATGAGATTGAACAAGAAGATTTAAATACTTTATCTGAAAGTTCTCATACTAATGATCTTCAAGAATTTTCTCCTATAGAAGTATTGAATCAAAAAGATTTTAACAATGTTTTTGAACAAGAAAAGTCAAATACTTTACCAGAAATTCATTCTAATACTAATAATTTGCAAGAAATTTCTTCTAAAGAAGTCTTGAATGAAAAAGGTTTTAACAATATTTTTGAACAAGAGTCAAATAATTTTCCAGAAATTCACTCCGATACTAATAATCTTCATGAATTTTCTCCTACAGAAGTCTTGAATGAAAAAGATTTTAACAATGTTTTTGAACAAGAAGAGTCAAATACTTTACCAGAAATTCATGCTAATACTAATAATTTGCAAGAAATTTCTCCTAAAGAAGTCTTGAATGGAAAAGGTTTTAACAATGTTTTTGAACAAGAAGAGTCAAATACTTTACCAGAAATTCATGCTAATACTAATAATTTGCAAGAAATTTCTCCTATAGAAGTCTTGAATGAAAAAGGTTTTAACAATATTTTTGAACAAGAGTCAAATAATTTTCCAGAAATTCACTCCGATACTAATAATCTTCAAGAATTTTCTCCTACAGAAGTCTTGAATGAAAAAGGTTTTAACAATATTTTTGAACAAGAGTCAAATAATTTTCTAGAAATTCATTCCGATACTAATAATCATCAAGAATTTTCTCCTACAGGAGTCTTGAATGAAAAAGGTTTTAACAATAGTTATTTAAACATGTATTATAAATTAAGTATAGGTAATTTTATTTCCTTGTGAATTTGATTATTTCATCTTTTATTATAATATTTATATTAAAAGATTAAGATATTTAAAAAGGAAATATTGCTTGTACGAAAAATAAATTTTATTAATTTGTTTTTTTTATACATTCCTACAGTGCTGCATGATAGTAAAAGAGAAGTTCATGAAAAATTAAGTGATGCTAATATTTCTGAAAATATTAAAAAGAAAAGAAAACCTAAGCAAATTTTGAAGAAGGAAACAATGCCTAAAAGAAGTAAAAATTTATTTAAAAAATATTTTTTAATGATTGAGGTGCTATACGGATGCTATATAAAAGGACACGCGTGACTTAAGTCCCTTGTCCTAACAAAAAACTATCTGTATGCAGATAAACGAACCCTATTAAATTGAATCATTTAAAAATAACCGATTGTCAACGAAACTGGCGTGACTTGCTTTTTGGTTCAACGAACAGTGAAAAATAACTCATTATTATTATTATTATTATTATTATTTTGATTAAAGGATTAGTAGAAATATAATTTGAATTAATAATTAATTTTTTGCTATCAGATCAGCAACTTTAAACTAATTCAAATTAAAAGAAAATGTCACACGAATTCTTTTTATTATATTTAACTATTTAACTATTCGATTATTTATGTAAATATTTAAATTACTTACATTTATTTGTTTTAATTACTTAGGTTCCTATAATTTTACAGATAGTACAATTTATTTATTTATTTTTAAATGTTAATAAATTCATAATAAAAATTTAAATTAAAATAATTTCATCATTAATTAAAATTTTTGAACTGGAACATTGAATAAAAAAATTTTTTTTAAACACAACTATTTTTTAAAAACTCAGAGTGGTTTTAATACAATTTTTTATTGTTAAACTTTTTGAGCAATATTAATGTTAATAACGTAGAAAATAAAATTTATTATTCACATAGCAAAATATTTGTCTGGCAGCCTTGAAATGAACCTTTTAGGAACCTTAGGATACGCTCACCTCTCAGAGAAGCTTTACTGAAAAAAATTCCCCTTCAATTCTGGTTAGAATAACAAGAAAATTTTGTTAACTTGAAAATTTCGGTTATTTTAACCGGAATTCTGGTTAATTTAACTGGAATTTCGATTCAATTTATTGGAAACTCCAATAAAGCCCTATTTAACAGGACTTTCCAGTTATTTTAACCGTAAATTTTTTTCAGTTTTTCACTGAATCTGTAGAAAAGCTTATATCGGAATCTCCGGAGAAGTTAATGTTTTTGAAAATAACGTCCAGAAAAATATTGTGCTATGTGGGTTGCTTAATTTCAATTCTGAAAAGTGACTATTATTTTCTTTCTTAGACACAATTCTTTTCTTAAAATTAAAAAAAATGAACTTTTTGCAAATTTTCATCGTGCTACTATAAAATAATTTGTATAATAACTCGTATAAAAATGAATATTTATCAATATATTAAAATTGCTGATTTTCTTTTTAGGGTCTATATTATCCATTTTTAAAGTGTCTCAAAAACGATATTTGAACGATCGTGATCACGAGCTGTATAATATCGTCACTAATTTGTCTCATCAACTACGATCATCCAAACGAAAACGGGAGAGCATGCGACAGCGTTTGGAACGTGCTGAAAAAATAGCAAAAGAAAATTTTATGCACACTTTAACCAGTATGCCCACAAGTGTCTCCAGCTTTATTCAATGTCAGTTTAGAAATGCAAGCAAAAATAAATTTCGTCGTGTTTACAGTATGATAGACAAAGTATTTGCTCTCTCCATATATAAAAGAAGTCCAAAAACTTATAAATATCTGGCGAACATTTTTTTCTTACCGAGCGAAGAAACCATTAGAAAATTGTCATCTGAATTATCAATACAGCCAGGCATTTCGGATTCTGTATTTGAAACTCTCAAATCTTTTGGCGCAAAAAGGGCTGATAATGATAAATTATGTATGCTCTTGATGGATGATGTGGAGATTGCTCCAACCATAATTTTTAACGAAGCTAAATCAAAAGTGGAAGGGTTTGTTGACGATGGAACAGAACGTAAGTTTGAAATTGCCGATCATGTGACGGTATGGATGTTGAAAGGCATACCAAAAAAGTCAGGAGAGAGTCCTTGGAAAATTCCAATTGTATTTACATTTTGCAAAGCAAGTTCAAAAGTTCCAGACATAATGCGTATGTGGAAGGAAATAGTGCGTAAGGTGTTTGATGCTGGATTTAAACTTATCGCTTCCATTTGTGACCAAGGAAAGACGAATGAATCTGCTATGAAACAATTAATAACAGATACAAAAGCTCAAGAAGCTAGACTAGGAAAAAACCACATTGATGACACTATTATTATAGACGGTGAAGAAATAATCCCCATTTTCGATCCTCCAAATTTGCTGAAATGCATGCGGAACAATTTATTAACTAAGGATTTAATTTTTATTTTAGAAAAAATAAAAAGGCAGGCATCTTGGGTACACATTCAAAAAGCATATAAAATAGATCAAAGTGACAAACAATTTAGATTATTAAAAAAATTAACTGATGCTCATGTTTTTGCTGACAAAATTAAAAAAATGAAAGTTAAAAATTGTGCCCAAATTTTTAGTTCTTCTGTAGCGTCTGCTTTAGTTCACATGAGCCGCAACCGTATTAAAAGCAAATGTGGAAATTTCGAAATGGAGGAAAACGGTGAGGATACTGGTCATCTTTGTCTTTTCTTGGATCAATTATTTGATAGCGTTAATGGTGATGGAAAGGAAAAAGATGGACAATCAGACTTTAAACAGCCAATAATAACTGACGGATTTTCTATACATGAAGAACTATGGAATAAAGCAATCTGTACATTTGAAACAATGAAGTTTGTTAAGCTGAATAAAAATGATCAAGAAAAACCGCCTGTTTTAAAAAATTGGATTCTTACGCTTCGAGGATTTAAGCTTCTAAGGAAAAGAATGGCCGAATGTGGATTTAAAAAATTTGGTGGACGTTTGTTCAACCAAGATCCACTAGAAAATTTTTTCTGTCAAATCAAGCAGCATGGTGGAAGAAATACTAAACCAAATTGTGTGTCTTTTCGAGAATATTATAAAACCCTACTTCTAAATTCTTTTACTACAAATAATTTAAAATCTGCAAAAGGTGCAAACTGTGAATCTGATCACTCATCAGGAATTCTCGTCGATTTGCAAGACATTTTTTCTAGAAGTACCTCTTTCTCTTCTGAATCTAATTCCGTTTCTTCAGCTGATACTCCCTCCAAATTGTCATGGAATTTACCATCACCACCTGAAGATATCAATTTTAACGATCCAGTTAGTGAAGCTACCAAAATATTTTTCGAAAAATTTATTGCAGAGAAAATTCTTGTACTTATGGACGACAACTGCTTAACTTGCTATTCAAATTTTTTGAAGTCATGTAATTTAGAAAATTGCTGTTTTAATTGTAATGGAACTTACTTATGTCATGGTGCAACAAGAATTTTTAATATTTGCAATTATTATATTCCATTAATTTGTCACCAGAACGGATTCACCTACAAAATTAAAGATTATTTATATCAAGTAATTAATCTTCAGTTTGAAGATTGTGAACATTCATCAAAACTTAAGTTTGACGTTGTAACCCTATTTGCTGAGAATTTAATTCGAAATTATTTTCAATTTCTCTTGAAAATTATGAATGGTTGCTTTGATCCGCCGAAAAACTGCGATAGATTGCAACTTCTAGTTCATTTAGAGAGTCAAAAATACAAAATCAATAAAAGTGACTTTGTAAAAGAGAGTAAACCATTGAAGCGAAAATCAAGCTGTAAAAAGGAAGTTTCTGCAACTAAGAGAAAGTGTTGAAAAAATTTTACTTCTTGCTTTTCAAAATTAATGCTTCTTATTATTCGTTTTGTACTTAATGTGCCTTATATTTTAAAAGGCATTTTTGTTTTAATCAGTTTCAATTTCATTTAAAAACTTGTTCTATATATTTGAGAATTTGAAATGGCTTATTCTATATATATATCGTAATTTATTTCTTCTTTATCCATTTCTGTATATAAATATTTGTTAATTAAATACTTTTAATAAAACATTAACTTTAAAAATTCTTCTTCGCATGCATTTTTAATTTCTGCATTATTTACATTTTTTAAATTAGAAATATAGTTAGCATCAAATATATTTTGGAGTTATTATTAGTAAAAACGAAAAAAATGAACTGAAATCATTACTCTCCACAAGTGAAAATAAATTACATTTATTTTTACATAATTAAGATAAGTTATAATTAAAAATTTTAAATATTTCAAAATTTATGGTTATGAATATTTTATTATTTAAATTACAAAATGAATCAATCTTATTTTATATTAATATTCAAATAATGATCCGTATTGATAGAGTATGTCGCAAAACTGGGAATTTTTACTTTGATTACAAAAAATTAAAATTTGGTTTTACAAATACATTTAAATTACTTACTTAGAAGCTAAATAGAACATAATTACTGTCCTTCTTTAATTTAATGATATATTATTAATTATATTTCAAGAATAGGCGCTATTTATTAACCTTTTTCATTTTACACTTTAATCATTTTTCAAATATCACAGACACTAAATGTTTGATTGTGTGCGAACCGCAGCGCCTCAGTGGCGAGACGACGCAACATAGTGTATCTAACAAATGCATGGCAGCTTGGTCCCCCTGAGTCAAGAGCTTTACCAATCTAACCTGGCCTAGTAACGGCACAGTAAAAGTATCTTTGCTAGTTTGGTGCTAGAGTTTTATTCTCAGTACAGATCCAGTGATTTGCCGTAGGTATATTTCTAGCTAGAAAGTTACTTTGAATGCCAAAGTTTTGCCAACCTTGACCCGACGCAAACTCTGGATACTGACCTACATTCGGCCTGAGTAGGAGCAGTTCTTTTACTAATTTTTCAGAAAAGAGAAGTGGTTCATTGAAAACACTGGCTCAATGATGACCACTCTCCCCCATGTACAGTCATCGTCAGACATGCTTATACATATTTCTATAGGATTACGTATTTTTGTTCTTGTATTTCTTTCTATTATTATATAAAAAAACAAATTGAAATTTATATTGGTTAAGTCCAATATTTTTAAAATTGAAATTCTTTCTTTCATTTAACTACAACAGAACGATTTGTAAGGTCTTAAATTTCAAATTTGTATTTTTTGAAAAATGGACTTATCTACTTCTAGACGTTTACTATTTAAATCAACACTTAATGATTTTGTAACTTACTGTAAAGAATCTCTGTGTCTCCTAGATTTTTTATCACGAACGTAGTAAGCAACTACAAGAACGCTGATGGCAGCAACGAAGGCACAAGCACATCCAATAGCAGCATAAAACACTTGTCCACCAACAGTTGTTCCAGGAACAGCTACTAAAACTTCTTGAGGTCCATTTTCAGAAATTGTTTTGTTCCGTAGACAAATTTTTCTTCTTTTTAATTCAAAACTTGTTGTATTTTTTCTCGATAAAATAACATTTATACGAATTGTGACATCTGTTTCCGCATCATAAGGTGCACAATGAAATGCCATAGACCACGTTTGTTGTTGTCCTGTGGGAATCTCGCCAGAATTTGTTATATTTAAGGAATCACTTAGCACTGAAGGATCTCCAATCTGCACTTCTACCTCATATGTTAGCTGAAAGTATAAAAATTGTAATGTAAATATATTTTTTAAAAATTAAATTTTTTAAGGCTTTTCCAGAACATTTGAGAAAACATCTGTAACGACGAAAAGTGTCGGGTACGTGTAGACAATATGCTTAAATATTCTTATTTTGGGCTTGGCCTTGTACTTACGTTTCTATACAGTGTTTATCTTTCACAATTTCACAACGCATGCGCGAAAGTTATACGTGAAACAACATAATAATAAATATAACTGCGCAATTTGGTATTGAAGTGGATTTTACGATATCCCGTCTTATCCGTAATTTAAGTGGAGATAAAGATTTTACTTGTAATTTGTATTCAATTTCATCATACCTGGAATGTATAAAGTCTGTGATTTAAAAGTATTTGCTAAATATATCGGGTCCTATTAGGGATTAAAAAGAATATTATTATTTATACAGACAGAGTCCTATCTGGATTAATAACAGCCCTGCAAGAAGGCTGGAATAACCTAGAATGAATTTGATTAATACTATACCTGAATTTCCCTTTATTTTGTGATTTTGCATTATGAATTAATAATAACAAAATTCTATTCTTTATAATTCAGTATTTGAACAAATTCCAATAAATATAAGAATCGATCCCGATTTTCGTTTAAAATCAAGTTTCGGTTGGAACCTAACTTGGGATGAGGAAGTCAATGAGCAAGCTAAGTTGTAAATAATATTTATTTCTGACAAATTGGATACAATGTTACAAAATGTATAGGCCAGAGCTAGGTAAGTATTTGAAATGAATCTGTTTCAAACACGTAATTGAAATGCAAAATGGCATTTTTCATTTTAAATGGGAATTAGAAAACCATTTTGAATTTTACATCTTAAATAAATTTGCAACCTATTATGCATTTCAAATTCCATTTTCCATTTTACGCGTATTTTTGAAGTATACGCATAAGCATTTCGACAAATACGTCTCGAGTGCATGCGCAGTAGGCTTTAATCGCCAAACTTTTTTTCTCTTTAGGAGATATTTCTAGGAATAATGTCAAATTGTTTATTTAACCATTTTATAATATTAGGTAACTATTTTTATAGGTCCTCCAAAAAACCCCAAAAATACAAAAACAAAAATTAAAAAACATTTTTTACTATTTTTTTAACTATTTTTTGCACTATTTTAAAAAATAGAATAAATATATACTTCAAAGAATTGTTTTAGGGGTCGTCCATAAATCTCATGATAGGTTTTATGCCAATTTTAGACCCCCCACCCCCCATGTGAGCAACCGTGATGTTTTCTGTGACTCCCCACCCCCTTGATTCTCACGTGACTTTGGATAAATATAATAGTTACTTAAAATACTGATGGAATATAAACGAAAAGTTCACAGATTGTTTATTGCAAATTCCTCGTACATTTAAACTAAAAGGCCATTTCATATTCTTTATTTTTTTTTACATATGGGGTATTCTTTTCCGATTCGACCACTTCTCTGCGCATTTTAATTTTCAAGATAAAAGTCTTTATTATATGTAGTTAAAAATTTTCATCAAAACATCAGTTTTTTGATGTTGTATAGTGTTTTTTATTTACACTTAACAGTTGAAAAATATCACTCATAAACTCCAAAAAAACCTACAAAAAATTTAAATATTGTGCGAAAAATAAACGAAACACTAAAAATTATATTAGTCTTTATTACTACGAGATTTAAATAAAATAGTTAATCGAATTCAAAGCAATAATCAAACTTCACTAAGCATTATAATAAGGAATAACCCTTGAAAATCATCCCCTTGACACGAATAAAAAAAATTAACAAATATTTTTAAACAAGTAGACAAAAACAATCTATGGAGATTCACAAACTTTAAAAATCACTAAGAATAAGCATCCCTGCTAAGAGTAAAAAGATAAAAAGGGGAAGAAATATGAGGATAGAAAAAGATTACACTTTTTCTATCCCTTCCATATATCTACTTTGCATTCCCAAAACACAATATCTTTCTATCTCTAAACTTCTACCTCTTTATATCTTTTCTCTATTCGTTTTGAATTTGTATCCCTTTCTATTCCCTTTCTATCATATTTTAAAATAAATAAATTTCTTTCTATCTCTTCGTCTATCAACTATTTTTATTTCTTACTATCCCTTTTCTAACCCCTTTTTTTCATTTTCTATAAAAAGTAAATCTCTTTCTATCCCTTCGCCTATCTTCTATTTTAATTCTTTTCTATCCTCTTCTTTAAAAATTGAATCTTAATCTACCACTTCGCTTATCTACTATTTTAAATACCCAATTGTTTTAGTTATTTTATATGGTAGTATATATATATATCTATATATACTGAAATTAATCTGATATTTAACGCGTATAATACTGAAAAATCGTCAGCTACGATGAAGCGATCCCTTAACCTCGTGCGCATTAACCTAAATACCCTACCAACTAAGCTAACGAACGATACACTACAGATCACCTATTTACTTGACTGCCTTTTATTACTCTTACTCCCATCTCTTTTCATCTTCCTCTTCTATCTTTTTCTATCCCACATAGTAGTTATATTTTTGGAGATCCATACTGGAAATAAAGAGATAGAAATCTTATCACTTTTTACCTTTTCTTATCTCTGTTATAAAAACAGAAAGAGAAAACGTATAATTATCAATCCCGACTCTGTACCTTCTTATCCCTTTCTATCGATCCCAAACCTCTTTCAATCTCTACCATAATCATAATTATCAGTTTTCACCATTAATCACCTTTTCCCTATAACTTTCAATCTTTAATCTTTACCATCCTTTCCCTTTTTATTGCCTACAATCTCTTTCAATCTCCACCTTAATCACCATGACCAGCTTATCGCCATTAATCACATTTTCCCTATAACTTTCAATCTCTAATCTTTACCATTCTATCCCTTTCTATTGCCTCCAATCTCTTTCAATCTCTACCTTAATCATAATGATCAGTTATCACTGTTAATCACCTTTTTCTTATTACTTTTAATCTCTAATCTATACCTTTCTATCCCTACTTTAATGGACATAGCAAGTTATCGCTTTCAATCATTTTTTTCTATAACTTTGAATTAATGTCTAATACTTTCACATCATTTCCAAACCCTACCTGAATGAACACGATGTGCTTTCCCTTTTAATCACTTTTCATCTATAATTTTCAATAACCTATGTCATATACATATATTTTTTCCTATTCTTCTCTTAACCAGCATCCCGAGCAGGGTTTGCCGAGCTAGCCAACGTGGTCGTTGCTTGGCTCTATGTAGTATATTAATACTCGGGCTTTCAACATTGGCTGTAACTTCGGCTGATTATCGTATTGCCAACATTGGATTCACGAGTAAAGGCCAATGTTTGTGCCAATATTGACTGTCTTAGGTTGGGGGCCTCACATTCTGCCGATTCTGGGGCTTATGTAACTTATGCCAATGTTGGTTATGAGACAAAAGGGCAATGTTCGGCCTAAGTCGATCATACACACATAACCAAAAATATTGTTGAATATAAAATACTACCATGTTGTAATTAAGAGGTCAGTATTGGCTTATTTTCATATCTTCAAGAATTTATTTTTCATATTTAAATATATTTTTATAACACATGCAGTCTTTTTATACATAAGAATTCATATTTAAAAGTGCTAAAAAATAATTTTTATATTTAATTATTTATTGCTGCAAAATATTAGCTTGAATAAGTTAACCCTCAATTTTACTATCCGACATTATTTAAAGATTTTGTTATTTTTTTATCATCATATGTAGTAAAATCTCTAGATATCATGTTGTCCAGTAAAATTTAAGGTTAAATTCAAACAGATATATTTCGCAGAAATAAACAATCAGAAATAAAATATTTTTTGGCACTTAATATGGAAAATAAATTCTTAAAAATATAAACAATAAAATCATAACGACCCTTTATAATAACGTATACTTTAGTTTTATACACTGAAAAACTTTGTAGATCAATATTTACTAAACTCGCAATTTAATTTTAGTAAACTATCATACCAGGAAAAAACTGGAACACTATTATTATTTCATAGTTTGACTATTAAAATGTAAAATTCATGGTTTGACTAAAAGAACATTCAATTTTTAGTAGTCTGTTGATTAAAATTTTATCCTAAAAGGAAGAAAAAGTATAGAGCGGAAAAACAACACTTCGTCGAATCGCCATATGACAGCTAACCTAACCTCAATGCTACCTTCAATAATATATTATTGAATGTATTAAAGTAGAATTAAAAATTACATAATATAACTTATGTTACAACATACATCTTAACCTAAACACTGCAAAAACTGCTGTCTTCTAAGTGTCTTATTTTAAGACACAAGACATTAAGAAAGCGTCTTACGGTTATTTCAAGCTATTTCATTGGTTAATAATTTTGAAAGATGCTTTCTCATTGATTTAAAATTAAGACACCTTAAAACGTCCTAAAAGTGAGGACAAAAATGTCTTAAAATAAGACACTTGTTTTTACAGTGAAATACAGATAAAATAACATTCGATTTAACCGACGTAATGTATCCAATAATTTCCTAACCACTTGTGAGATTAGTATTTTCGAATGAAACATTGTTTCTAACACACACCCAAAAGTTTCAAAATATGTCAGATTGAATATTATTAATCAGGTCAAATTTTCGATGGAACATAATTGATTTTCATTCAAGTAGAATCTCTTTTGAAGATGATAGTACATTTGAGAAAAAATATATGAAATTATTTATATACGAATATTTTTTGCACTTAAGGAGATTTATTTTTAATTAAAGTTTATAATAATAAAGTAATTAAAAGGTTTTTGTAATTTATTCTAGGAAAAAAATAAAAATTTTAAATCATCTTGGTTAAGTACAAGTTTTTTTTAAATTGAAAATTCTTTGGTAATAAATTTTTTTCTTGAATTTAACAGTGACAGATCGATTTGTAAGGTTCCTAATATGTTAAATTTGTAATTATCTCAACTTTTTTGAAAAATGGATTTATCAACTTTTGAAAAAGTGCTCCTCATTTGTGCGTAGGCTTATGTTTTCTTACATGTACGAGCAATGTTCATTTGCATGCGTGCAGCTTTGATCGACTAACTACTAAATTTTAATAAAAAAGAAATCATATATTGTTAATAAGCTTATATTAAATAAAATATTTTATCTAGTGACCAGTTTTCGCCACTTTGATAGTCAGTTTACTAAAATTAAATTGCGAGTTAAGCAAATAATGATCTATAAAGTTTTTCAGTGTATTACAAATTTTGTTTGGATTTTTTAAAATACTTCACTTTTGAGATTGAAAACTGTAATTGTAAAACAGTTATTAAACTTATTTATAAAAAAAGAAAAGAAATAATAGTCTATAACTTTACCTAAAAACATTTAAATATAATAGTATATTATGCATCAAGGGAAAGAAGTCCGTGTTTTTTTGTCAAGCATATGCATATGCTATTTTCTATCACAAATGTACGAAAATCTCGTGTTTTGTACGCGTTAGCGGGTCAGCACTCGCAGTTTTCAGGTTAGTGACGTTAGAGATAAAAAAACTTCCGAACAGTGAAAAAAACTCTCATCGCGCAGGCGCATTGCGGCGATAAGCCTGCGTGATGAGAGTTTTTTTATCTCTAACGTCACTAACCTGAAAACTGCGAGTGCTGACCCGCTAACGCGTACAAAACACGAGATTTTCGTGCATGTGTGGTAGAAAACAATTTTTTTTTATTTGGCAGAGTATGCAGCCCACGATCATATAAGATCTTTTTATTTTTGTACTATTTATTTTGCGTTATAAATAATATTTTGAACCGTATAGCAAAAATATTTGACTCATTCTTATCTAAACTAAAAATAATTATGTTTATTATTGGGAGACAACACCATTTTACTAAATGCAATTTATAAGTAGAACATATTATGAATTAATTATCTACATTTAACAGTGTTACTCTGTGTGTAATATGTAGTACGAATGTCTTCAACTTTCTTATAAACCAGTGTAGCGTGCGTTGCGTAGATAGTTGGTTAGGGTTGCGGACTGTTAGTGTTAGGGTCGTGCGTTCGATTCCCAGCAGAAGGGAATTTTTCTCTTAGGTAAGCGATTATATAAATTATAATAAATATATAAATGACAAAAAAAGATTATAATGGGTATAATCTCAGAATATATGCTTCAGAAACCGTGTATCGAAATATTTTTAGGATTTTTTGTTTTTGTGTATAATGTACGCATAATTGGGTAGATTAAAGGTTTTAATATTGGGCTTATATTAAAGTACCAATATTGGGCATAGATTAATTTTGAGACTCGGACCGAAGTGACAGTCCAATATTGGTAGAAACATTGGCCTAATGTAAATCCCCAATATCGAAGCTCGCGGTCCCAAACTCGCGCCGAAGCTCTTGCCGATGGATTACCCTGTTCGGGATTATCGGTTATCGCTTTTAATCACTTTCCTTCAATAACTTTCTATCTTTCACCTATCAATTTCTATCCCTTTCTATCCCACTCTATCCTTTTTTATCTCTTTTTATACTTTCTTATCCCACCTGTATATTATATGCTTTTACTTTCGGTTTTTGCTTTTAAACAATTTCCTTTCATTATCTTTAATAATCTAGAGAGTGATCATGTTCTTTCAGTTGGGGATGGGAAAGTATAAGTAGGGATAGAAAGAAATTAGGAGGGATAGAAATGGATAGGAAGGGATAGAAAAGTATAAAAAGGGATAGAAATAAATAGAAAGGGATAGGAAGTGATAGGAAGTGATAGAAGGTGATAGGTGAAAGATTAAAAGTTATAGAAAAAGGTGATTAAAAGCGATAACTGATGATGCTGGTTAGAGTGGAATAGCAAAAAATATGTGGATATATTATAGGTTATTGAAAAGTATAGATGAAAAGTGATTAAAAGGGAAAGCTCATCATGTTCATTCAGGGGGAGTTTGGAAATAATATGAAAGTGTTAGAAATTAATTGAAAGTTATAGAAAAAGGTGATTAAAAGCAATAACTCGCTATGTCCATTAAGGTAGGGATAGCACTGGATAGAAAGCTATAGATTAGAGATTGAAAGTTATAGGGTAAAGGTGATTAATGGCGATAGCTGGTTATTATGATTAAGGCAGAGATTGAAAAAGATTGGAAGCAATAGAAAGGGATAGTATGGTGAAGATTAGAGATTGAAAGCAATAAGGAAAAGGCGATTAATGGCGATAAGCTTGTCATTGTGATTAAGGTAGAGATTGAAAGAGATTGGGGTCGATAGAAAGACATAAGGAGGTATAGAGTCGAGTTTGAAAGTGAACGCTTTTCTGTATTTCTTTCTTTAACAGAGAAAAGAAAAGATAAAAAAGTGATAAGATTTTTATCTCTTTACTCCCAGTAAGGATTTTATTAAACTTACTACTAATAGCATCAAAACCCATCCTTTAAAATTATTTTACTCGTTAATCCAAAAATGAACAATTATGATTAAACAAATAAAATAAAACAATTTTCTGCCTTAATTAGGAATACATTCTGAGCGATTTTTATAGCCGGGGGATTCTCTCAAAATTGTTTTAGTTTATATGTTTAATAAAAATTGTCAACTTTTTGATTTCAGATTAGGGGATGATTTTTAAGCGTGTTTTTCGATGCTGAAGGGGTAAATTAAATTGAAATACATTCTGATCAAATTTTAAACCCTGGGAAATCTCTCAAGAATTTTTTATTTTATTTGTTTAATCAAAATTATTCATTTTTTGGATTAACGAGTAAAAATAATTTTATAGGGTGAGTTTTGATGATATTAGAGGTAAGTTTAATAAAATTCTTATTCTTTGTAGGGATTGCGAAACCGGTTTCGAATATCGACTAAAATCGAATATCAGCTTCGAATAGTCGAAAATTGTGTAGTCGAATACAAGATTTCGATTATTTCGAATAACCGAATATTCTTATCGAATATTCAAAAATATTGAAAATTGTTTTTTTGTAGACTTAATAATATTTGATAAATACAGTTTTGACCGAGTTTAGTTATACTATAAATATAAGAATGCAATAAATAGTTATCCATTAAAAATTCTAATTCAAACTAAGACGTACATATAAGTTGCTCCAAAAGAGAAAGTCGAAAAAACCGTTATAACCTCCCTAAATCCAAAATATGTTTTAAATTAAAAAATAACTCCAATTTTTTCATCAAATAGCTCATAAAATTTTTAATGTATTTTCTACAGGAAAAATCAATTTTTCTTAAATTTTGCAATACAGAATTGTAAAAAATCAACTAAATCAATAATGGACTGGGTCAGTTTTTTAAAATTACATATTTAGAAATCAGTATTGCGATATTTTTTTATTAATTTATTTATGGTAACTAAATTTTTTATTTTTTTGCTAATTTTTGAATTTTTGTGTTTAAAATAATAAAAAATTGAGCAAAAGATTGCTAATATCGACAATATGATAAATAAATTAAGATATACCGTTATTAAACACTTTTTATGTCATTTTTTAGTTAGAACAGTTAATTAAGTATATTTAGTATGTGCTTAAAAATTGTTTTTAAAAGTCGAATACCGTAGTCGAAATTCGAATAATCATGTTATTATCGACTTTAATTCGGTTACACTAGTTTCGACTATTCGAAAAGTCGATAATAGAATATTTCTTTGGGTTATAGATCCCTAATTCTTTGTTACTTTTAAAGTTTGTGAATTCTCTAAAGATTATTTTTGTCTACTTGTTTAAGAATATTTCTCAATTTTTTTATATTCGTGTTTAGTGGATGATTTTGAAGGGTTGTTCCTTATTATAATGCTTGTTAAGGTTTGATTATTATTTTTCATGCGATTAAATATTTTATATAAATCTCGTAGTTATTTAGACTAATAATTTTTATTTTTTTGTTTATTTTTCACACAATTTTTATATTTTTTGATGGTTTTTAAGCGTTTATGCGTGATATTTTTCAACTCTTGGTTGGAACTAAAAAATACCATACGACATCAAAAAATTGATGTTTTGACAAAAATCTTGAGCTTTAATAAAGCCTTTTATCTTAAAAATTAAAATGCGCTGGGGGGATGGCCGAATAGAGAAAAAATGCCCTATATTATTTTTTTTTGGAGTTACTGCATTATATTTATAAAATTCACCTCTAGAATGCGTACAATGGGCTAAAGAATTATAAATCACAATTCAACGGAAAAAATTACATTTTCTCCTAAACAGGAACATCTTTCTTATATTTTCTCTTCATATTAATTATTTCTAGTGGCACATTTCTAAAGTTCGAGAAATTTTCAATAAATTTCATTTAGCATTTATTTTTTTGTTATTAACGGAGAAAAACGAGTTGAAAAAGTACCCTGCTTTGGAAAATATCGAATTTATAACTATTTCAATAATTTATAACTTCCGTAATTTTTGTCCAACCACCAACTACAAAAAACACTTATGTTTATGCTGCAATAAAAATTTAAAAAAAAATGATTTCAAGCAAATCTAATTTTTGAATGAAAATAATCGGAGCAATGTCCCATTATGTAGAGCTAAGAAAATCTCTAATTCAATTTTTACTAACTTGCAGTTAAAATATCAAATGATCAGCAGGAAAACCCCCTACCCCCTCCCAGGTGATGAACCATGATAATTTTCATGACCTAATTGTCCAATTTTATACTTACCAATTTCTTTAAGGGGGCAATCCCAGTTGCAGCGCCAAAAAATAGGCATTTTTCAAGAATTTTTTTCTCCTAAACCATTAAATTTTTTTAAAATATCAATTTATTATCAAAAAATACATCATTTAAACTACAATTTAAAAAAAAAAAAAAAAAAAAAAAAGTGAAAATATAATTATTTGCCGAAGTTATGTCTCGTCGAAGTGACGTCCTTTCAAAAAACATAATTTGCGGTGACCAATATTATGGAAATCTGGTTCGTCTGAAATAAAAATTAAAAAGGATTTCCATTTTTTAGAAGATTATCTAGTCTTTAATCGAAGGATTTAAAAAAAATATTTGACAAAATGGCGCCCTGTCAAAGTTAAAATTCGATTTTCGTGAAAAAAAGCGGTCGTTTTTCAGCTGTAAAAAATAAGTTTGGCATAAAAAAATCAATCCTTTGATTAAAGACTAGATAATTATGTATTGAAAAAGTATGTTAAATTTTAAAACAATCGGTTTAGTAGTTTTTAAGTAAGAGTGGTCACCGATTTGAAAAACATAGTTTTGAAAAAAACGTGTTTTAAGTTTCAACTTACTTTTTCATAAAGAAGAAAATTTTTTTGAAAAAATCAAAAAAAGTCATCGATTCCGGGTCCATATAATAGTTCTTCCGCACATGAACTATTATTCAGACGGTAGACAATAATAGAAAACCCAACATATGCCAGATGTGCCGTTAGCCTGATCTCGACTGACCAGGCGCGCCTCCCTTTAACATGTATAACTTATTCAATTTTCACCGGATCATCTTCAAAATTTATGGACACATTTCTAAAAACATATACTTTAAGAAAATGCAAAAAAAATCGATTTTTTAAAAATCACAACTGCGATTGCCCCCTTAATTTGTCAATTTCCTAATAAAAAAATCTCCAATTTTTCTATTTACCAGTTTACGAATTTTTCTATTTTGTTAATTTTCCAATTTACCAATTTAAAGTTTTTTAATTTTCCAATAACTATTTTTCCAATTTTTTTAATTTGTCAATTATCCAATAACCAAACCTCCAAATTTTCAATTTACAAATTTTTTAACTTTGACCATTTCCCGTATAGCGCAAATAGAAATTGCTTTTTGGTCATGGGCTGGAAGGGCTAATTTTTTTCAAAATGAGAACATCAAAAATAGTAAGCAACTAACTGGGCTTATTGTATCTAAAGCAAAACTAGATTTTTCCGGTCAATATCTTCAGGGAAGTTAAGATCGACTACTCTAAAATACCCATGTACCCAACAGATGTCCAGGTCATTTCCGGTCAACTTCTTCAGGGAAGTTAACCTCAAAATGTGATAATCGACTTCTCTGAAGTACCCAAGTACCCAACCGATGTCCAGGTCATTTCCGGACAACTTCCTCAGGTAAGTTAACTTCAAAATAAAAAAATTTCCTTTTCAGAAGTACCCCAGTACCCAATCAATGTCCGGGTCTCATCCGGTCAACTTCTTTAGGGAAGTTAACTTCAAATTGGGACAATCGACTTCTCTAAAGTAGCTAAGTACCTAACCGATGTTCACGTCACTTCCGGTCAACTTTTTTAGGGAACTTAACTTCAAATTGGGACAATCGACTTCTCTAAAGTAGCTAAGTTCCCAACCAATGTCCAGGTCACTTTCGGTCAACTTCTTCAGGAAAGATAACCTCAAAATGTGAGAATCGACTTCTCTGAAGTACCCAAGCACCAAACCGATGTCTAGGTCATTTCCGGTCAACTTTTTCAGGAAAGTTAACCTCAAAATGTAAAAATCGATTTCCCTGAAGTATACAAGAAACCAACCCATCTTTAAGTCATTTTCGGTCAACTTCTCCAGGAAAATTAAACACAAAATAAAAAAAATCGACTTCTCTGAGATCCCTAAATACCCATCTGATGTCTACTTTATTTTCGATCAATTTTCTCAGTTAAGTAAACCTCAAAATGTAAAAATGAATCTTTCTGCATAAACTAACACAAAAGTTTAAATGTTTTAAATATAGAAACTAAAAGTCTCAAAAGAAGACATTTGGTTTTGCAGTGTCAGTATGTTAGTTTATTCACCACGGAGTTAGCTCAGTTGGTTAAGGTCCTGGACTTTACGGTCGCGCCAAGTCAAGCGTCAAGCTTGCTTAATTTGCGCCCCGGAGAGCCTGGGATTTTTTCCGGCTGTGAGATAACTTCAGTGGAAGGAAAAGACGTCGAGGTATAATGATATGCACTGTCGGTAATCGACCTGTGCAGATCACTAGAACTCAACTGTCGATAAACCGGTTGTATTCAGGAGAGGTTTTTCTACAGATTTCCCTCTCCACTGGCGAGCGAACCCAATATACCGGGTGGTCCAGGCAAATGAGAGTACTCTTAATTTCAAGCAGTTCTGTAGACGCAAAAACACTTAGAGAATATATACAAAGTACTGAATTCTAGGAACTTTCTACGGGGGACACTCATTGGGCCTGTAAGGCCGTTAAACGAGTGTATAATAACTTAAAATATGTTGATTTATTCAGCGTTGTTTATTTTCATTCTATAAAGTTAACTTCCCTGAGAAAGATAACTGGAAATAAATAAACATCGGTTGGATACTAGAGTAATTCTGAGAAGTTAATTTTTACAATTTGAGGTTATCTTCCCAGTACAAGTGAACTAAAAGTGATATAGATATAAGACTGATACTTAAGTATTTCAGAGAAGTAGATTTTACATTGGGAGGTTAACCTCTCTGCTCAAGTTGTCCAGAAATGACCTGGGTTTTGATCAGGGATGCGTACGTAAATAGTATGATTCACTATATAAGTGCCAACTATAGTGAATCAGACTATTTACGTACGCATCCCTGGTTTTGATTGAGTACTTGATTCTTTCAGAGAAGTCGATTTTCACATTTTAAGGTTAACTTCCCTTAAGAAGTTGACTGGAGGTGACCTGGACATTGGTTGAGTATTTCGGTACTTCAGAGAAGTCGATTTTCATATTTTGAGGTTAACTTTCCTGAAGAAGTTGACCGGAAGACGTAAACATCGGTTGGGTACTTGAATAGATTAGAGAAGTCAATTTTTACATTTTGAGGTTAATTTCCCTTAAGAAATTGACCAAAGGTGACCTGGACATTGGTGAAGAACTGGGGTACTTCTAATAAGTAAATTTTTTTATTTTGATGTTAACTTCTCTGAGGAAGTTGTCTGGAGATGACCTGGACGTCGCGTCGGTTGGGTACTTAGGTACTTGAGAGAAGACGATTTTCACATTTTAATGTTTACTTCCCTAATGATGTTAACCGGATGTGACTTGGACACTGGTTGAGAACTGGGGTACTTCTAATAAGTAAATTTTTTTATTTTGAAGTTTACTTCCCTGAGGAAGTTGTCTGGAGATAACCTGGACTTCGGTTAAGTAGTTCGGTACTTCAGAGAAGTCGATTTTCATATTTTGTGGTTAACTTCCCTTAGGAAGTTGACTGAAGGTGACCTGGACATTGGTTAAGTACTTTGGTACTTCAGAGAAGTTAATTTTCATATTTTGAGGTTAACTTCCCTGAAGAAGTTGACCGCAAATGACGTGGACATCGGTTGGGTACTTAGGTACTTTAGAGAAGACGATTTTCACATTTGAATGTTTACCTCCCTAAAAAAGTTGACCGGAGGTGACCTATACATTGGTTGGAAACTGGGGTACTTTGAATAAGTAAGCTTTTTAATTTTGAGTTTAACTTCCCCGAGGAAGTTGTCCGGAAATGACCTGTACATCGGTTGAGTACTTCGTTACTTTAGAGAAGTTGATTTCCACATATTGAGGTTAAGTTTCCTGAGGAAGTTGATTGGAGGTGACCTGGACAAAAAAAAAAGTGTTTAATTTCTAAAACATAAGAAACATAAATTGTTTAAACAAATTAAATTTTTTTAAACATTTGAATATACACTGCGAATTTTGAATAAATAACTTTTGTATGATTCTTTTATACAAATGACAAAAAACCACCTAATTTTACCTCAATTTCATCGAAAGGTAATTTTAAATCATTTTAATTGTTTAAACAATCGATGCAATTAATTATCTATTATTTTATATCCTGGAAGTCATTTATACATACTTAAGAATAATAAATTCAATAATTGTTAACAAATTGTTTAAACAATTTTTATAAACAAATTTAAAGTTTGATTCTTAAGTTTGGTTATATCATGTATGAAAAGTAGCAAAATTATAAAAAAACCGCAAATCTCTAACTTTATTTTTGCAAAAGTTGATAAATTTGTTTAAGCAATGATTATAAACAAATTTCAAGTTTAATGCTTACTTTTATGCACATATGAAAGATAAAAAGCTGTAAAATGTAAAAAACAGCAGGTTTCTAACTTTCTTTTTTAAAAAGTTACTTATAAATGCTAAATTACTTATAAATGACAAGGGTGCCTTAGAATTTTCACACCGCACCGCACAGTGGGCCAGGAGACCCGGTTTTCTGGCCAAAAGTCAAGTTTTTTAACTTTATCTTTTTTTAAAGCAGTTTATGTTATTTTGATAAGTGATATTTTTGGCATCTATTTCATAAATTATTCAGTAATTTGTAAACATCTGATAGGTTAATGACTATGTAAAGTTTAAAAATATTAAAAAATTTCTCTTGTAGTTTTCGTTGAATTACTTTATATTTCCGAAAATGGAGTAATTATTTTTTAATCGTTACTTCATGATTTCTAACCTTAGTCTCAAACTAGGAAAAAAACCAATAACTAAATATTGGATATTACATTTTCACACAATTTTAACATTATAAAAGATAAAAATGAGCACAATTTGCGGAAAGGACAATATTTGATTTAAGGGTTCCCCGGGGTTCCCCAACTTTTTGAAAAGTTGTTCATGTTTATGTATTCTTTGTTATACGTACTTTAATACTTAAATTAATCAAGATTTACTTTACTTAGTATAAACTCAATAAATTATATTAGATACTGAGTAAAATTAGTTAAAACTATTAATTAAAAACTGTTTAAACAAATACTTTCTGTTATTTACCAACTTTTTACACAATGCACTTAGAAAGATGCAGTTTCCTCTTAATTTTGCAATTTATCGACGCGGTAATTACAGATAAAATTTAAACATGAGATTGTTATTTAAACAATTTTTAAACAAATTATTATTGTTATTTTCCAATACAATGCACCTAGAAAGATGTAGTTTTTTCCTTCTTTTGAAATTTTTACCGAACTACTGCGCATCGTCAAATTGCATTGTCTAAAAAGTTAGTAAACAATAATAATTTCTTTAAAAATTATTTAAATTATATTTTCATTTATAATCGTTATCTGTAATTATATAAAATTCGGTAAATTACAAAATTAGAAAAAAACTGTATCTTTTTATATGTATTGTGTAAAAAATTAGTAAATAACAAGAATTATTTGTTTAAAAATTATTTAAATAATAATTTTATTGTTTATTTTTATGCATAATTACATAAAGTACGGTAAATTGCGAAAAAACAAATGTGAGAGGATAGGGACACTCACACAGAAAACTCCCCAAATGTGAGAGGATAGGGGAAATCACACAGAAAACTCCCCGAATGTGAGAGGATAGGGGAACTCACACAAAAACCTCCCCGAATGTGAGAGGATAAGGGAACTCACGCAGAAACCCTCCGTGGTCGTAAGAGGAAAGGGGAACTCACACAAAAACCTTTTCGAATGTGAGAGGATAGGGGAACTCACACAGAAAACTCCCCAAATCTAAAAGGGTAGGGAAACTCACACAAAAACCTCCCCGATAATTAAAAGAGGTATAGACTTGTACTGCAACCTCCCCGTGGTATACCTTGGTAACTACTAAGATAGTAGGCTAACTGCAGGCAAACAAACCTTTCAGTTTTTAAAAATTCAACCACCTTATTTAATTCACCATTTTTTTAGGTTTTGATGTGAAATTTGGATTCAGAAACATCGAAAAAACCCATAAATAAAGTTTTGAAAAAATCAAAAAATTTTATTAAATTTTTGTCCGCCATGTTGGACCATCCGTTTTTTTTATGAACATCCGACATCAGATTCGTAATCAGCGACCTCAAAAACCCCCGTATTAAAAGTTCCAAGCAAATTTATAGACTTTTCATGTTTTAAGACCGCCATATTGAATCCGCCATTTGCAATTTTGAAAAACTGTCCTCAGATTTGTAATCAGCGACCCCAAAAACCCCCGGGTAAAAAGTTTCAAGCGAATAAAAACATTTTTTTAAATTTTGGACGCCATATTGGATCCGCTATTTTGAATCTGAAAAATCCGACATCAGATTCGTAATCAGCGACCCCGAAAACCCCCGAGTGGAAAGTTTCAAGCAAATCTTTGCACTTTTTCGACTTTTGGCCAAAAATCGGGTTTCCAGGCCCACTGTGCACCGCTCTAAAATCTCTTTTCTCATTCTCATTCTTATTCCGTCTCTCTCTCTCTTTCTCTCTCTCTTTTTTTTAGAACCATAAACTGTGAACTGATCTTGTGTTTGGCACAGTATTAGTTCCGCTACGGACACTATTCTTGTCCTATTCTAACCCAGGTATATTCTATACCTTACTCTCTCTTACTTGCTGAGAAAGCATAGGAGTATATCTATAGCTATTACTAACTTATTTCTTATATACGATTTTTCAATAACTTAAAATCTTCGTTTATTAAATAATTGCATTTTATTAAATAATAATAAATTAAAAATAAATGAAATTGTAATAATTAAGGAGTGATAATTTAAGAAGTGACAGTGATTTTAGTAAAGTTGTTAAGGTTATAGTGTTTTAAGTGGAATAATGTTTTGTTTACAGTGGCATTCGTTTCTGACAGGTGAATAATGATAATAATATTAATAATCTTTTATTTTTTTTACACTGAGAAAATAAGCTTCTAACCTAAAATAACCTAGCCAATTTCTAGGTTAAGGGACTCTGAACAAAACACACAAGATACTGGCGATCACAACCATACTTCAAGGTTAACAGTAGCATTTAATCTGCTAATAATAAACAAAGAGCTTTGCAGATGCTATATCAACAACCTCTCTCTGCTAAATTTAATCAAAAATTGGTTATATTTATTCAACTTATTTTCTCAGTGTAATTTTATTTGTAACTTATTTATCTGTTTTTTAGTTCTATTATTTAAATGATATTTTTTCCCTAAAAGTATCATAATTATTTATGCCATTTAAGGTTTTGATATTTTTTTTATTGTAATGCACGTGGTGATTGTCATTGGATTTCTTTTCGGTCACATGGAAATGGAGAAACTGGTAAGTTATAATAATTTTTAGTTGTTTATTTTGTTTGATTGTATGTTTATAATTCATTAATGGGGCGGTCGCCCCATTCGCCCCCCCGTAAAACCGCCACTGGTAGTAATGGTAAGTGACAGGTAAGTAATAATAATAATTTTCAATAATTCCATTTTATTTTATTGTAAGCTTCTAACTTATTCATCTTTTTTTCTATTACATTAAATCAATAATTGTATTTCCTTCATTAAAGTATCATACTGATAAATGTCATTTGCGGTTAGCATCTTTCTTTCTATTGTAATTGTTGGTTGTGGTATTTTAGAGACAAGCTACGACACTGTTAGTGCTCCATCAGAGCCATCTAAAACTTTCTCAGCTGTTCTATTCTGTGACCGCCATTAGTCAGTCTACGCTTGTGTTACTTAGTCACGCTTTGATCTTTAGTTTAAACCTAAATCTGTAACAATATATTTGCTCGTTTTATCAAGTATCTTAGTTTTATTACTATTAATCCTGATCTGATCCACACAGCTCTATTAGGTTATGAGCTCAGAGTGTACCGCAATCGTTATCGGGAAGTGAAATAGTTCGAAGTGTTCGTGAAAGCGTGGTCACAAAAGAGTGAGATTTGAAACTTTTCAAAAATGAATTCGTCTTTTACGGCGCGCATCGAAGTTTTGGGCAAAGAAAACTTTGACACTTGGAAGCTTCAAGTGAAAGCCCTTCTCGTAAAAAACGATGTATGGGAATATGTGTCTGGTGATAGAATTAAACCAGAAATTATCGAAGGCAACGAGGCATCTCTGGCGGCGGCACAAGCGTGGGTTATTGCGGATAGAAAGGCTCATTCCGATTTGATTCTGGCCATTAATCCATCTGAATTGAAGCAGGTCAAAGGGTGCGATACTGCTCATGATGTCTGGGAAAAATTACACAGCATCTACGAATCCAAGGGTTTAGCAAGAAAGGCAACTTTATTGAAGAAGCTGACTCTACAAAAGATGGCCGAAGGGGAAGACGTGCGAGAGCATATGAAAGAATTTTTCGACGCGGTGGACAAGCTCCAGGAGATGGAAATAAATATTAATGAAGATCTTTTAACCATTATGTTGCTCTACAGTTTGCCACCGAGCTTTGAAAATTTCAGATGTGCCATCGAATCTCGCGATGATCTTCCCACGCCTGAATCATTAAAAGTGGAAATAATCGAAGAAAGTGACGCCAGAAAATCAAAGCAATCTGACGCCACGTCCAGCGCCATGACAGCAAGCTGTGTGTGTAACTTTAGGAAGAAGGGAAAGAAAGTAGAATCCGACAAGGACAGCAAACCGTTTCCTTTTCAGTGTCACTGATGTAAAAGATTTGGTCACAAAATTGCTGATTGTAAAGTAAAATTTGTGAATTCATCGGAAAATGCAAAGAACATTGAAGAAATAGGTTTCCTGGCAACTGTGAATAGTGCAGAATCGGCACTAAATTCCGAAGGACCTCAACCTAAAATAAAGTGGTGTTTGGACAGTGGCTGTTCCTCACACATGTGTCGTGATGAGACAAAGTTTGTGAGTAGTGAAAAGTGCAACGGTGTAGAACTGAACCTAGCTAGTAGTGCGACAGCATCCGTTGAATCAAAAGAAAATGTCAAAATATCCACTGGCTATGATGACAAAAAGAAAGTGCTTAATTTAGAAGATACGTTATATGTTCCTGACCTAAGAACTGACCTGATTTCTGTGGGTAAAATCACGGATAAAGGTTATGAAGTGGTGTTTACAAAACATGAAGCAGTGATTCGAATCAATGGAAAGGACAAAGTGGTAGCTCAAAGAATAAACGGTTTATACTACATTCAAGAAAATGTCGACATTGCAAATGCAGTTTTCGAAGGTAATTGTCATTCAAACTTAGAAATGTGGCACAAGAGACTAGGACACTTGAATTACAAAGATGTAAAAGCACTTCTAACTGAACTTAAAATTAATTTTAACAAAAGTGAGGAAATCCATGTTTGTGAAACCTGTATAAAGGGTAAATTTACTCAAATGCCCTTTCCTAAACGTTCCTCTCGAAAAACGGATATCTTAGACATTATGCATTCGGACTTGTTCGGTCCAACTCGTACAGAATCTTTAGGTGGTGCCAAATACGTGATGACGTTCGTGGATGATGCTTCTCGTTGGAGCACTGTGAAATTCTTAAAATCAAAAAGTGAAGCTTTGAGTGCTTTTAAAAGCTATCAAAGTTTAATGGAAAATCAAACGGGTAAAAAGATAAAGTGCCTCCAATCAGATAATGGCAAGGAATATCTAAATCATGCATTCAACTAACATCTGAACAAGTGCGTTATTACTCAAAGGCTCACCGTTCCCTATACACCTCAACTGAACGGGGTGGCAGAAAGAAAGAACCGAACGTTGACAGGAATGGCAAGATGTCTTTTATCGGAATCAAATCTTCCACCACGTTTCTGGGCTGAGACAGTGGCCACCGCGAACTATTTGAGAAATAGGTGTCCTTCAAAAGGACTAAATGGTGGCATACTATTTCAAGCGTGGCATGGAAAGCTGCCAAATGTTGATCACCTGAAAGTATTTGGGAGTAAAGGACATTGCTTGAACAAAACTCCCGGAAAGGACAAATTTCAGCAACGCACTCGTGAATGTATTTTCTTAGGACCATCCGAAGAGTCCAAAGGCTACAGAGTGTGGCTACCAGCTGAAAGGAAGGTTGAAGTTACAAGAGACGCGATCTTTTTAAATGAATTTTTACCTTAGCAACAAAATGAACAATCACCTTTAGACGAAGGATTGGAAGCGAGTCAGTTAAAGAAACTTCAAGAAGAAAACGTTGTAAAGCAGAAAGTGTGGTTGGAAATAGAATCTACCAAAATTCCTCAGGAAGGAAACCTAGAGGTTGTTGATCGCGAATTTCAACCGGAAAACAGTGAAAGTGAAAATGACGACGAAGAATTTCAAGACTTGAATGCAGATGAACATCGTGAGGTGACACTAAAAAGAATTCCAGGACGTCCTCGTAAAATTAAAACAGGAAATGTAGGTAGACCTGCCAAGATGTATAACACAAGGAACAATGATGCTTCACGTGAAGAACAAACTCTGGAACAGGCAAATATTGCTGAAATTTCCTTAAAGGAAGCTCTCAGTGGA
This sequence comes from Ganaspis brasiliensis, assembly GCA_037103525.1. Taxonomy (NCBI): domain Eukaryota; kingdom Metazoa; phylum Arthropoda; class Insecta; order Hymenoptera; family Figitidae; genus Ganaspis; species Ganaspis brasiliensis. Next base: position 92,555 of record JAZKLR010000829.1, on the reverse strand, counting down.
AGTGATGCTCATGAATGGAAGAAAGCTATTTAGGATGAATTTGAAGCTCTCATCAAGAATGATACTTGGACACTAGTTGACAATTCGGAACAACGAAACACAATAGGATGCAGAATAGTATTAAAAGAAAAATTTGATGCTGGGGGGACCTTGAAACGGAGAAAGGCTCGACTAGAAGCAAAAAGAATCTCAACGCCCCGGACTAGATTTCAATGAAACATTTGCACCTGTTGTCAGACTCAGTTCCGTAAGACTCTTGATGGCACTTGCTGTTGAAAACAACATGACTGTTCATCAACTCGACATAACTACTGCTTTTCTAAACGGCAAACTGGATGAAAACGTATACATGGAAGTACCTGAACTTCTTGAAGAATTGCTACCAGATATCATCAAGAAAGAAGAGCACAACAAGATAAAAGATGGATTAGCTTTGAAAATGCTACACAAATTACAAGAAGGAAACCAAGTTTGCCTACTGAAAAAGGAAATATACGGTCTCAAACAAGCTGGAAGGCAATGGCACAAAAGGCTGAGTGAAGTATTAAAGAAATTCAATTTAAAACCTCTAAATTCGAATGTCTGTGTCTACGTTGGAAAGCAAGATAACAAGATTATGATCATTGCAGTGTATGTGGACGATATGCTGATAGTTTCAAATGACGTAAATTGGATCATAAAAATCAAGCAACAGTTGAGTTCTTGCTTTTCTGTAAAAGACCTAGGCAAAGTAAAATCTTGTCTTGGAATGGAATTCTCTCAAGGAGACGACTGCATGACTATTTCTCAAGGTGGGTATATCGAGGATATCTTGAGAAGATTCGGAATGGAGAATTCGAAACCAATCTCTACACCGATGGAACCAGGATTGAAATTTAATGAAGATGATGAAAACTCAAATAAAGAAACCGAGGAATATCCGTTCAGAGAGCTCATTGGGAGCTTAATGTATCTGGCCATTGGAACCCGACCGGATATAGCTTTTTCGGTTAATTTCTTGAGTCAATTCAACAACTGTCACAAAAAGCATCACTGGATAGCTGCGAAGAGAATCCTGAGATATATGCGTGGAACTGCGCATCTAGGTATCACCTACAAGAAAAGCTGTGAACCACTGAAAGGCTTCATCGACGCAGATTGGGGTGGATGTTCACACGACAGAAGATCTTACACCGGACAAGTGTTTTTCCTCGCAGGTGGAGCAATCACCTGGGAATCAAAGAAACAGCGCACTGTAGCGCTTTCGACAACTGAAGCTGAATACATGGGATTAACAGAGGCTGCAAAGGAAGCTATCTATTGACGAAGATTCTTGGAATCAAGTATCTTAGTTTTATTACTATTAATCCTGATCTGATCCACACAGCTCTATTAGTAATTCAATAATTATATTATGTGATCATTATCATTGAAGTTTTTTGATAAGTAATTAATTTTATTAATTATTAAGTGTCATTTTTTGTGGATTTGTGTATGTCAAATAAAAAACAAGTTTTAGGCCATTAATTCCACATTTTCAAAATGTAAGTACGGCTTTACCTGCATTTTGATTTAAGGTGGCAAAATTAAACATATACACTTATGTAAATTTAATCTAAAAAAAATTTTATTTTTATTTTAAGCATTTTATGAAAGGAAAAAAAAAATAATAAACTTGATAAGGGTAGCGGTAGCTGCCGAAACGTCGTTATAAAATATTGTAAATTTTAAAAGAAATGTTGAATTAATAGCCTAAAACTTGTTTTTTATTTAATTTTATTAAGTTTATTTAAAACATTAATTTATTAAATAATTATTTTAAATTTATAAAATGAGTGTAGTTATAATAAAGATAATCATAAAATAATTGTAAGTATAGTGAATGATAATAAATTTTTTAAATTTCTTTTGTTTCTAAATTTCAAATTTATTTACATTTGAAAGAATTGTGTTGTTTATTATTTACATTTCTTTTTATTAAATGAAAACTAATAGTAATTCATAACTTTTAATTAATATATTGAATTATTTATTATTGTATTGAAATTAATATTTTATTTATTCTTTTTAATTATTATTATAATATGAGTAATTTAAGGTTAGAATGCTTGTTTCTATTCTATGTCATGTGTTAATGGTTACAAAAATTAATAATGGTTTAGTAACAGTTGTAATAAAAAACAAGTAGTAATAGTAGTGTAATTGTTTTAATGAGTTGTTTTATATTTTTCATGGTAAGTGTTCCCAGGAAAAAAAGTTTAATGAAAAGCATAGAATGGCATTAACCACTTCGGCGGTATGACGCCAAAATTGGCGTCATGCGTGAAGTGACCAGAGCGGTAAAAATGAGCAAAATAGTGTCATGACTATTTCTCGATTATTAATGCCTATCTTCATTTTTTATGGATGTGAACATAGTATTCTTATATTTTAGGATTCGGTGATCAGAAATATAATACTAAAAATTCAATTTTTTAAGGTTTTAATTGTTTTTTAGCAAGTTGAATATCGACGATTTTCAATACTTTTCGTGAATGGCGTCATACGTTTTTTTTTAGTTATTATCCTTGATTTTCGGTTTATTTTTTTTTAACAACTTATATTCATATACTCTTATGTTTATATTATAAACATAAGATAACATACCGCCGAAGTGATTAAGTAAACTGGACATTTCAATGCCTCTTAATACTAAACAATTCCATTTTTATCTTACATTCCAGCTAATTCGCTCTGCAGTCAGAAAATTATATTGTTCCAATCCCAAAGAATGCGCTCATTTTTTAAATCCATCGAGCAGAATTAAACTAATTTTTTTTAATATGTCTTACATTTCCAAATTAATGCTATTTAATGCGATTCTCATAATACGACAGGCTATTCTTGCAATGAGCTCACTGTAAGCGTACCCAACATTCGTCCGATACATCATATTTTATGCTTATTCGTTAAAAGCTTGCAGTAAGCTTACGAAAAGCTTAATGTATTTTTACTCTAAGCTTAGGGAAAGATACGGGTAAACTCATGGAGGAGTACCGTATAATTAAAAATCTAATTTATAAATTATGTATACGTGCTCAAAAGCTTTCTATCGTTTCTACCGATTAGCTATACTTTTTTTTAATAAAGATTATTGACATCTTTAAACAATTTCATAAAATATATAATTTTCTTTAAAAAAAAAAAATGAAACTGTGTAAGCGTTCTGTGAGGCAAACATTTAAAGCTTATTTTCAGCTTTTAGAGAAATTTATTAATATGTGTTATAAGCTTACAGTGAGATTACTATAAGATGTTGTGCTGTCTGGAACTATTTTATTACAATTCTAACATCAGGGTAATGCATTGTATCAAGCAATGTACCACTTTTTCTATTCCTTATGTGTCTCTATAGTAATATATATTTAAGCATAGGATAGAAATAATAAACTGAACTCAGAAAAATACCGAGTATTTTCATATTCCATAAGGCCTTTATTGCAGGGAAAATTGCACTCAAAGTAGCCTTTAAACTATTTGCAGACACGCGGTATTAACCAAGTGAAGATTCGCTGTATTACAGTAGTTCTGATGAAATAAAATTAATGTTTATATTTAAAATATTTTAAAATAATAATAATATACGATAACACAGAAATCTATAAATATAGAAGCTATATTTAATAGTAATATAAGGAATTTCTCTGTGTTTCCAACACTTTTAATCCGCTTCATCTTAAAATCTTAAAGAACCCGCCCTGCACCCCGTAGGATATAGCACAGCACTAAATCTACCGACACTTCCAAGTTTCAAATAACGCTGGACCTTTACATAATGTAAATAAATGGTATATGAAAAAAACAACTTGAAATCAGCTGTCGGTACAGAAAAAAGACTTTAAACAAATTTCATTTGTGCAAAAGTATCCCCTACCACGCATTCGTAGGTAGCGTACAAAAGTAATTCGCAAGAATAAAAATCGATCAATTATTTTATTAATGATAACTAGAAAAAAAGCGCGCGCTAAAGCGCACGCCAAATTATATTATTACTTAAAATAATGTTTCATTTATGTATAATTGTGAAATAAAGGAAATACATAATACAATAAAAAAAGAAAATTAATGATAAGAAGACATTGCAGTAAATTTAAATTGATGTGATCATTTGGAAATTTTAATTAATTAAAAATTAATTAAATAAAATAAAGATAAAGAATAAAATGATGAATATGAGGAGTAATTATAAAAAATTAGGATATACCTGATACCATTTAAAAACCTTACTTTAAAAAGTTTACCGATCAACACTCTCTGCTCTTAATATTTTAGAACCTTCTTCCAATATAACCAATAAATGAATGTGTGGTAAACCACGCTTTTGAAATTCAATAACATAAACATAAGACTTTACTTGTCCAAATATTTTATCATCTACTATAGTTTCGATTAATTTTTTTACTTTAAAATGAAAGACTCTTGCAACTTGTCAGGTTTATTAGAAGCTGACTGATTAAGTAATAAATTTTCTTAAATTTCTTTCCATTATGAACTACATGTCATTGTAAAAAATAAATCTGGTCTAGCATGAAAAGCTACATAATGGTCATTGCATATTGATATTGTTTTAACATGTTACGAGGTGAATCTATAAATGTTGAAGGCAGTATCAACATCTTGCCAACATGTACATTATTTCCAATTTCTTAATTATCTAAATGATCAATTAATCCTTTATAAATTTCACTTCTTAATTTTGTTTGATTATTATTACAAAAATGTAACCTAACTTTTTCAACTTTTAACTTTAACATAATTATTAACTAACCATTGCTGAAACATTCTTCCACCATATAAAAATTGATTAAAGGTATGATCTCTTACTCCTATTTTATATTTTGTATAAGGTGGATTTCACGTCAACTGTCCAGCCCAAAAAAAAATTTTGTTTAATCCTTTCCCAATTTTTGTTATGAGTTGTCTTATAGGTAAGTAATTTATCAGCCAAATATTTTTGGATTATATAAAAAATTGACCGAGAGGGAGGGGGTTAGAGTTTTGAACTTTTTGTTAAAACGCTCTCATTTGTTTATTTATTGAGCTTAAAAAAAATTATAAAAAAATTTTTTGGTACATGATTTTTCTAGATTTTTTCATTAGCTTTCGATTAGCGTGGTCTATTTAAAATTTTTTTTTATTTTGACCAAAATTTTTGAAAATTAAAAATAAATTTCACTTTTTTTGTCTTTGGGCTCGTTTAATTTTTATTATTTTATTTTTAAAAGAAAGCTGAGATTTTTTCCTACAAAATATGTAATTTTCAAAAAACCCTAATTTTTGTTTTTGAGAAATTTAATGTTGAAGTTAGCGCGCCACGTCAAGGCGAAGTCTCACTCTACAGCCCCGCTTGTTGCTGTACGCTGTTTGCATCATTACGTGGATATTTAATTATTCTAACTCTTAATTGAACTTTTCTCTGCATTTTACAGTGCTGAGACTGACATGAAAACAATTAAGTGCCCGCACTATAGTTCTTTAGTTTATTTTTTATGTTTAAATTTTTTTGGTAATTTTTTGATATTGGTTTCTCATAGAGAAAGTATTGTTTTACCTCCACAGGATCAATTGAGATTTTCTGAAACATCTTGACATATTTTGAACTCAGGATGTCAAAAATGATGTTTTTAAAAGATGTCTTGCTTATGTGCGTATGTAGTTATGTATGTTAAGATTATGTTAGGCTCTATATTTCGAAAACAATAATTTAAAACAATGTTTTTTTGAGAGATTATAGGTCCTTAGTGGGAAAATTATGCCCTACTTTTGAGTCTGATCTATCACTTCTAACTACATTTTTTTGAAATTTAAACATTTTGAAAAAAAATTTTTTCAAAAATGTACATATTTTTTGAAAACAGTAAAATTAGATTATTTTATTTTTTTTATCTTTTTAAAAATGCATCGATTAAGCTCTTAGCGATCCTTTTAGTGCAAATTAATAAAAAGCTATTAATATTCTATAAAAAAAAAATTGAAAATTATGTTCTTTAACAATTTTATTTTTATATTTTGTTGCTTTTTTAATATATTTCTGACTACTTGTAGGTCACTAAAAATTAATCAAATGAGCTCTTTGCGAACGGTCTAATGTAATGTTATTCAGAGTTATCATTGTTTAAAAAAATTAAGTTTCGTAACTTACGGAATCTTATTTACATTTTATAAGAAATTATATATACACCTATTTTGCGTAGAGTTTAAAACCACATCGATTGGTATGCATAACTTGTCCCCCTTAAAGACCTATAATTTCGCAAAAAAAACATTGTTTTAACTATTATTGTTTTCGAAATATAGAGCCTGACATAATCTTAACATACATAACTACATGCACACATAAGCAAGACATTTTTTAAAAACATCATTTTGGACATCCTGAATTCAAAATATGTCAAGATATATCAGAAAATCTCAATCGATCCTGTGGAGGTAAAACAATACTTCTCTATGAGAAACCAATATCAAAAAATTACCAAAAAAATTTAAACATAAAAAAATAAACAAAAGAACTATAGTGCAGGCACTTAATTGTTTTCATGTCAGTCTCAGCACTGTAAAATGCAGAGAAAAGTTCAATCAAGGGTTAGAATAATTAAATATCCACGTAATGATGCAAACAGCGTACAGCAACAAGCGATGCGGTAGAGTGAGACTTCGCCTTGACGTGGAGCGCTAACTTCAACATTAAATTTCTCAAAAACAAAAAAAAGGGTTTTTTGAAAATTACATATTTTGTAGGAAAAAATCTCAGCTTTCTTTTAAAAATAAAATAAAAAAAATAAAACGAGCCCGAAGACGAAAAAAAGTGAAATTTATTTTTAATTATCAAAAATTTTGGTCAAAATAAAAAAATTTTTTTAAATAGAACACGCCAATCGAAAGTTGATGAAAAAATCTAGAAAAATCATGTACCAAAAAATTTTTTTATAATTTTTTTTAAACTCAATAAATAAACAAATGAGAGCGTCTTAACAAAAAGTTCAAAACTTTAACCCCCTCCCTCTCGGTCAATTTTTTATATAATCCAAAAATATTTAGCTGATAAATTACTTACCTATAAGACAACTCATAACAAAAATTGGGAAAGGATTAAACATAATTTTTTTTTGGCTGGACAGTTGACGTGAAATGCATTATAAGCAGATCTGGACACAGTTTGATTTCTGGTTGGTTTGTCACTATCAGTACGAATCATATCGAGACTATAACCCTTGCTTCCTAGAGGATAAAGTATAGGATATATCCACGGTACATATGGATCTAAATGATTAACCAATTGCAATTGTTGAATCGATGTATTATAAATCGTTACGTAAGACTCTGGTATTAAACCTTCAGCATTCATATTAAAAATAGCAGCAACTTCATTACACCTTTAAAAATTGTAAATTAAATTATTTTTTTTTGCTAACGCAGTTTCTATCTCAATGATCTCAGACATCATTAAAAAAGACTTTGTGCCTGCGTTACAATCTCTCAATAATTTGGCAATACTAAATAATGTATCTACATCTAAGTTGTCATGTTCATTTAATCTATAGCAAATTGCTTCTTCTGGATCTAACAGGAATAATTGACCAAAAGATGGATCATTATCAATTTCAGGAAATAGAAAATTGTTGATTTGATAATAAATTCGACCTTAAATTATTTATCAAAATGGTCCCCGCCTTTTATTATTGAAATTAACTACATTGGCATTTTAAGATGCAAAAGCAAATGAATTATTGTAAAGTCTTATATTATTTCTAAAATGGCCAGATATCTTATGAGATCCATTTAACAATTTTTTTAATCCATGAGGGTATTTTTCTGAAAGCAACGATACACCACCATGACTGCAACAATAATTATAAGTTAATTTCTTTTGAAATTTTTCTTTCTCAAAATGTTTAGCCTTGCATCTTTTGCAAAAAAATTATTGGGGTACAAAAGTTCCAAAATATAAGTTCCAAAGAGAAATTTCCAAAGAAAAAGTTCCAAAACCGGAAAGTCCAAAATTTTTTTTTTCCAAAGTACAGAAGTTCCATAACCCAAAAGTTCCAAAGTTAAAAATGTTTAAATTGGAAAAAAAAGTAAATTGGAAAATCCAAAATGAGTAATTCAAATTAAAAAGAAAGTATAATTTAAAAAGTTATATGATAACCGATGGCCTTTAAGTAACTCCGAATATTATCTTCGTCGACATATTTTTGGTAATTGGAAACAATGTTTATAATTCGTTGTCCCCGAATTCGAATTCGATTTTCTTGTGGTTTCCTAATTTTTTGACCGAAATTAGATTTTTTTCCGTCTGAATGTTTTATTAATAAATATTCATCGGTGTGCAGATAAATTTTGTTTCCCACTTGTATCACTTCTGCCATAATTTATTAAAATAAATATTCACGACGTGGACTTTAAAATCAGATACAATTGCTCACACGACATGAAAACTAGTACTCATATTATTTATAGTTAGGAACTGGTTTTCCATCGCTCGTCGAACAATTCAGCCGAAAAACTCCCCACCATAATGTATAATGAGTTATTACTCATTATCTGATTTGCTGACTTTTACTGAATATACTATTAGCAATAGATACATATACAATACAATATGAACCCGATATAGTCTAAACATTTACATTTTATTTATTACTACCTATTCTTATTATTTATTTTCTTAACAAGTATGCTTTGGAAAAAATTTCCTTTGGATAAAAAGATTTTGGAGAAAGAAGTACATTGGAAAAAATAATACATTGGAAAAATGTGCTTTGGAAAAAGAATAGTTTGGAAAAAATGTCCTTTAGAAAAATAATACTTTTGGAACTTTCGGCATTGGAACTTTTATTTTGGAACTCTTGACTCCAAACCCAAAAAAACGACATTTTACCAAGATAATGTTCATTTTAACTTGGAACATGTAAGCTATTAATATTTTTTTCTGCATAAGTAAAATCATGAATATCAATGTTTTCATTCGCATAAATGACTCCATTTTTTACCAGTATGTTCCGAAACATCTTTTTTTTCTCATTGATTAAGTTTCTTTTTAATTTTAATCTTTTACGTTATTGTTTTTGTTATTTTGCATGACTTTTTTCAGTTTCTCACCACAAGTTCTTATACCTTTCTCCTGCATATCTTTTGAATATAGTATTCCATTATTTTCATCCTTATCATGGCACATCTTCTGTTTCAATTTCAATCTTTGACGATAGCTTTTTTTATATTCTGCTCTACTTTTTTTTAATTTTCTGATTAGAGGTGTTAACAATTTTTGTCTGGCTCACTATTCTTTGTAATTTCTTATTCGTAGCATCTCCTCCTACTTCTTTAAGATACTTGAACTGACTTTCAATATTTTTTGATATTCTGCACGACTTTTTTACTTGTCTCATTACAATCGCTAGAAATTATTAATTTGTCAGAATTATTATCTCTCTTTCCTTCTTTAACAGCACTATCTATGTGTTTTTTTAGAAAAATTTTAATCTGTTTCACTACTTAAACATACATCTTCCATAACTGATATTTCTGTGTCTTTGTTAGCAATTCTTTTGCTTTTAAAGTTCATCATTTCACTATATTCTTTCTGATATTCTGCTCTAGTTTTTTAACTTTTCTCATTAGCATTACTAAAAATATCTTCTTACTACTATTGTTTCTAATATTTTATAATTATTACCTTCTTTTACTGCTTCAATAGAATTTGACGCATTTTCCACATGTTTTTTCTTACAAACATTTATATTCTGTCACTATTTACATTTTCCATATTTGTTATTTGTCTCTCTTTCCCATCTCTCCTTTTAACTTAGGTCTTTTACAATACATTTTATCATATTTAGTACTGCTTTTTTTAGTTTCTTAGTCAGGAATATTAACAACTTTTTTCTGTCCTATTTTTGTATGTAATGAAGGACTACTACTGTCTCCTTTTATTTCTGTAAAGCCGTCATTAGTTTAATAATCTAATTTTCTCTTCTGTGTCGCATCTTTTACATTCCTTACATGTAAATTATTGTTGTTTATTTATTCGATTCTGCCAATTCAAAGTATAAACAATTTTGTAAAATTATCCGAAATTGAGAAGACACATTTTTTTCAAACATCATATACAAATGACCCAAAAGTCGATTTCCACAAAACAATATTTGAATATGTGGCTTATTCTTATTAATTACTTTTATTTATTTCGTCTAACATTTCTAAATATCCTGTAATTTGTTTTTGGAAGCTACCACCTGATGCAAGTTCCAATAATTTCTCAAACTTATACATGTGATTGTCATTTAGCATTTCCCAATTACAAATAATATCCTAATCTTTATTATTTAAATTGAAATATCTCTTCTTTAACTGACAACTAATTTTTCAGAAACAACTTTCAAAAAAAAAATTAACAAAAAATAAATTTTTTATGACTCACGATCTAACTCCATAATGACCTCCTTATCCTACATGTCATTAAAGTATCTTTATATTTCAAGTCTTAATGTTTTTTTTTCTGTATCTCATATCTATTTATCTCATCTCATTATCTCATCTCTTTACCTGATCTCTCTCATTGTTATACATGTTTATCTCATAAGGTTGTCTCATGCTATTATCTTATATTTTTAACTTATTTCTCTCATTGTCTCATCTGTTTATTTCATATTATTGTCTCATGTTCTTGTCTCATATTTTTATCTCACCTCTTTTATATAATTATATTATTAACACTTCTTTTACACTTCAATGACTCTTTAGAAAAATTATAATCACTTTATTATTTATTAAACATTCACAATTAATTAAATTATTAAACAGTTATCAATCACTTGTTTAATGAATTTATAATCGCATTTTTTGGACACTTTTAGCATTTGATAACACTAACTTTATTGAAAGAAGAAGGAAATAAAAAATTTAAACACTTTTTGTTCACAATATTTAGAACTATTCAACACAAACTCTTAATACACAATAAGCATATTAATACTATACACTTTCACATTAAACACATTTCTATTATAAACACTTAAAAAAATACACAATAAGTATCATTATTCACTTTCACATTATACACACTTATGTTCTATTCATTGATAACTTTCACTACCGTGTACTTCTATACCACGCACTAATGTATTTATCTCTCTTTTCGTTGAAGCTCGAAAATTTTTTCTCTTTTCAAAACCAATTATAACACTCATTATGCAAGGGTTGGCTTGAAAAACGATTGGCTTATTTAGTCTATTGTTTGTATTTAGAAAGAAAAATTTAAATTTGAAGATTATTTGAATAATGAGGTAAAATTTCAGAATTTAATTTAATTTCTCTCTTTTCAGTACTCGTTTCTTAATGATAATTTAAGCTTATTGATACCTTACATAATTTTAAAATCTGGACTTCAGATTTATGGTAAATCCGAAAGATATTACGAAGCCAGGTAGGAGGAAGGGTAAAAAATTGTTAATAAAAAAAGGAAAGGAGAGCTTAGGTTAATAGGAAGAGTCAGGAGATATAAGGGTATTCCTGTAGATGGACAAAGTAGAGAATGTGAAAAAGGTAGAAAAGGGAGAGGAGAGGATATGAAAAAGTTATACGAGGAGGAGAGATTAACAGGGCTAATTCAAAAACTAAATAGTAAGGTGTTAGTAAAAATGGAAAGGTTGAAGAGAGAGATAGGAGGAATTAAAAGTATGTGGAAAGTGTGGGAGACAAAGTAAGAAGAGGAGAAAAAATTGGTACGCGAAAAAATGGAGGAAATGAAAAAGGAGCAAAATGAGAAGGTAGGAAAAATTAGAAAGGAAATGGAAGAAATAAAAGGAAGGGTAGAAAATGTAGAAAAGAGTATGAAAGAGGGAAAAGACGAAAGGGGTAAGTTTAAAGTAGAAGAGTTAGAGAACAAAATGGAGAAGTTGGGTAGAAGAATAAAGAGGTTAGAGGGAGAAAAACGTAAAGGAAAAATAGTGGTCGGAGGGTTAAAGGTCGATAGAAAAGATGAAAAGGAGTCAGGGGGCTGGTTGCTAGCTGAAATCGGGGCAAATGTGAAGGAAACGGAAGTAAAAGGAATATGGTGGAGAAGTAGAAGGCAAACCGAAGATTTGGAGGGTGGAATTAGGATGTAAAGAGCAAAGAGGGGAGGTAATGAGAAAGAAAAGTAAGCTGAAGAGGAGAAAAGTAAGAATAGATAAAGATTAAAATTATGAGAAAACAAGAACTGGGTGGCCTCTCGAAAGAAAAGGCATAGTGTTAAAAATGTTTAAAGTTATAAAAGGGATTTCTTGCAGGTTTTAAATGGGTGGTTCATGGCTTTCTGTAAGCATTGCGAAACAATGGTTAACCCTTATCGCCTAAATGTACAATTTTTTGTTATAAAGTTTAGATCAAAAATTTATCAATTAAACCTTATAAAAAATATGTTGGTTATAGCCGTATCTTATGGTCCAAAAATCGCTCTTTCAAATGGCGTATTGAACAATTTTGTCAATTTTTCAATAAACAAATTATAGATTTTTTTTTAAACAAAAACATGACATTTTTAAGTTAATTTGTCAAATTATTGCATTTTTTTATAAGCAATGACATTGCAGTATCTATAAAAGTTATAAATATCGCGTCAAAAATAATTTTGTGCACAAAATCGAAAGAATTAAGGATTACATTACAAATCTGAAGTTACTTTTTAAAAATTCGAAATGACGGATTCAATATTGCGGACGAAAATTTCAAAAATTAGTTGGATTCGATTCAAACTTGTTACTTTGGTAATTTTGGGGTCGCTGATTACGAATCTGAAGTCACTTTTTAAAAATTAAAAATGGCGGATCCAATATGGTGGACGATTTTTGAAAATTAATTGAAATCGTCTGAAACTTGTTACTTGGAGACGCATGAATTCTTTCCGGATGACATTTGAACGAGTGTACATTTGATCGAATGGCATTCTAACGAGTGGACATTTGAACGAGTGGACATTTGAACGAGTGGACATTTGAACGAGTGGACATTTGAACGAACGGACATTTAAACGAATGGACATTTGAAAGAGTTGACATTTCGACGAGTCAATATGTCGACGAGTAGTCAGTTAAACGAGTGAACATTTCGACGAGTGAGCATTTTAACGAATGGACATTTGAAGGAGTTGTCATTCTGACGAGTGGACATTTCGATGAGTCGTCATTTTAATGAATCGACATTTTAACGAGTTGACATTTCGACGAATGGACATTCTAACGAATTGTTTTTTTCATGTGAGTTGACTCTCTATTTTGTAGTAGTTTGTGGTTTCTATTTATCATGAGTTCTAAGCATAGAGCTATAAGAATAGAGCGCGCAAGAGGCATGTTTTTGCGTGAGATGGTTCTCATTGAACAGAAGGAGTCAGGTAGCTTCCTAAGTACCCCTTGTCGCCGATAGCGAACAAAGAGGCAAGAACAGGATGGAGTAGAAGGAGAATGCTTAAAATTTGCGGGTGAAAGTGTTAGGAAGAGATGTGGAGGATAATAGTCCATGCGGTGTGGAATGAGGAAGGGTTCTCGGAAGATTGGAGAACTGCCATAGTGGTACCTATATTAAAGAAAGAAGAGGGAAAGAACGTGGAAAAATACTGAGATATGAAGTTAATAGTAATAAGTTATAAAGTATACGCGGAGATAATTAGGAAGAGGCTGGAAGACAGGGTGGAGGATGTAGAGATTATACCGCATAATTTGGGAAAGAAAAAAGGAAAATTGATAGCGATTTTCGTGGACCTAAAGGCGGCTTTTCCATAGGTTAATAGGGGGATTTGGTGGAGAGTGATAGAGGAGAAAGGGATTGAACAAAGATTTAGTGGGCAGGATAAAGGAACCATATGTGGATACCAGAGAAAGAGTTCGAATTGGAGGGAGGATGGGGAAAGTATTCTGGTTAGGAAGAGACCTAAGACAAAGCTGCCCTCTGAGTCCAATCTTGTTTAACCTGTTGGTGGCTAATCTAGAGGACAGAATGAGGAAGAGAGAAAAAGTTAAAGTAATTCTAGAGAATGGAAAAGTGTTTACACTGGCTTAAGGCCAGGTTCCTGAAAAACAATTTTCAAAAACTCTAAAAATTTTTTCCCCCGTAAATTGCTAGAAAATACTCTTAGAAATAATATAGAATTAGTCTCGGAGGTCCGCATGACCGAGAAGTAGGTATACAAGAGGGGAGAGCGGTGCGCGCTAAGCGGTAAATCTGGCCGCTGGAGCGGCCACAGAAGCGTCTAAAGATTACAGGACTGCAGCAACCCTGGCGATTTAGCGAGAATCGGTTGGGAACCGGATTTGATTCCGTTTTGATTCACTTCGATTCCGGGTAGAATTTTGCTATCAATTAATGAAATTCAATTAAATAAACCATTGATAATGAAAAAATATTAATAATTCAATCATTTTTTAGAATTAAACTTTATTAAAGCTAAATTTAGCTCAATTCTTCTAAAGCTTTCTTAAAGCTCAATTTAACTCAATTCTTCTAAAAAACAATTGAAATATTAATATTTTTTCATTATCCATGGTTTATTTAATTAAATTTCATTAATTCAAAGCAAAATTCTACCCGGAATCAAAGTGAGTCAAAACGAAATCAAATCCGCTTCCAAGCCGATTCTCGCTAAATTGCCAGGAAAGAAATGCAAAAATGCTTGAAAATGACACCTATGATGGCCAGGAAGAATACGCAGCCGGATTGGATACATGTGTAAAATCCACTTTTTTACGACTTTTTACGAACAAAAACTTTAATCGACTTTTTCTTGATACCACGTTTTTCTCGAAACAATGTTTTTTGAACTGGGTGTCACTCTTATTTAGAAACTATTGCACTTACCAACATGAACCAAACAGTATTTTGCTCTTCAAATGTCTCTCTATGGTGTGAACTAGAACCGAAAATATTCATCATCATTTAAAAAAGTTATAAACAATTAAAAGTGAAAAAAAGGGTTAAAAATTAAAAAGTCCGACATTTTTTTTTCTTTGGTGAAAATGTTTCATTCTAGTTCACACCATAGCCAAAGTCATACAGAATAAGAAACCATTTTGATTTTTGCTTTCAATTGAATGGATCCATTGAATGGATATTGTGACACCCACCAACAAAAGGGATTTTTTTTGAACAGCCATTTTCGGTGCCACCATTTTGAAAAAAAATAATAATTTTTCTTTAATTAGTATTTTTATGTGTCTTTGTATATGAAAAAATTTTGATTCAAAAATTTTTTTTGTAATATGAATAAAATAAGTTTGAAAAAACACGTTTTTTGGAGGAACTTGGTTTTAAGCGGATGACGTGGTGGTAATGGTTGAGGATGAAAATTGATGAGACTGTTGTTGAGAGAGTTTGAGGAGTAAGAGAAGGGTAAGGATCTGTGTGTGAATGTATAAAATACGATTTTATTGAGGTTTAGAAAGAAAAAAGGTAAAATTGAAAAGGAATAAAAGATGAATGGAAGGAACTTGGAAGAAGTGAGTGATTTTTTGTTATTTAGGATGTTGGTTTAAATATAATGGTAGGTAGAAATTGAGTGTTGAGAGGAAGCTTAAAAAAGGGGAGAGAATAATAGGACAGGTGAAAGGAGGTTGAATAATGACTGGAAAAGGACGATGTGTTAGAAAAGTCAGTGGTAAGGGGTCATCCATAAACCACGTAGCTCTTTAGAAGGTCGGGGGGGGGGGGGGCAAGAGAGAAGCTATTCTAAGAGGAAAAAATGACGCTAATGTATGGAAAAGTGTGCTACATAGAGAGGGGGATTAAAATTTCTAAAAAAGTGGGCTACGTGGTTTATAGAAGACCCCTAAGCTATGGAGTAGAAGTGTGGGGATGGAAAGAAATAGGGAGATTAAAAAGCATGCAGGAGAGGTGCTTGAGATGGGCGATTGGGGTAAGCTGGAACTTTCCCGGGTACATGATACGAGAGGAATTGAATAAGGAGAAAATTGTTGTAAAGCAAAGGAGGAGGGCAAGAAGCTTTAAGCAGAAGATTAAGCAAGGAAAGGGTAATGAATTGGCGCAAATATGTTCGGGCTTGGTAAAGAAGGGAGAAAAAAGGGACTAAAGGGACAGAAAAAGGATGGAAGAAAGAAACGATGGAAGTTTTGGGAAAGGGAAAAAAACGAAGAGAGAGTGAGGGGAAGGAGATAGAAAGATGGTGTAGAATGGACAGGAAGGAAAGATGGGCAAGGATAGTGGAGTCAAGGTCAAACAGATGTTTCAGGATCATGAAGGGAGAAGGGATACCAGAATACCTTGAAATGATGAAAAAGCAGGCGAAATGGAACAAAGTGTTTAAATTCAGATTGGGTAATGAAGTTAGAGAATGTAGGTATTGGACTGAGGAGCGGAGGAAACTGTGCACGATATGTGGAATTAGGAAAGAAGACATGGGTGCATGTGTTAGAAAGATATATGGGAGATGCGGATGAAGGAAAAAGTGCGGAGGAAAAAGTGAGATGGATAATAGATGAGAAATGGCAAGAGAAGAGTTGTTCCAATGAGTTGGAAAGAATCAGGAAAGAGAGAAGCAAGGGATGAAAGTAAAATAAAAGATGGAGAAGATTCGGCGACAAAGTTAGAAAAGGGGCATTCCATTTATCGGGTAACATTTGAATTTCATATTTTGCTAATACTTGGCCATTTTGTTCATCGATTTTCTTGAAAATTCGTGGTATTATACTGCTATATGAGAAACTTTTTCCCTCAGAATGATTTTAAAAAAAAATTCAAAATTTTAGAAGATACGCCATTTTGAATATCAACATTAATTTAACAAAATTGTTAATATCTCAAAATATTATAAAGATAGTTTGATGAAACTTACACATGTTTTAGTTAAAAATATGTACTTTTAAATGAAAATAAATTCAATGAAAAAAAAATTTTTCATGTAAAAAAATTAAAAAACCATTTTCAATTCAATTTTTTATTTTCTTACTCCTCTCTGACAGAAATTTTATTAATATTTTTAAATTCCTTATGAATTTACCTTTAATTTAAAAAAAAATTGATGGAGACTTTATTAGGTCCCACAATTTTAAAAAAACCATTAAAATTGATGCATTTTTGAAGAAGTTATGAGCATTTAAAAAAAATATCAAAAATTTTGAAAAACTTATATTTTGTGAACGGCTTTATAAACAAATTTGAAAAAAACTCTTGGAGCTCTTTTTCGTAGAATGGAAAAATATATAAAACAAACCAGCTAAATAAAAAATGTCAATTTCCATGTTATGTCAAGTTGGCATAGAATGTCCCATATATTTATTTACTCATCCCTTACGGGTTCGAAGGTCTCCGCTTCTTTTACATTTAGATACAAGTAAGGCTTACAAATACCACTTAATTAACCTTATTCTAAATACATAATCGACTTAAGGAGGTAGTCTGGTGTTCAAGCCTCTTTTGAAAGATTATTTTAATATTCTTTTCATTATTATAAAATAATTTTTAATCATATCAAATCTTTTAACATCTTTTTGCTCTTATTATAAATTGTTAAAAAAATTGTATTCTACTATTTTTAAATTGATATTGACTTATAATTAATGATTATAATAAAAAAAATGAAGCAGGGCGCTGGCGCAGGTGATAACATCCGTTGGCGTTATCTAAAACAAAAAAATCAAATTGATTATTGTTTTGTATGTAAGTGGCTATCGCCCGAACTAGAATAATAGTTATTTGTGTAACAAGGGCGCATCTGTAGGGGCATCTGTAGCGAAGCGAGTGCGGCAATCACACAAGTCTAGATTCCCCTAGATGCGCCCGTGTTCCACACATAATTTTATATAATAACCTTGTGTCAAGAAATCTACTGAAAACGCTGTTTTTAGAGTTTTAGAGATTAAAATGAAGAGAATCCTACTTTTTATCACAGTTTAACCCCACTAGCAATGCCATTCAAGTACGCTTGCTGTTCTAACACGTGACGCGACAGCTGATGTTTAGGTTGGCAAGCGTGCTTGAATTGCGTTGCTGGTGGTGATAACTGTGATTAAAAGTAGGTTTCTCCTCCTTTTAATCTCTAGAACTCTAAAAACAGACTTTTTAGTAGAGTTCTTGACGCAAGGTATTATATAAAATATTTTTGTTAATAAATAACAAAATGGCGGACTATTATATAAAAAAAATTCAAAAATCAACTGTTTATTATTGATAAAAAGTTAAAAATAAAAAAGTTATTAATAAAAATGCATAATTCTAGTTCAAGCGATAACCACTTACATACAGAACAATAATCAAGTTGTTTTTTTTTTGTTTTAGACAACACCAACAGATGATATCAGCTGCGCTAGCGCCCTACTTCATTTTTTGTTGTTATAAACATTAATTATGAGTGTATATATATATATATATGTATATATCAATATCAATTTAAAAATAGGGAATACAACTTTTTTTAATAATTGATAATAAGAACAAAAATATGTTAAATGATTTTATTTGATTAAAAATTATTAAAAAAAAAAATATTAATAATCTCTTACATCTGCTTACCGTCAACTCTTATAGTTATCTTTCATCAACTCTAAGGTAAATGTCCTAATTTGTGTCCATGTACCAATTTGTACTTAACTGAAATTAAATGCTCAAAATAAAATAAAAATAATACGTAAATAGTGTAAAAAATATATATATTCTCAATTTAATTTTTTATGTTCTTTTTGTTGATTTGTGTTTTATGATCCTGGTTCACTTAAAAATATAAAATTTTACAGAAAAACCATAGCCTTGTCGTCTATTTTGACAAATCAACAAAAAAATTGCCAATCTCCATGCATTTTTCATGTGTAAGCACAAATTGGTACAATAACATTATATTTTTAAAAAACGATAATTTATTACATTTTTATAATAAAACTTGTATCAAAATCATTTTCAATTCAGAAAAAGAGTAGCTTCATGTAAATGTAAAAAATTATTTCCATAAAAAAATATGAAACGAATTTTTTCTTGATAAACTCACGAAAAATTTTAAGTAGGACACTAATTGGGACATTTACCTTACTTCTGAATTTCCAACATGTTCCACCTTCACCATTCATACACTTTACTCGTAACCATTTAATAACTTTCTCTCAATGTTTCTCAACTAATCATCCCATCATCCTAACCTCATCATTCTTCCATTTACACGTTTTCTCTCTTACCTATGGTCTATTTAACTTCTTCTTTCTATATCTAAGCCTACTTCTGTTCCCACTTTGATGACCTTTTCTGTATCCTATTTCACCTGCCACTTTACACTATCCACCTAAACGCTGTCTCTGTCAATTTTTACCTAACTTCCATTTCTTTTCTCCGCTAGCGCTGTTTGTTCCAGCAGCCAACTTCTCCTTCTCTCTATCCACGTTCTATCCACATCCTATCAACATACCTTAAGTGTAGATAAGGTAGAGCGTCAGAATGTCGGAAAGCAATGACTCAAGTAGTGAAAGAATAAATGGGTTTAGGGCGCGAAAATATAAAAAGGGCAATATCATGAAAAGTAATTAATTTAAAAATCTTCAAGGTTTATTTAGGGTAATTAAAAGGTCAGTGAAGGATTTAAAAAAAAAGTAATGAACCTTGGGACGAAATGGATGAGTTTAGGTAATTAGAATAAAAATGGTCACGGCAGATAAGGACCTTACAAAAGGCAGTAAACGAGATTTTAAAGCGGTTTAAAGAGTAGGAGGTAAGTTGGGAAGAGGAGTAAGAGAATATGTGGAAAAGAATGGAGCATTTACAGAAAGAAATACATTTTTATTTAATTTACATTAAGTTTTAAAAATAGAAAACATAATTCAGATAATTTAATTAGTTTAATTGAATTTTAACTTTTATATTTTGTTCAGACCTTCAATAAGGATTGGAAATTTAACGGTTTATATTATTCTGCTCAACTAGGTTTTTCAATATGCTTTGTAATTTTAGACCTTAGTATCTTTAAAACATCTGCTCAAATCCTTATTGATAATTACTATAAGTTTAACAAACTATCTAAATTGTTTAACTGCTTTCAACGATTTTATGTTTATATGCTTATAATGCTTTTGTGATAGATCCCTTATTACAAGGCTTAAAAATATAAATCTATAGTGGCCATCCTTCGGGGCCTTCAGCGCAAATGACACCATTTAGGAGTTTCTTCCTAATTGCTTTTCCCCACTCATTTCTCCACCTCTCTAGATGTCAGGACTTCGACAGATACCTGTACAACTATTTTTGTCAGAACCTTTTTCTTCGAATTGTTTCGAATAAACATGTTAAACGTTAGCGAAACTTAATCATTCACCTATACCTTGCTTATTATTTCAATAAAAAATAACTCTCTGAATCAATACAGAAGGAGAGTTAAGCACTATGTGCAATATTTAAAAATATCTACAATAAATATTGTGTTAGTTACAACATGTTTTGGTCCTTCGATCCGGATCCAGCAACTCTGGATAAATCAGCAATACCACGTCAAGTAAAATGATAAGCAACTAAAGTGTATTCTTCAACAATCATAAACAAAGTGAAGATTTAACAATACAAAATCTTCCAACAACAATCATAAACGAAGCAAAGATTTAACAATACAAAATCTTCCAACAACAATCGTAAACAAAGCGAAGATTTAACGAAACAAGATCTTCCAACTACTTATTATTTGCAACAATACGAGGATTTAACGAATAAAAATCTTCAAATCAAAAACTATCTACAAAAGAGGCGAAGACTCCAAAACTTTGTAGCTGAGTAATCTGCAAGGAAACTACAACTCTATAACATATTTTATCGAAATTGAGAAGAAGATTGAATACGAGTCCAGAATCCAGAAAAAATAGAAACTTTCTTCATTCAACTGTCGTCGAGTACCAAATCGACTGTCAATGAGTGGTTTCATCAGCTGTCAACGAGTGCCAATCAACTATCAACTAGAGTTATCTGCGACAGATATCTGCGACAAGTGAATAAGCTGTGTATGACAAAAATTAGTGAACTGATAAGGGAATTAATTATCAGATTCAGTATTGATTATAAATCTGTGCTGTGTAATGTTACTAGTTCAATTCTCTTAATTTGTTATAAATTAATATTAATCACAAGAGTTCCAGAACGGTGAGTCTCGCACTTTTGTTTTTTGAGTCATTCTACTCTAATCCATATCAAATTTTACTTCCCTTATTCAAATATCTTATCTTAGTTGTGAAAATGGCGAACATTGAACGTATTAAATCGTTAAGAAGGGCTAAATTCGCAGAATCAAATGCAGTAATTCAAAAGAATCTGTAAATTCAATTCAGACAAACTCAGGAACAACTTCCCGAAATGCTGAAAACACACATCCTCCCGCGTTTAATTCGAATCCAATGCAAGCAATTGTAGAAAATACCATAACTCTTAAACTACCAGCATTGAATCTTCCAAATTTTAGTGGTTCCTATGAAAAAGGGCTGGGTTTTAGTGATGTTTTTAAATCATCAGTTCATAATGACAAAAGATATACTGATTTTCAAAGGTTTGTATATTTATACGATCGTGTTTAACAGGAAAGGCAGCCGACAAAAAAGAATCGCTCGAAATAACGGATCCTAATTACCATGTAGCGTAAAAAATACTCGAAAAATATTATAACGATCCCACCCTAGTAATCAATAACAGAGTGTCTATTCCTACGCTTACGTGAACCGTTTTTCCAAAACGATACCTACGCGAAGTGGAATTAGTTTTGAAAAGCGACACTCGCGGCTCTAGTGTCATCACAATCATCTTGATTTTATTGTGCTAAATTTATTGTCAATGTAAAACAAAATAAGTTGAATACGGAAAACCAAATATTTATTATCTTTTTCTATCGTATTTTCCTTCGATTGATTGAAATTAAGTTAACATTTTTTTATAAATAATAAATTTATCCAATATTAATTAATTATAATCAGTTTAGTAAATTATAAATCCTTTAAAATTATCTATCCTTTATAAATGATCAACTTATTTATTTCTTATAATTATATTTAACACAGATAGGGTATTGTTTATATTTTGTCAAATTTTGAAAATAATACAGATTTTTTAGAACATGTATTTTTAATTTTTGTTCAATTTTAAAAGTAATAAACGTTAAATTAACGTTTTTATTAAAAACAAGGCTCGGATTGAACAAACTTTTAAACCTATTTCCGACTTTTTTTCAGAAAATATGTCTTTTCGACATTTGTATTGTAAAAGTATTTAAAATAATTAAACAATTTATTAAATTGTTTAGTATTTTTTTGTTTTTTTTTGTTTAGTATATTTTTTTCTTGGACATTTCTGTCTGGATTTCTTGGTTTGGACTTTTTGTCCTGCAATCCTAATTTTTTATAGTATTACCTTTTTTAAAATTTCAATATTTTTTCAAATCTTTAGTAAAATTTTCGCTTTAAAATCGTTAACAATTTTAAATCACTTTCCAATAGAATTTTTAATTGTTTTTAAACTTATTTTTTATTTCTTTTTTATAAAATTATTGAGTTATACAACTAAAAAAATGGATTGTAGGACAAAAAGTCCAAACCAAGACATCCAAACCAAAATGTCCAAGAAAAAAAGATACTAAAAAAAAAAACAAAAAAATACTTAACAATTTAATAAATTGTTTAATTATTTTAAATAAGTAAATAAAAATTTTTTAAAATTATTTGACACTACAATATTTTAAGAATAAACTTTTGATAATAGCTTTTTTTTCTGTGGCAGTGATATCAAAAGTTTTTCCCAATTTAAATTAAAAAATTTTATTAAATAATTATAAAATAAATTTCATAAATCTAACTTTAAAAATTAATGATAAATGAATTAATATTAGAATGATTTGAATAAATTAGACTTATATAATTTTTAAAAAAATAAATTTAAAATTCATTTGTTGTTCAAAACTTGAAAAATTTTCAAATATTCTAAATAAATATTTTTTAAATATTTCTATAAGTTATTCTGATTAAAAAATTAATGTTTACTTAATAGCCAATAGTAATGATGGATTTAAAATAGATACACTTCTTTTTCCAATTTTAATGTCTAGTAAAAGAATATTTATTTTAAAAAAAAAATTATTGGATTTTAAAACAAGTTTTTAAGCCAATTTTTCTCAGATGAACGTCTTTAAAATTTTTAATCTGTCAGTTAGAAATTATTTTTTTTTGTTTAAAACAAATTTATCTTTAAATTGTTATTTTTGAATTATCCGCTACTTTTTATAACATAATTTTGATTGCAGTAGTCTGACGTTTGGTAATAGATTTAGGAATTAAATATTTTTCAAATATTTCTTGTTCAATAAATAATTGAACATACATATTTTTAATTATCATTCCAACGAATGTACGTCAAATGAAGTGAAGCATTCGTTTTAAAGAGTACTTAACTTCCACTTCGCGTAGGTATGGTTTTGAAGAACCAGTTCACGTTAGCGTAGCTTTAGCATAAGCGAATTAATAATCATATTAAATAATTTTTCGAACTATTAAATTGCTTAAACGTGTCAGCAGCTGCAATTAAAGACCTTTTGAATAACGTAACTAAACACTACCGAGCATTAAAAGCTTTAAATAAACCATTTCTTGAAGCTTTTCTAATTTATGCCGTGACATCTAAATTAGATCATCAAACGAGATTAAAATTAAAATCACCGAATTCAAATCGTTCCACTTTATTTTACGCGACACATAAAGCATTTTTTTATATTTGCAAAAACAGTCACTTCACTCAAAATTGCAAAAAATTACTAAACGCTAAGTTACCTGAACGTTTAAATATGATAAACAATTTAAATCTATGTATCAATTGCCTCCGCTCAAATCACTCTTTAGGTGATTGCAAATCGTCCATGTGTAAAACTTGCAATAAGAAACACCACACCTTTCTCCATGGTGAGAATAATAGTAAAAATCCAGTTCAGATTAATTTTGCCAGTTTACATAATCTCGCTTTTTCCGAAATTCTGTTATCTACCGCAATTATCCATGTATTAGATTCCAAGGGAAATCCTCATACGTTTAGAGCCCTGATTGAAATTGGATCACAAGTACATTTTATGACCAAAAAAATGGCATTAAAATAAGGTCTAAAGCAATTTGAGCGCCAAATTCCCCTCGGAGGGGTGAATTCCATGAGCTTTAGCACTAAAGAAATACAAACTCTATCATTCAATCGCGTTTAAATAAATACTCTTCTAAATTAACATTTTTAATAACCCCAGATATTAATGGACTTGTGCCAAGTACACAAATAAACAAAACTGCTTTAAAAATTCCATTTAATCTTCATTTAGCAGGTCCCAAATTTCATATACCGGGTAAGATCGATATTCTTATCGGTGCAGAAATCTTTTTAAATTTGCTTTGCGTTGGCCAAGTGTCATTGTCGAATAATAATGTTATTTTGCAAAAAACACATTTCGGGTGGATAGTGGGGGAAAACTCTCTGATTCAGGTTTTCCCAAAAATCCCACCTGTAATTTATCATTAAATCTGTTACATAACAAAATATCTGAATTTCGGGAGATCGAAAATGTACGTCACAAAAAGATCTTATCTAATGAGAAAATTAACTGTGAAGGGCATAATCAGAAAAATACAGTTTGCGATTTAAAAACTGGACGGTATACAGTCAAACTTCCTTTTAAAAACAATGTTAACGAATTAGGCGAGTCTCACACTCAAGCCCTTAAACGATTTTATTCTTTAGAACGCTCTTTATCCAAACAACCTGATCTTAAAAAAAATATACTGAATTTATGAAGGAATATGAAGATTTAGGTCACATGACAGAGGAGTAAAGTAAAACTACAAAACTTTTTAGTCGTTTTCGATGCGTCGGCAAAAACATCTACTAATGTCTCACTAAACAATGTGCTTATGGTCGGCCCTAAAATTCAAGATGATTTATTCTCTCTACTTATTCGCTTTAGATCACAGACATACATAGTAACAGCTGACATTGAAAAAATGTTTCGCTAAATCGAGCTCCGTCTAAGCGATTGTCGATATCAAAAAATCTTATGGCGGGATAATAGTGATCAACCTATAAAAATCTTTAAATTAAATACTGTCACTTATGGAACTGCTTTAGCTTCCTTTTTAGCTACTCGTTCGTTGGCCCAATTAGCAAATGATGAAATAAAAAAACATCTAAATGCAGCCATCGCGTTAAAAGAAGATTTTTATATGGATAACCTTTTAACAGGTGCATGTACTTTTAATGAGGTCAAAATTTTAGTAGACGAAATAATTCAGGTTACCAAAAAAGAAGGGGGATGAACTTAAGACAATGGGCCTCTAATCTGCCCGACCTTTTATCTTCTTTAACAAGTTACTCCGTAAACTCGCATCTTTGTTTAAATTTAGGAGATACAACAAAACATCTAGGCATTTTTTGGAACCCACAATCGGATTCAATTATGCATTCGTTAGCAAATTCAAGCGTCAATGGACCGGTAACGAAAAGAACAATGTTATCTCTACTCGCTCAATTATTCGACCCGCTCGGACTATTAGAACCGGTTGTCTGTCTTACGAGATAAAAGTATGATGCAATTTTTATGACTATTGGAACTAGACTGAGACGAGGCTGTGCCCCAACAGGTATACACAGATTGGCTAGATTATAAAAATCAATTACCTTTTTTACAAGACATTAAGATTAATCGAAAAATAAGTTTAGACAATTATTGCTCACTTCAAATACATGGCTTCTGTGTCGCTAGCGAGAAAGCTTATGGAGCCTGTATTTATCTCAGATCTACTGATATTGCAGATAAAATCACTACACATTTAATTTGTTCAAAATCGCGTGTCGCGACCTTGAAAAAACAATCCTTACCTAAACTCAAGCTCTGCGCTGCCTTGCTTTTAGCAAATCTATTTAAAACGGCGTTTCAAGATTTACGCAGGTTATCAATCTAAAAAGTAATTTTTTGGTCAGATTCTACAATTGCCTTGCACTGGATAAAAAGCTCTCCCCGTAACTTAAAAACGTTTAAAGCAAATAGAGTTTTAAAAATCCAAGAAATTACTAACAATTACGAATGGAGACATGTACGTACTGACTCTAACCCCGCGGATTTAGTTTCGCGCGGTCTTTCTCCAACAGAAATGATTAATCACTCTCATTGGTTCTATGGTCCGCTATCGATTAATCATCGTGAAGAAAACTGGCCCGTTTCTATTATGGGATTAAACGAAAACAAGGAACTTAAAAATGTTTTTGTCAATTAAACTTTCGGGAACGATAACGAGATTAAAAAAATACAATGTGAAAACGAAAAAGTAAAGACTCTTTGTAAACGAATAAGTTCTTTCTTAAAAATTGTTCGCGTATTAGCATATTGTCAAAGGTTTATTGATATTAAAACACGTAAATCGAAACCAGTTTAGAGAAAAAGTGAATAATGCAAGAAAAAGTATCTTCATTAAATCCTTTTTTGGGTTCTGAATGTATCCTTAGAGTGGGAGGTAGACTTAATCAATCCGACCTCACTTATGATCGTAAACACCCTATGTATTATCAAAAAACGAAATTTTAACGAATCTTATAATACGAGGACAATATTTAAAATTGCACCATGCTGGCACATAATGCACTCTCAAAGCCATTCGCAATAATTAATGGATTGTCGATGAAAAAAATTCTGTTAAGAGGGTAATTAATCAATGTGTCATTTGCCGTCACGCAAAGCCCTTATTTCCTATTTATATAATGGGCCAATTACCACAAAGTCTTCGAACGAGCCTTTAAACATACTGGCATCGACTATTGCGGCCCTTTTTTATTAAAGCAAAGAAATATAGAAATCGAGTAAGGGTAAAAATTTACGTTGCCGTCTTTATATGTTTTGCTACTAAGGCTGTATACTTGGAAATTGTCAGCGATCTAACTACGGAAGCCTTCTTAGCTTGCTTAAAGAGATTTTTCTCCCGACGCGGACTTAGTTCAGATCTATACTCAGATAATGCAACGAACTTCAAGGGCGCAAACCGCAAAATTTTTAAAATTTATGAATTCTTAGATAATCAAAAAGATGTAGATGAAATTACTCAAAATCTTACAAATTATGGAAGAATAAATTGGCACTTTGTTCTCCCTCCAGCACCCCACTTTGGTGGTCTATAGAAGGTGGCAGTAAAGTTATTTAAACACCAATTTAAAAGCGTTATTGGAGAAAGACTTCTAACATACGAGGAATTCACTACTTTTGCAATTGAGGTAGAAGGTATTTTAAACCTACGTCCATTAACACCAGTACCTTCGGACTTAAATGACCTTGTCGTCTAACTCCTGGTCATTTTTTAATGGGTGACTCTATAACAAATGTGCCAGAAAATAATTTCATGGATTTGCAGTCAAATAAATTGTCTTCTTGGCAACAAATTCAGCAAATAAAAAAACACTTCTGATCTCGTTGGAACAAAGAGTATCTCAACGAGTAAACTGTACGTAAGGGTTTGCACAAAAATGTGACAACCGAAATGCAAATCGGTAAATTGATAACAATTCGAGACGCCAATTTACCACCGATGCAATGGAATCTTGGTCGTATAATAGCTTTCCATCCGGGTAATGATGGAATCGTGCTTGTAAACGACTTTTTCGCATCCAATAATAATTATTAATTTATCTATTATGTGTTCAATACTTTTCTTTTTGTTAAAACTTTTTAATGTTCCTTTCTTCTTCTATCTTTTACGGAATTGTATGTAAATTAATATCGTAAAGATTAAACCATTATATTTACTAATGTAATTAGTTCCGATTTCTTAAACATGACAGTTCAAGAAGGGCGGCTTGTTGAGACCTTCAACAAGGATTAGTAATTTAACGGTTTGTATTATTCTGCTTAACTAGGTTTTTCAAAATGCTTTGTAATTTTAGACCTTAGTATCTTTTAAACATCTGTTAAAATCCTAATTGATATTTACTACAAGTTTAACAAACTATCTAAATTGTTTAACTGCTTTCGACGATTTATGTTTATATGCTTATAATGCTTTCGTAATAGATCCCTTATTACAAGGCTTAACAATATAAATTTATAGTGGCCAACTTCGGGGCCTTCAGCCCAAATGACACCATTTAGGATTTTCTTCCTCATTGCTTTCCCCCACTAATTTTGTAAAACCTTCTCTCTAGAAGTCAGGACTTCGACAGCTACCTGGACAACCATTTTTGTCAGAACCTTCTGAACTTGTTTCGAATAAACATGTTAAACGTTAACGAAACTTAATCATTTACCTATACTTTGCTTATTATTTAAATAACAAATAACTCTCTGAATCAATACAGAAGGAGAGTTAAGCACTATGTGCAATCCAATATCAGAATTTAGTTAGCTCTTTTCTGGATAGTCTTACAAATATTGTTGCGGAGTTATAATTTTAAATATTATCTTGTATTTCTTTTCATTTAAAAGTTTTTCGAAATGTTGGGGTTCATTGTTTTTGTCATTGTAAAGGTTCTATACCTGACATTTTGTCACCTTCTAAAATGAGGACAAGTGGGAGACAGGTATAAGATCTATCCGTTTGGGACTAGCAGTATTGTTCTAACCTTAAAATAAGTTAATCGAATTTATCTTGAATTTGTAAAATATAGTGATTGTGTTTAATTCTGTTATTAAATAAAAAAGTATTTAAATAAAGTGAATTACTTGTGCCTCATTTGGACCCCTCGACAGAACGACTTGTAAGTTGACGATTTAATAACTGGTACTAATACAATCGCGGAAGGTTTAAAAATTCGTGATGATCTAATTCAGTTATTAAATCTCGGGTGTTTAAATATAATACAATGGAGATCAAACGATCAACAATTATTAAAAGGAATGTCGGAAAATAATAGTAACGTAAATTTACAGTTTAGCGAAGACAAGAAATTTAAGACACTCGGTGTAACCTGGAACTCCTTAAACGATACTCTTGAATATTCAATTCAAACCCCTATTGTAAATAAAAAAGAAACCAAAAGAACAATTCTTGCAAACATAGCCAAACTTTTTAATCCTTTAGGTCTAGTAGGTCCCGTATTATTATTTGCAAAAATCCTAATGCAAAAACTCTGGCAGTTGGATCTTAAGTGGGACGATTTTGTTCCAAATTCAGTACAAACGATTTGGGCAAAATATTCTTCAGAATTAAACCTTTTAAATAAAGTATCATTTGATAGACATATAACTATCAAAGATGCAGATAATATTCAATTACATGGCTTAAGCGACGCCAGTCAAAAGGGATACGGGGCTTGTATCTATATTAGATCCAAAAGCAGCGATAAAGAAGTTGCAATTAAATTGTTATGCGCGAAGTCAAGGGTTGCTCCTTTAAAAACTCAATCCTTACCGAGGTTAGAATTATGTGCCACACAATTATTAGCTAATTTATTTTTTTCTGTAAAAAAAATCCTAGGCATGCATCTCACTGAAGTTATTCAAAATAAAATTTGGAATTTCGGACCTCAATGGCTTAAAAATGAAGAATCGTCTTGGCCCATCCACAATATAAAATTATTAAATGAATTACCCGGATTAAAAAAGTGACTTGTCTATTAATAAATCCAATGGCAGAATTTTTCAATAAATTTTCAGATTTTGCAAAATTAAAGTGAATAATCGCATATTGTCTTCGCTTTCTCCCTAAAAATACCCACAAAAATAACTTAAAACCTTCCGAACTATTCAATGCTGAAAAAACGATTATTCGAATAATTCAAAACACCACATTTCCAGAAAAAATAGCTAATTTAAAAAAGAGGAAAAAGATTTGAAAATAAAAGCAGTCTTAAATCACTTGATCCATTATTGATAAAGATTACATTATTAGAGTGGAAGGTAGATTAAAAAATGCCGAAGTTCCATATTCACAAAGACATCCGGTTTTATTACCACGTTCAAATCATGTCACAGAAATTATAATTTAAAATGAACATCTTGTGAATCAACATTCCGGAATCCAAACAACACTCCATGCACTACGACGTCGATTTTGGCCCATCGATGGCAGAAATCAAGTTCGTAAAGTCGTGCGAAAGTGCATTGTTTGTTTTCGTGCTAATCCGTTGGCATCGCAATACACTATGGGTAATTTACCAAACGTACGAATTACACAAAATCGTCCATTTTCTAACGTGGGAGTGGACTATTGCGGACCCTTTTATATAAAGGAGAAAAAGTTCTATAATCGATCTCGCGTTAAAATTTATGTTGCAGTTTTTATTTGCCTTACAGTTAAAGCAGTGCACCTTGAGGTAGTAACTGACATAACTACGGAGGGTTTTTTAGGAGCTTTACGTAGATTCGTTGCCAGACGCGGAAAACCAAATGTCATCTATTCCGACAATGGTTCGAATTTCGTAGGAGCGAACAACGAATTAGAAGAAATTCTAAAGCTTCTACAATCGCAATCACAAAACGATCATGTCAGTAAATTCTTATCCAAACAAAGAGTTAAGTGGAAATTCACACCTCCTTATTCACCTCATTCGGAGGTATTTGGGAATCAAATGTAAAATCCTTTAAGCATCACTTAAAACGAATTGTAAATAATATCCTTTTTACATTAGAAGAATTTAACACTCTAGTGATAGAAATTAAAGCGACATTAAATTCCCGCCCACTCACTCCAATATCATCAGATCCGAACAACCTCCTTGCTCTCACCCCTGGTCATTTCTTAATAGGCGATTCGATGACAAATCTACCAGAATTGGACCTTATTTCAACGAATCCACCACTCCTCGCAAGATGGGCTCATATTCAAAAAATGCGTCAAGACTTCTGGCGAAGATGGCAAAAAGAATATGTGACGCCGCGCGAGAAAAGGGTCCTATCGCAAAAAATATCAATTTTCATTTTTTTATGCCAAAATGTAGCTTTTTAGTCGCTCTTTCATTTGAAAAAATCAGAAATTGTTTCCATCAATTATTTTTTGAGTTATTAAGCATGAAGCGTAAGAATTTATATTGGTCGCAATGCATTGCTGCAACTTCTAACGCTCGCCCTGTAAAATTAACGTTTCAGGCGATAGGTCCCTTTTCTCGCACAGCGTCACATATATCAATTAATTGAACATCAGAGACAAGTGGAATGCGGGAGAACACCAGATATAAGAAGGTACAATAGTAGTGATAAAAGAAGACGACACACCACCTATGCAATGGCCACTTGGTCGTGTGACAAAAACATTTCCAGATTCGGATGGAATTATAAGTACCGTAATTGTAAAGACTGCTAGAAACAAAATAAAACGCAATGTAAGGAGATTAGCTCCCCTACCGATACAGACAGAGTCTCAAAAAAAAATTGATTTAAGTTTGTTTAAAAAAAAAAAATTACACGTCATTTTCTAGGCGGCGGAGGATGGATCGTCTTACAAATATTGTTGCGGAGTTATAATTTTAAATATTATCCTGTATTTCTTTTCCTTCAGAAGTTTCTCGAAATGTTGGGGTTCATTATTTTTGTCATTGTAAAGGTTTTATACCTGTCCGTTTGTCACCTTCTGAAATGAGGAAAAGTGGGAGACAGGTATAAGATCTATCCGTTTAAGACTAGCAGTATTTTTCTAACTTTAGAATAAGTTAATCGAATTTATCTTGAATTAGTAAAATACAGTGATTGTGTTTAATTCTGTTATTAAATAAAAAATTATTTAAATGAAGTGAATTACTTGTGCCTGATTTGGACCCCTCGACGGAACATTTCTGTAGACGCTGTCAAGGCGAGAGATACAAATGCATCAGTTAGGTTAAAGATTGAAAGAGATACTAGATATTTCTGTAGACGCTGCGTCTACATGAAGAGAGAAAGAGGCATTAGGTAGCTTAAAGATTGAGAGAAATACTAGATATTTCTGTAGACGCTGCGTCTACAGGAAAAGAGAAAGATGCATTAGGTAGCTTAAAGATTAAGAGAGATAGTTAGCGATTTCTGTAGACGCTCAAAGGCGTAAGTTCTGGGGGCTTAATAGAATCGAGCAGAATAGACCATTTAGATAATTGCCCATATTGGAAAGCAAGTTCTGATTGGTTTGTTCTATTTCCTTTATCCCCGAAATTGAGAGAGACAAAATACAGATTGTTATTATGAGGCGTCTATGTGCGAACCCCTGCACGTGTGAAGTCTATATCGTTTCGAGTAATTAGATGCACCAACGCATATACATATATGAACATATGCATAAGTGGTGAGTGTCATGTCCGAAGTTTATTTTGGAGTAAAATTATAAGGTAAGTGTTAATCTTATAAAATGACCCGGTTGAAAAAACATGTACATGAACACGTACACGAACGCGTACATAAACACGTACACGAACGCGTACATGAACACGTACATGAAAGCATACATGTTCATGAGCATGAACATGTTTGTGTTCATGTACGCGGCATTGAATCATGTTCATGTACACGAACACGTATATGTTTAACCACGTTAATAAGTTTTAAAAACAATACACATGTTCATGTGCATGAACGTATGCATGAACGAGTAAAAGTTCTCTCAATCTTTAAGCTACCTAATGCCTCTTTCTCTCTTCATGTAGACGCAGCGTCTACAGAAATATCTAGTATCTCTTTCAATCTTTAACCTAGCTGATGCATTTGTATCTCTCGCCTTGACAGCGTCTACAGAAATATTCCGTCGAGGGGTCCAAATCAGGAACAAGTAATTCACTTCATTTAAATAATTTTTTATTTAATAACAGAATTAAACACAATCACTGTATTTTACTAATTCAAGATAAATTCGATTAACTTATTCTAAGGTTAGAACAATACTGCTAGTCCCAAACGGATAGATCTTATACCTGTCTCCCACTTTTCCTCATTTTAGAAGGTGACAAAGGGTCAGGTATAAAACCTTTACAATGACAAAAATAATGAACCCCAACATTTCGAGAAACTTCTAAAGGAAAAGAAATACAGGATAATATTTAAAATTATAACTCCGCAACAATATTTGTAAGACGATCCATCCTCCCCCGCCTTGAAAATGACGTGTAATTTTTTTTTTTTTAAACAAACTTAAATCAATTTTTTTTGAGACTCTGTCTGTATCGGTAGGGGAGCTAATCTCCTTACATTGCGTTTTATTTCGTTTCTAGCAGTCTTTACAATTACGGTACTTATAATTCCATCCGAACCTGGAAATGTTTTTGTCACACGACCAAGTGGCCATTGCATAGGTGGTGTGTCGTCTTCTTTTATCACTACTATTGTACCTTCTTTTATCTGGTGTTCTCCCGCATTCCACTTGTGTCTGATGTTCAATTCATTGATATATGTGACGCCGCGCGAGAAAAGGGACCTATCGTCTGAAACGTTAATTTTACAGGGCGAGCGTTAGAAGTTGCAGCAATGCATTGCGACCAATATAAATTCTTACGCTTCATGCTTAATAACTCAATAAGTAATTGATGGAAACAATTTCTGATTTTTTCAAATGAAAGAGCGACTAAAAAGCTACCTTTTGGCATAAAAAAATGAAAATTGATATTTTTTGCGATAGGTCCCTTTTCTCGCGCGGCGTCCCATATTCTTTTTGCCATCTTCGCCAGAAGTCTTGACGCATTTTTTGAACATGAGCCCATCTTGCGAGGAGTGGTGGATTCGTTGAAATAAGGTCCAATTCTGGTAGATTTGTCATCGAATCGCCTATTAAGAAATGACCAGGGGTGAGAGCAAGGAGGTTGTTCGGATCTGATGATATTGGAGTGAGTGGGCGGGAATTTAATGTCGCTTTAATTTCTATCACTAGAGTGTTAAATTCTTCTAATGTAAAAAGAATATTATTTACAATTCGTTTCAAGTGATGCTTAAAGGATTTTACATTTGATTCCCAAATACCTCCGAATAAGGTGAATAAGGAGGTGTGAGTTTCCACTTAACTCTTTGTTTGGATAAGAATTTACTGACATGATCGTTGTGTGATTGCGATTGTAGAAGCTTTAGAATTTCTTCTAATTCGTTGTTCGCTCCTACGAAATTCGAACCATTGTCGGAATAGATGACATTTGGTTTTCCGCGTCTGGCAACGAATCTACGTAAAGCTCCTAAAAAACCCTCCGTAGTTATGTCAGTTACTACCTCAAGGTGCACTGCTTTAACTGTAAGGCAAATAAAAACTGCAACATAAATTTTAACGCGAGATCGATTATAGAACTTTTTCTCCTTTATATAAAAGGGTCCGCAATAGTCCACTCCCACGTTAGAAAATGGACGATTTTGTGTAATTCGTACTTTTGGTAAATTACCCATAGTGTATTGCGATGCCAACGGATTAGCACGAAAACAAACAATGCACTTTCGCACGACTTTACGAACTTGATTTCTGCCATCGATGGGCCAAAATCGACGTCGTAGTGCATGGAGTGTTGTTTGGATTCCGGAATGTTGATTCACAAGATGTTCATTTTAAATTATAATTTCTGTGACATGATTTGAACGTGGTAATAAAACCGGATGTCTTTGTGAATATGGAACTTCGGCATTTTTTAATCTACCTTCCACTCTAATAATGTAATCTTTATCAATAAATGGATCAAGTGATTTAAGACTGCTTTTATTTTCAAATCTTTTTCCTCTTTTTTAAATTAGCTATTTTTTCTGGAAATGTGGTGTTTTGAATTATTCGAATAATCGTTTTTTCAGCATTGATTAGTTCGGAAGGTTTTAAGTTATTTTTGTGGGTATTTTTAGGGAGAAAGCGAAGACAATATGCGATTATTTGCTTTAATTTTGCAAAATCTAAAAATTTATTGAAAAATTCTGCCATTGGATTTATTAAAAGACAAGTCACTTTTTTAATCCGGGTAATTTATTTAATAACACTAGTTTACAAATTTAAATGCATGTTCTGACCATTGACATTTCACAGTCGTTTTTAATGCAAAATTTGCAGCTGAATCCAAATATGAAGTTGAATAGTAAGAAAGTAAAACAGTTTTCGAGATATAGCTGAATTTCAATTTTTTGAATTTTTAAAACACGATCATTTACTAAATTGCAATTATCTGCGGACATATGCGGCCGATTTTAAAATTTTTTTTTTAAATTGAAGGTAACTTAATTTTCTACTAAAAATCGATACAACTTTTTTCATCAGATAATTGGTTTAGGGCGTATTTATGAATTTATTAACAATTTTGCATCATTTTTAACAAAATTTCAGAAAAAAATTACTTTTCGTGTAAATTTTTTACAAGAAAAGCAATTTTTATTTTTGATTTCTCTTTTCGCCTCTAAATTATGATCTTTTAGAAGGAAAATAAGATCTTGCTGATCCAAATTGCATTAAAACTGCAAAAGTTATAAGTACTTAAGGAAAAGAAAGTTATTTAATGGGTAACTAATTTTTTGATTTTATTAATTTTATATGTTGCACATTAAAAATTTCAATAATTTGTAAGATTAAAAGTGGCTTAAACTTGATTTGCTTCGTCTTTTGTGGTTGTTGCTTGTCTCTCGGAGAAGAAACCAACAATAGTCACCCATCATCGGCTCGTCCCAAAATCCTTGATAACGACGTTCCATGTCCTTCATTTGTTGGTGAAAACGTTCACCGTGCTCGTCACTTTCATCGCCAAGATTTTCAGGAAAGAAATCCAAATGAGAATGCAGAAAGTGGATTTTTAATGACATGTTTACGCCTGTTTTGAATAAATGTAATGAATATAAATAAAGTTAGAAAATAGGAAATATAAAGATTTTGAAATCCATACCGACCTTTGCGTAGTTTGCAAGCAAGTCTGCAACCACTTCTTTGTAATTTGGGTTTTTGTAGTTTCCCAAAAATTAAGAAACAGTCAATCCAAAGGAATCCCACGCTTTTGCTTCATTTACTGACATAATTGAGCGGAATTTGGAATCATTAAGCAGCTTTTTAATTTGTGGCCCTACAAATACACCTTCTTTAATCTTCGCATCGGATAAATTTGGAAACATGGTTTTTAAGTAGTCAAATGCCTTGATATTGCCATTCTTTTGCAAAGCCTTTACAAAGTTTTTAAAGAGCCCCAGCTTGATATGTAAAGGTGGAAGAATGATCTTGTCCTTTTCGACTAAAGGATTAAATTTGACATTTTCTTGGCCAGCCGTAAAATGTATTCTGTTCGGCCAATCTTGGCGAACATAGTGATCTTGACGTGCTCGGCTGTCCCATTTACACAAACAACAACAGTATTTTGTGTATCCTTGCTGCAGACCAGTCACCATCGCAACGACTTTAAGGTCTGCACAGATTTTCCAATTATGTTGTTTGTAATTGATTAGATCTAGCAATGTGGACATTGATTCATACGATTCTTTCATATTAACAGCATGTGCCACTGGGATTGATGGCTTATTGTTATCTATATGCAGCAAAACAGCTTTTAAACTTAGTTTACTGCTGTCGATGAATAAACGCCATTCAGTTGGATCATATGTCTCTCCAAATTCTTTAAATAAACCATTTATATCAGGGCAAAAGCAAACGTTATTTTTCTTCGAGTAATATTTAGCAAAGCGTTTGTGTCGGGATCTGTAATAAGATATTTTTACATCCTTAGTAACAAAGTTGCGTTCTTTCATTCGTGATGCCAACATTTCCGATTTCTCTTTGGTTAAATCTAAATCTCTTATCCAATCATTTAGTTCAGATTGCGTAAGAGGCATTGGACCCTTTTCTGGTTCAACATCAATAGAAAAATCAGTGTCATTTGAATCACTTGATTCAGATAAATCATCAACTTCATTTTTTCGTTTCGGGCAAACAGGATATGGAACTGAAGGTAATCGTAAAATTGGCTTCGTAAACGAATAAACATCAGCATACTCAATAGTTCGATGACGTCCACATTGCTTTATATTGGTCAAGCAAAAGTAACAGTCTACTTCATGACAGGTGGGTTGCCGCCAAATTGCAGGAACATCAAATGACAAGTAGCGACTACGATTAAATAAACTAATTTTAGTTACCGATTACGTAAATTATAAAAAATTACAAACAATTATACGTACTTTGCTCCTGACTTCCACATAGTTAAGCCAGTTTTACACGTATTACAAAAAACATTAGGTGTCCATGATTCGTCAAGATTCTCCAGAGTAACTTTAAAATATAACTGATATGCATTTTGCAAAAATGCAGAAAAATTTGGTGGTATTTGCGTTTCGCAGAACTCATTTTTTAGTATCTTACAATACATTAAATCCAATGCGAAATAAACAAGATGACAGTATATGGTTATAAACAATAAGGTGAAACTAGTTTGTAAAAGTGGTACCAACATAAAAATTAGTGTCAATATAATTAGTTTTAAAACATGTTACCAATATTTATAAATTTATTATTGTATTTAAATATAAATACAGAAATACAAACAGAAAAGGAATATTTGATTTATTAGATTTCTTTTAATTTCTTACATTCAACAAAACAAAATCCATGTAACACTGAAGAAAATTGTAAAAAATGTTAAAAATTGAATTCCTCTGTTTTCCTTAAGTACTTACAACTTTTGCAGTTTTAATGCAATTTTGATCAGCAAGATCTTATTTTCCTTTTAAAAGATCATAATTTAGTGGCGAAAAGAGAAATCAGAAATAAAACTAGCTTTTCTTGTTAAAATTTGCACGAAAAGTAACTTTTTTTCTGAAATTTTGTTAAAAATGAAGCAAAATTGTTGATAAATTCATAAATTCGCTCTAAACCAACCATCTGATGAAAAAAAGTTGTATAGATTTTTAGTAGAAAATTAAATTACCTTCAATTTAAAAAAAAAATTTTAAAATCGGCCGCATATGTCCGCAGATAATAGCAAATTTAGTAAATGAACGTGTTTTAAAAATTCAAAAAATTGAAATTCAGCCATATCTCGAAAACTGTTCTACTTTCTTACTATTTAACTTCATATTTGGATTCAGCTGCAAATTTTGCATAAGAAACGACTGTGAAATGTCAATGGTCAGAACATGCATTTAAATTTGTAAACTAGTGTAATTTTATATCGTTGATGGGCCAAGACGATTCTTCATTTTTAAGCCATTGAGGTCCGAAATTCCAAATTTTATTTTGAATAAATTCAGCTGGGGATTGTCCCCTTAATAATGTGTCAGCTGGATTGTCATTCGATTTTATATGTTGCAAATTTCTTGGACCAGTTCTTTCCTGAATGTTTGCTACTAGATTGGCCACAAACGTCTCCAATCGATGTGGAGGTGTATTCAGCTAATTAAGTACGATGGTAGCATCTGTCCAAAAAATCGTTTTAGTGAGAGGCATGCCTAGGATTTTTTTTACAGAAAAAAATAAATTAGCTAATAATTGTGTGGCACATAATTCTAACCTCGGTAAGGATTGAGTTTTTAAAGGAGCAACCCTTGACTTCGCGCATAACAATTTAATTGCAACTTCTTTATCGCTGCTTTTGGATCTAATATAGATACAAGCCCCGTATCCCTTTTGACTGGCGTCGCTTAAGCCATGTAATTGAATATTATCTGCATCTTTGATAGTTATATGTCTATCAAATGATACTTTATTTAAAAGGTTTAATTCTGAAGAATATTTTGCCCAAATCGTTTGTACTGAATTTGGAACAAAATCGTCCCACTTAAGATCCAACTGCCAGAGTTTTTGCATTAGGATTTTTGCAAATAATAATACGGGACCTACTAGACCTAAAGGATTAAAAAGTTTGGCTATGTTTGCAAGAATTGTTCTTTTGGTTTCTTTTTTATTTACAATAGGGGTTTGAATTGAATATTCAAGAGTATCGTTTAAGGAGTTCCTGGTTACACCGAGTGTCTTAAATTTCTTGTCTTCGCTAAACTGTAAATTTTCGTTACTATTATTTTCCGACATTCCTTCTAATAATTGTTGATCGTTTGATCTCCATTGTCTTATATTTAAACACCCGAGATTTAATAACTAAATTAGATCATCACGAATTTTTAAACCTTCCGCGATTGTATTAGTACCAGTTATCGAAGTGCTCTTATTTCCAAAGTATGCGTTGATATTGTCTGTCTTGCTATCTGATTTTAAATTGTCTATACATTTTTTCGATATCTCCTGTTAGTACGTAATTGTAAGTCCTGAATCGAATTAAGTGAGAAAAAATGTCCTTTTGAATTGTTGGTCCAGTCATTAAAACAACATTTAGTGAAATCCCTGAGCTGGATTTTGTTGACCCGTCAAAAACAATTCTTACTCTTGTAGTCAAGCTAGAATCCTTAAATACCGCGAAGTGGGGTAAATAAAAACCAAAATCTTGCTCATTTACTTCTTTTATTTCTGACATTTGGTTCAATTCGATATAGGGGAGAGTGGCCATCTATGTACCGGGTTTTTTTCAAGTTCATAGTACTTATTCAATTTCACCAATTTCAATCACTTCTTTGCATCAATATAAAACTACAACACTTCTCTAGGTAATGCACACATATTATACACGATTTATTTTAATTAAATAATAAAATTTAGGATTTTTCTAAACTAACAATCTATTTTCATTTTCAACAACCTGGGTACACAATGAACCACCTCTATAAAAACACTAAAAATGTTCAACAATAATAATATTGCAATTTTCACTTTGTAAAAAACTTATTTTCTATCAAATAATATAAAAAATTATTACTTAACACTTTTTAATTGAAAATGTATAACATAAATATACCTCAAATTTAAGTTAACTAGCTAAAATGGCATTTTAGTTTTGCTATGTTGAAAAGAGTACTGATAACAATCGCTGTAACATGCTGTACGCATGCCTAGTTTTTTAATCAGGCATACCACTCTGAAAATCGAGAATAAACTGAAATTTAAATTTAAACGTTTTAAGGCTACATTTTTAGATTCTCCCAATGATTTCAAATTTTCGCGAAATGGTAATGCTAAAACATATTGACCGTTAGAATTTCGAAAAGTGTGATTCTGAAAATGCTGCTCACAAGCTTTTTCTTCAGGAGAGAAATGAATTTGATCAAAATCTTCTTCAAGTTCCCAGAATTTGGAAATTTCGGTATTTAAGTTTGATAGAGAATAATTCGTTAATTCAGATTTTTCTTTTGTTTTTTCAAAAGGTAAATAGCCTCCCATAACCCAACCCAGATGTGTTTTTTGAAGAATTAAATTGTTATCATTTTCAGGAAGGTCGATTTGTCCAATGTTAAACATGGATAGAGTAGGCCCTAATCCAATTAATAAATCTATTGGTGATGGTATATTAAAATCAGGATCTGCGAGATCAATATTTGGAGGGATATTAATTGAATCGTGTATGATAATTTCGTTAGGGATTAGATCTGTTATTTGCGGTATTGTAAGTCAACTAAGGGTTTTTTCGTACTTATTGTATTTTGATCGAATCGTAACTTTTACTATAGATTTTGCAGTAGTGTTAAGGTCATTTAAAGTACTTACAGGAACAAAGCATGTTTCTTTGGGCAATCGTAGTGTGTTGGCTTATTTTTCCGTAATAAAATTAGCTGAAGAACAAGTGTCAAGTAGAGCTCTACATTGAACAGTTTGTTCGTTTTTATCCAATATATAAACAATCGCTGTAGTTATCAATTGGTTCGTGGGTATATTTGCCGTCAGGGACATACATCGATTTTGTTTCCTGCAAGCAACGATTCCTATGGCGTTATAGTACTGTTCTCTTCATGAAGAAGAGGTTTGTGTTTTTTATTGCAAACGAGACATTTACCGAATTTACATTCGTTTTCCTTATGGTTATAACGCATACAATTTGTACAAAGAGACGCATCTTGTACTATTTGTAGTCTTTTTTCAACAGAAACGGATCTAAATGTCTCACATCTAAATAGAGGGTGAGTTTTAGCTCGACAAGCTGGACGTGGTCTCATATTTACCGCGAGACATGTAGCTTTTTTGTTTTGATTTCCCAAACCTGACGATGTTCTTTGATATTGTTTGAATTTTGTGTTTCTCTTTGAGAAATTCTAGCTGCAGTACGATATAGAAACTCCAACATTTCGTCAAGTCTCGGAAATACATTTCTTTTCAAGGTTTCGTCCCATTTTTCGGCAGTACTTTTGTGAAGTTTTTCCTCTAAATTTTGAACAATAATTTCTTCTGATACATTTATCCCTAACGCGGACAAAGATAACATGTGTTGATGTGTTTGGTCAGCCAAATGTATCAGCCCTTCAGATGTTTGCTTTTCCTGAACCGGTAGTCGTAAGAGTAAGCTAAGATGTCTCGAAATGATTAAGCGTTTATCCGCGTATGATTTTTTTAAAAGTTCCCATGCTCGCGTATAATTTTCAGCAGTTATTGACAACACGGATATTTTTCGAGCAGCTTCACCGAGTATTGCAGATTTTAAATATTGCAATTTCTCGACATTGCTCAAATCGTCTTGATTGTGAATCAGTGAAGTGAATGAATCTTTAAAGGCTAACCATTCTTCGTTTCATTAACTAAAGATATTTGATCACCCGAAACATTTGTTGTATTACTACCCGTACCCGTTTATTTCTTCCTGAACCTCGTCAAACGATTGATAAACGGATTTAAGTTTTTGCAAATGTAAATCTAACTTTGTAATATTTGGTGATTCTTCACGATATTTCGCCAAAAACGTTTTAAAGTTTGAAATTTGACCTACAATAATATTCTTTTTATTATTTAAAATTTTAAGTCTTACGTGTGACATTTTTGCGATAAATTATCGTGGTTCAAAAAGGAAATGATTATGGATAGAACTCACCCCGGCATTTACAGGACGCACGTCTAATCCGGCTCGAAGGACCAATTTTTGTTCTGTCGAGGGGTCTAAATGAGGCACAAGTAATTCTCTTCATTTAAATATGTTTTTATTTAATAACAGAATTAAACACAATCACTGTATTTTACTACTTCAAGATAAATTCGATTAACTTATTCTAAGGTTAGAACAATACTGCTAGTCCCAAACGGATAGATCTTATACCTGTCTCCCATTTTTCCTCATTTTAGAAGGTGACAATGGGTCGGGTATAGAACCTTTACAATGACAAAAACAATGAACCCCAACATTTCGAAAAACTTCTAAAGGAAAAGAAATACAAGATAATATTTAAAATTATAACTCCGCAACAATATTTGTAAGACGATCCAGAAAAGAGCTAACTAAATTCTGATATTGAATTGCACATAGTGCTTAACTCTCCTTCTGTATTGATTCAGAGAGTTATTTGTTATTCAAATAATGAGCAAAGTATAGGTAA
The DNA here is from genome assembly GCA_037103525.1 of Ganaspis brasiliensis. NCBI lineage: Eukaryota > Metazoa > Arthropoda > Insecta > Hymenoptera > Figitidae > Ganaspis > Ganaspis brasiliensis. Next base: position 50,323 of record JAZKLR010000829.1, on the reverse strand, counting down.
ATGATTAAGTTTCGTTAACGTTTAACATGTTTATTCGAAACAAGTTCAGAAGGTTCTGACAAAAATGGTTGTCCAGGTAGCTTTCGAAGTCCTGACAACTAGAGAGAAGGTTTTACAAAATTAGTGGGGGAAAGCAATGAGGAAGAAAATCCTAAATGGTGTCATTTGGGCTGAAGGCCCCGAAGTTGGCCACTATAAATTTATATTGTTAAGCCTTGTGATAAGGGATCTATTACGAAAGCATTATAAGCATATAAACATAAATCGTCGAAAGCAGTTAAACAATTTAGATAGTTTGTTAAACTTGTAGTAAGTATCAATTAGGATTTTAACAGATGTTTAAAAGATACAAAGGTCTAAAATTACAAAGCACTTTGAAAAACCTAGTTACGCAGAATAATACAAAACGTTAAATTTCTAATCCTTGTTGAAGGTCTCAACAAGCCGCCCTTCTTGAACTGTCATGTTTAAGAAATTGGAACTAATTACATTAGTAAATATAATGGTTTAATCTTTACGATATTAATTTACATACAATTCCGTAAAAGATAGAAGAAGAAAGGAACATTAAAAAGTTTTAACAAAAAGAAAAGTATTGAACACATAATAGATAAATTAATAATTATTATTAGATGCGAAAAAGTCGTTTACAAGCACGATTCCATCATTACCCAGATGAACAGCTATTATACGACCAAGATTCCATTGCATCGGTGGTAAATTGGCGTCTCGAATTGTTATCAATTTACCGATTTGCATTTCGGTTGTCACATTTTTGTGCAAACCCTTACGTACAGTTTACTCGTTGAGATACTCTTTGTTCCAACGAGATCAAAAGTGTTTTTTTATTTGCTGAATTTGTTGCCAAGAATTGGTTTGTTCTATTTCCTTTATCCCCGAAATTGAGAGAGACAAAATACAGATTCTTATTATGAGGCGTCTATGTGCGAACCCCTGCACGTGTGAAGTCTATATCGTTTCGAGTAATTAGATGCACCAACGCATATACATATATGAACATATGCATAAGTGGTGAGTGTCATGTCCAAAGTTTATTTTGGAGTAAAATTATAAGGTAAGTGTTAATCTTATAAAATGACCCGGTTGAAAAAACATGTACATGAACACGTACACGAACGCGTACATAAACTCGTACACGAACGCGTACACGAACGCGTACATGAACACGTGCATGAAAGCATACATGTTCATGAGCATGAACATGTATGTGTTCATGTACGCGGCATTGAAACATGTTCATGTACACGAACACGTATATGTTTAACCACGTTAATAAGTTTTAAAAACAATACGTGCATGAATATGTGCATGAACGTATGCATGAACGAGTACAAGTTCATGCACACAATTTTTTTTAAATATTTAAAAATGTTAAACAAAGGTAGCTATGTCTATGGTATTTTTCCACCCTTGTTCTTGAAAAACAACTGCGCAGTCATATCTCCTATAGAAAACTACTGCGCAACGTTTGAAGTTGTGCCAAATTTTAATCATGTTCGTTTACATGTTCATGTGCACGAACACGTTGGTTATAGAGTTTTTGACTAAATGGAGCTCATGAACATGTACATAAACGTATACATGTTCGTGTTTATGTTCTTGCACATGAACATGTATGTAATTATTTACTTAACATGTACATGTTTCTGTACATGTTCATGTACATGTATTTTCAACCAGGGAAGTAGGTATGTTTACATGTCAAACTAATCAATCCTAAGATTGACAGGGCCTCAAGATAGACATTTCGTATTAAAATTTTTGTTCAAGGTGACAGCGCCTTGTGTTTTCTATCATTTTTGTTGTTTGTATAGACGAAGATTTTGATTCACATTTGAAAAAAAAATAAAGTTTGTTTTTCTTCTACACATACTACCTGATTTTTCGTCTAAAAAAGTTTTGTTGCAGTCTTTCCTTAAGTTGGTAACATTATTTCAATTTTTGATTTAGAATAAGTATTTAAGGTTATAATATTATTTATTTATCGTATAATAATATTCCTATATAAGAAACGAGTAATAAAGGTAGGCGTTAATAGTTAACGGAAAAGCGTTAACAGTTAACGAAAAAGAATACTTTTATACCTGGTTCCTTGGTTAGAGAGAGGAGGTATTTGTTAAAAGTTTACGGAAAGGAAAACTCTTACCTCATTATTCAAATATTCTTCAAATTTGAATCTTTCTTTCTAAATACAAACAATAGACTAAATAAGCAAATTGTTTTTTGAGACAACCCTTGCATAATGAGTGTTATAATTAATTTTGGAAAAGAGAACAAATTTTTGAGCTTCAACTAAAAGAGAGATAAGTACATTAGTGCGTGGTATAGAAGTACATGGTAGTGAAAGTTATTAATGAATACAACTTGAGTGTGTATAATGTAGAAGTAAATAATGCTAATTATTGTGTATTTTTTATTAAGTGTTTATAATAGAAATGTGTTTAATGTGAAAGTGTATTGTATTAATATGCTTATTGTTTATTAACAGTTTGTGTTGAATAGTTCTTAATATAGTAAACAAAAAGTGTTTATTAAAGAAATGAACCGTAAGTGATCCTATTTTGAAAAGAACAGACGTTTGTGGTTAACTTCAGACGTGTAACTACATTTTCGAGTCTCCCATTGGTCAGTACATATCAAACCTCACTATCGATAGTTTTTAGTTTCGATTTTTTGTTTTGCAGTCGAATTAAATTGTTTTAATTAAATATTGTAACTTCAAGTTTTTTTTATAAAATTTTTTATAATGTTAGCATATCTAAAATAACAAAAAATTTTATTAAAATAATTAATACATAAAAATTATCTTTGACCTTGACTTCCCTATACGAGAATTCTTCCGACCAACTTCAGAGGTGTAACACGTTTTATCGGGCTTCTGATTGGCTAGCAGATTTTCGATATTTTTTGTCAACAATAACATTACAGTTTTGACGTTTATTTGTAGTATTTTTGAATTTATTTAAAATCTTCGTTTATTGAATAATTGCATTTTATTAAAGAATAATAAATTAAAAATAAATTAAATTGTAATAATTAAGGAGTGATAGTATAAGAAGTGACAGTGATTTTAGTGAAGTTATTAAGGTTATAGTGTTTTAAGTGAAATAATGTTCTGTTTACATTGGCATTCGTTTCTGACAGGTGAGTAATGATAATAATATTAATAATCTTTTATTTCTTTTTATATTATATGTAACTTATTTATCTGTTTTCCAGTTGTATTATTTAAATGTTATTTTTTTTCCTAAAAGAATCATAATTATTTATGTCAGTTAAGGTTTTGATCTTTCTTTTTTTTTTATTGTAATGCACGTAGTGATTGTCTTCGGATTTCTTTTCGGTCACGTGAAAATGGTAAAAATTGGTAAGTTATTATAGTTTTTAGTTCTTTATTTTATTTTATTGTATGTTTGTAATTCATAAACCTTTTAAGTTTCTGTAAAATAAAAATATTACACTTTTATGTTTAAAGTTATGTTTTTTGTTATCATTCTCCAGTTACGTAGTAATGGTTAGTGACAGGTAAGTAATAATAATAATTTTAAATAATTTTATTTGATTTTATTGTAAGCTTCTAATTTGTTAATCTTTTTTCTTATTACATTAATTCAATAGTTGTATTTTCTTCGTTAAAGTATCATATTTATAAATGTCATTTGCGGTTAGGATGTTTGTTTCTATTATAACTTAATAATTACATTGTGTGATAATTATCATTGAAGTTTTTCGACAAGAAATTAATTTTATTAGGTTTATTTAAAACATTAGATTATTAAATAATTTTTTTAAATTTATAAAATGAGTGTAGTTATAATAAAGATTATCATAAAATAATTGTAAGTATAGCGAATGATAATAACTTTTTTAAATTTCTTTTGTTTCTAAATTTCTAAATTATTTACATTTGAGACAATTGTGTTGTTTATTATTAACACTTTTTATTTATTAATTTAAAACTAATAACAATTCATTACTTTTAATTAATATATTCAATTATTTATTATTGTATTGAAAATAATATTTTATTAATTCTTTTTAATTATTATTACATAAGTAATTTAAGGTTAGAATGTTTGTTTCTATTATCTTTCCTGTGTTAATCGTTACTAAAATTAAAGATGGTTTTCTAACAGTTGTAATAATAAAAAAAAAAAATAGTAATGCAATTGTCCTAATGAGTTGTTTTACATTTTTCAGGATAAGTGTTCCCAAGAAAAAAAGGTTAATTAAAAAACATAGAATGTCATTAAGAAAACTAGACATTTCAATGCCTCTTAATACTAAACAATTCCGATCTTATATTACATTCCAGCTAATGCGCTCTACAGTAAGAGAATTATATTGTTTCAATCCTAAAGAATGCACTCATTTTTTAAATCCATCGAGCAGAATTAAACTGATTTTTTTTAATACGTCTTACATTTTCAAATTAATGCCATTTAATGCGATTATCACAATACGACAGGCAATTCGTGCAATGAGCTCACTGTAAGCGTACACAACATATTCGTCCGACAGATAATATTTTATGCTTATTCGTTGAAGTTATCAAAAGCTTGCAGTGAGCTTAAGAAAAGCTTAAGGTATTTTTACTCTAAGCTGAGGGTAAGGGAATGGCAAGCTCACAGAGGCGTACCGTATAATTAAAAATATAATTTATAAATTCTGTATACGTGCTCAGAAGTTTTCTATCGTTTCTACCGATTAGCTATACTTTTTTTAATAAAGCTTATTGACATCTTTAAACTATTTCATAAAATATATAGTATTCTTTAAAAAAAAACGAAAGTGTGGAAGCGCTCTGTGAGGTAGAGATTTAAAGCTTATTATCAGCTTCTAGAGAAATTCATTAATATGTGTTATAAGCTTACAGTGAGATTACTGTAAGATGTCGTGCTGTCTGGAACCATTTTATTAGAATTCTAACATTAGGATAATGCATTGTATCAAGAAATGTACCACTTTTTCTATTTCCCATGTGTCTCTGTGGTAATATATATTTAAGCATAGGATAGAAATATTAAACTGAACGCAGAAAAATTAGGTTTAAGAAAACGGTACTGAGTCCTATGATTAAAGCACTTTATTCCCATGACGAACTTTAGGAAACCAGTGCTGAATATTTTGAACTCATTACAGTTTAAAATCGCTGAGTTATATCGTCGGAGCTACTTCAATACCGGGAATCTACACTTGGTTAATACCGCGTATTTACAAATCTTTTAAAGACTACTTTTAGTGCAATTTGCCCTACAACATAGCATTTAAGGAATTTGTAGATACGCGGTATTAACCAAGTATAGGTAGATATACCACTTGCGCTCAAAGGTTAGAAGTTTGGTACTCATTTCTAAACTGCACAGAAAAATTAAACATTATTTACAACCTATGAATGAGTTTTCAATAACATCAATGCATTCTTTAAGATCCCAACATCACCTTCGAATTAGACTATAACATACCACTAACTTCAAGATACAAGTAAATGACATACAGCCACATCACAAAGCAAATAGATCAGTTAACCTCAAATTTTATACAAAATTTCTAATATTCATACATTTTCACTTATTCTTATTTTAGATAGAATAGGTGATATCGGGCAACTCCATCATTATGTATGGACAAGTATAATAAGTTTAGCCTGACAGTGGCATATATAAAGTACAAAAAATTAATAAAATTGCGACAATTTTTATAACAACAGTTGACAGCAAGATTCCAGAATCAAATATAACTTTTTGGAATAAAAGTTATAGAAAATTGCAATATGTGACATACATGGATCTGAAAGTTAAGCCTTATATATGTCTGTTATCTTTATTATGCGGTATAAGAAGTTGGAATCACAATAAACAGTGTATCAATAAAAAACACAATTTTACGTGCAGATAACAAATTAAAAACTAAATAGGAAGTACAGTTAATAATGAGTCGTTTAATAGTCGTTGAGTATTTTAAGAATGAATTGTTAATAGTCATATAACAATTCAAAAAAAAACATACTTTTGTCGAGTAACTTAAAAAAAAAGTTTTTCTAATTAGTAATTTACCTAAACATGGCGACGATTCTAGAATACAAGAAAGCAGAATTCTTATTTTTCAGCTATATTTACCTATTTACCACGCAATATGCTACAGAATTATCAAGATGATATGGCTATTGTTCGTAAATTTAGAAAAACTGCACAGGAAATGTCAAAATGAAAAAAAAATGTTTTAAACAATTTCGAAAACATTTCCAGAATATGTTTGCCAGTTCAGTTACAAACCAAGCGAACTATTCTTATACGAGAGAAAGACAAAGGTGATGGATTAAGAGCAGCATTAGAAAAAAAATTGTCAACCGAAAAATGTGTTTTAACATTTTGTTTTAAAAAAAAATAAAAAAGAGAAGGCCTCCGAAATTTAAGTACCTTTTATTTAAGCACTCATTCTTCAAAATCAATTGAACCCACCGCGATCAAAAGGGCTTACGCGTGACTTTCGTTGGCTTCTCGTACAGCGAGTCTACGGCTGCGCCAGGGGACCTGCGCACTCGTTCATATGCCCTTTTGATCGCGGACGGTTCAATTGATCTGGTAAAGTTATGAAAGGTACGGTACACAAAAAAACACTATTTCAAAAAAATTGTGTTCAAAGTTAGACGTTTTTCCGGTATTTAAGACGTGCAAGGTTTCTTTTCATAGGATATAACTTTTAAAATATCTTAGACAGGAAGCTTAAATGTAAAGTCACTGTAAGTTTACATATGTGGTCACTGTAAGCTTACGTGTATAAGGCTACGGTAAAGCAAAGTTAATGTTACGGCAAGGTTAAGATAATTTACGGTAAGGCCGATAAGGTAAACTTACGATAAGACTCTAATAATAGCTAAATATAAATAAAGCATAAATATATAACCCGCTTTGCCCTAAAATCTTAAAGAACCCGCCCGAATCTAAAAGAATGTAATACGCAACAATTTATATTAATATATTTAATATCGTCGGAGCTACTTCAATACCGCGTATCTATACACTTGGTTAATACCGAGTATTTTCAAATTCCATAAGAGCTTTATTGCAGGGCAAATTGAACTCAAAGTAGCCTTTAAACTATTTGCAGACACGCGGTATTAACCAAGTGAAGATTCGCTGTATTAAAGTAGTTCCGACGATATAAAATTAATTTTTGTATTAATAATATTTAAAAATAATAATAATAATAATAATAATAATAATATACAATAACATAGAAATCTATAAATATAGAAGCTATATTTAATAGTAATATAAGGAATTTCACTGTGTTTCCAACACTTTTAATCCGCTTCACCTTAAAATCTTAAAGAACCCGCCCTGCACCCCGTAGGATATAAAACAGCATTAATCTTACCGACACTTCCAAGTTTTCAATAACGCTAGACCTTTACATAATATAAACAAATACTGTATTAAAAAGCAACTTGAAATTAGCTGTCGGTAACGAAAAATGACTTTACACAAATTTCATTTGTGAAAAAGTACCCCCTACCGCGCATTCGTAGGTACCATACGAAAGTATTTGTCTAGAATAATCGATTAATTATTTTATTAATGATAATTTAAGCTTATTGTAAGCTTATTGTTACCTTACATGCTTGCTGTGAAATTATCCTAAGAAGTTTCGCATTTCATCTTTTTTTCCTATGAATGTATCCGTAAGTTCATGATATTGCACTCTTAGAGGTGATGGAGTCTTTGAATCTGTGACAGCCTATTTAAACGTTTCTAAAGTGTCTCAAATACGTTCCAAAAACGTTCTTAAAACGTCTAAACATAAAAGTTCCCAAAAAAATTTTAAAATGTTTGAGATATATTTTTTGAAATAGTAAATTAGATGTCTAACACAATATTTTACTTTAATTTTGCTGGATTTACAATAATGTTAACTTATTTTTTTGGAACTTCTAATGTCTAAACATAAAACGTTTTCAAGATGTATCCGAAACGTTTTATTTAGGTCCTTAAAAAGTAAAAAATAGGGATAAGGTAGAACCGTTTTTAAAATATCCTAAAAACTTTTGTTTTCAATCTTTAATCAACATTAAAAAAAAAATTTTAATTTTTTAATCCAAACTTATTTATTAAGAAACCATGATAATACATTTTAACATTTTCATGTTTTATTTATTAATTATTTTTAAATAATTCATTTTGTTTTTTATGAATTTTCTTAAACAGTTCACCTTATACACATTCATTAAGAAAGGAATAACAAGCGCGCCGTGGCGCGCGGGTCAATCTCGTAAATAATAAATAATAAAGTGACTCTAATAGTAAATATACAATAAAAATTAAGTGTAAAAAGTGAAACTGATTAAAATAAAAGTGTGCAAAATTTGTTGACTACAGTAACAATATTTAGAAAGTGGTTAAATTTTTTATTTCATTCTTATTTTCATTAAAGTTAGTGTTATAAAATGCTAAAAGTGTACATAAAATGCAATTGTGGATTCATTAAACAAGTGATTGATAACTGTTTAATAAATAAATTGATTGTGATTGTTTAATAAATAATACAGTGATTATAATGTTTCTAAAGAGTCGTTACAGTGTAAAAGAAGTGTTCATAATATAATTATATAAAAAAGGTAAGATAAAGATATGAGACAATAACATGAGACAATAATATGAAATAAACAGATGAGACAATGAGAGGAATAAGGTAAAATTCCTATATAAGAAACGAGTACTGAAGGTAAGCGTTAAAAGTTAACGGAAAAGCGTTAACAGTTAACGAAAAAGGATACTTTTATACCTGTTTCCTTAGTAAGAGAGAGGAGGTATTCATTAAAAGTTTACGGAAAAGGAAACTCTCAGCTCATTATTCAAATTACCTTGAAATTTAAATTTTATTTCTTAATACAAACAATAGACTACCTGCAGGGAGTCATTATCCTTCGATCAAACCCTTGTATAATGAAGGTCAATGGCTTTAGGAAAAAAAAAAAATTTTAGAGTTTTAATGAAAAGAGAGAAATTAAATTAAATTCTGAAATTTTACCTCATTATTTAAATATTCTTCAAATTAAAATTTTTCTTTCTAAATACAAACAAGCCTATTCTAAAAATAACGGACGTTGTAGTTAACTTCAGACGTGTAACTACATTTTCGGGTCTCCCATTGGTCAGTACATATCAAACCTCACTATCGATAGTTTTCAGTTTTGATTTTTTGTTTTGCAGACGAATTAAAATGTTTTAATTTAATATTGTAAATTCAAGTTTATTTTCTAAAATTTCTTATAATGTTAGCAATCAAGAATAACAAAAAATTTTATTAAAATAATTAATACATAGAAATTAGCTTTGACCTTGACTTTCCTATATTTCGACCAACTTCAGAGGTGTAACGCGTTTAACCGGGCTTCTGAATGGTTAGCAGATTTTTGATATTTTTTGTCAACAATAGATTCAATTTATTTAAAATCTTCGTTTATTGAATAATTGCATTTTATGAAATAATAATGAATTGAAAATAAATTAAATTGTAATAATTAAGGAGTGATAGTTTAAGAAGTGACAGCGATTTTAGTTAAGTTGTTAAGGTTACAGTGTTTTGAGTAAAATAATGGTTTGTTTACATTGGCATTAGTTTTCTGGCAGGTGAGCAATGATAATAATAGTAATAATCTTTTATTTCTATTTATTTTATTTGTAACTTATTTATCTGTTTTTTAGTTCTATTATTTGAATGTAAGGTTTTTTCTTAAAATATCATAATTATTTATGTCATTTAACATTTTGATATTTCTTTTTCCTGGAATGCACGTGGTGATTGTCATCGGATTTCTTTTCGGCCAAGTGGAAGTGGTGAAACTGGTAAGTAATAATAATTTTTATTTCGTTATTTTGTTTTATTGTATATGTTTTGTTTCGTGAAAGGTTTAACGAGTATTTTTCACTCTTTTAATTATTTTAGAAATAAAAACCACTTCAGATTAATTATAACACTGAATATAAATATATTTATTAGTCTTGAAGTTACAGGTTTTATTTTGCGTATGATTTAATCGACCGTCGTACAGAATCTGAGATGAAAAGCCTCGTTTCGTCGTTTCCCACCCTAAGGAATAGTTTTGGAAGGGATACCCCTTAGTCCCTTTAATAGTGAATTAAACGTTTGCGATCATTGCGCTTCAAATTCTACCGCATATCTTTAAAAAAAGATATTTTAAATTTTGACCAAATTAAACATGCCGGCGGCCTTGATACACTGTGTTATCAATGCATTAAACAATATAATTAAATCAGTAAAGAAAAAATATTATACATCTTTCATTTTAAAACCTTTTTGTTTAAGATAAAATCAAGTCAGAGATAAAACAAGAAAAATACAATTTTAAATAAAGAATTAAAATTTGGTTATAAAAACTCAGTCTAATGAAAAATCGTTAATTTTCTTCAAATGGAAGTGGACAAAGTTTTGTAATTGTTCGTTTATATACACCAAGAGCTGTCTGCACAGTTGCAACTCTTATGATACCGTCAGTACCCTTTTGAACCTCAATAACGCGTTCCATCTTCCAATGCACTGGAGCTAAGTTGTCCTCTTTCACGATGACTAGAGAACCGACTTTAATCGATGATTCTTCTTTCGTTCGCCATTTGGCACGAACTTGCAATTCGGAGATATACTCAACGGACCACCGTTTCCAAAAATGTTGGACCAATTGCTGCATCCTTTGAAACCTCGATAATCTGTTCTCTGAAATATGAGACAGGTCTGGATCAGGTATAGTTGTAGAGACTCACCTACCAGGAAGTGCGCGGGTGTCAAAGGAAGAAGGTCGTGGGGGTCATCTGATAAGGGACTCAATGCCCGGGAATTGACACACGCCTCTATCTGGACCAATACCGAGTAAAAATCTTCGTAAACAAGTGAGGCGTTACTAAGAATTTTTTTTAAATGGTTCTTTACAGTTTTTACTCAGGCCCCTACAAGCCTCCAAAATGGGGCGATCGTGGAGGTATAAAGTGCCATTGTATGTTTAGTGTATTAGCCGAGTTAATTATAATAGTTTCATTTTTTGCTAAGAAATCAGACAATTCCGAAAGCTCCCTATTCGCACCAACGAAATTGGTACTGTTGTCCGAAAAAATGTCAGACGGTTTTTCTCTGCGCGAAACAAAACGTCTTAAGGCGGCTATGAATTTCTCTGTCGTCAAATCTCCCACCAATTCCAAATGCATGGCCTTCGTTGCAAAGCATACGAATAGGCATCCATAAACTTTAATTGTCTTCGCGCCGCGAGTCACACGATCCTTTAAGGCTAACGGACCTGAATAATCAACTCCGGTCCGCAAGAACCTTCGAGTTGGAAGCAAACGCGTTGAAGGAAGATCTCCCATATAAGCAACAGCTGCTTTTGGGTCTGCGACAAAGCATTTTACACATTTTCTAGTTACCGACCGAACCTGACTACGGCCCGAAATTGTCCAAAAAGACTCTCTGAGGGATGCAAGAACCGCCTGAGTTCCAGCGTGACATAATCGTTCATGCTCATTTTCAATAATTATTTTTGTCAAGTGACCTTTAGGTAATAAAATCGGATGTTTCTTCATATAGTCAAATTCGGAATTTCGAATTCTCCTACCTACCCTTAAAAGGCCATTATCCAAAAATGGACTCAGCGAAAGTAATTTACTTTTATTTGATATATTTTGACCTTTGTTTAGCGCAGCGATTTCGTGAGCAAACTCTTCCTTTTGTGCAAACTTGCAAATAGCAATAGTTGCAGCCCAAATTTCTTTTGTAGTTAATATTTCCGATTTTTTATCTCTAGTGTTTTTTAAGTTATAAATAAATCTTAAACAATATGCGATTATTCGACGCAGTTTTGCAAAACTTGAATATGCAGACAAAAAGTCCAAATCCTTTTTATTCGTGCTTACTAAACTCACGGGCTATTCTTCCGGAACGCACGTATCTTTTGTAATTTCATCTGTATCGCAAATTGGCCAGTCAGAAACTGGGCGTTCTAACCAAACTGTCCCGTTCCACCACAATTGATTATCTCTGAGCGCTTTTGGGTCTAATCCTCTCGACAACAAATTGGCAGGATTCTCGGTACCATCAATGTGATACCAATCAGATTTCCTAACATTTTCTTGGATTTCGCTTACCCTATTTGCCACGAAAGTTTTCCATTTGCTAGGACATGATTTTATCCATGCTACAGCTATTGTATTATCTGTCCAAAAATAAACTTTATCAAATTTAATTTCCAAAGACTCGCGTACCTTTTGAACTATTTGACTCAAAACTAGAGCTCCACAAAGTTCCAATCTTGGGATTGAGAGCTATTTTAAGGGAGCTACGCGCGCTTTTGCCGTTAGAAAACGAATCGAGCAGTTATGAAATTCGTCAATGGATCTAATATACAAGCATGCGCCATATGCTGCTTCCGATGCGTCGCAAAATGCATGCAATTGCGTATCAATCGGTTTTACAAGCAAAACGTGACGAGGGATTTTTATTTCATCAAGCACAGATATACTTTCGCGTAAAGATAACCAACGTGTCCGTAAGTCCAAAGGAATTGACTTATCCCACGATAATTTAAGCTGCCATAATTTTTAGAGAATGACCTTGACAATCGTCGCGAAAGGCGTGATAAATCCTAATGGGTCGAAAATTTGCGCAATATAGGACAAAATATGCCGCTTAGTGATCATATGATCTTTAATGGTAAGATTAACTGTAAAAAATAGAATGTCGTTTTTCGGATTCCATAATAGACCAAGTGTCTTAAAATCCTCGTCAATACTAATAACAAAATTGTCATCCTGTTTACTACTAGTCTGAATGTCACTTAAAAATTCCGGGCTATTTGACGACCATTTGCGCAACTCAAAACCCCGCTCCTTTAAAATGCATGTAAGCTTCTGGTTAATGTGTTTTAATTGTTCGACAGATTCCCCCCTGTTAACATATCGTCCACGAAAAAGTCGTTCAAAATAATTTTACTTATCGATGGTAATGAATCTTTATTTTTCAAGGCTACTTCATTCAAGCACCGAATCGCGAGATATGCAGCTGGGGCAGTGCCGTAAGTCAAAGTATTAAGCTCATAGACGTCGAGTGGAGCGTTTGGCTCAAAACGCCAAATTATGCGCTGCAGAGTTTTTTGCGATTCATTAATTAATACTTGGCGGTACATTTTAGAAATATCCGCAGTAATCACAAATTAGTGTTTTGTAAATCGTAACAAAATATCAAATAAATCATTTAGTAGCGGGGGTCCCGGTAATAAAATGTCGTTTAAGGACTTGCCGTTAGCCGTTTTGGCTGAAGCGTCAAAGACTACTCGTAGTTTAGTTGTGAGCGAAGATGGCTTAATGACAGGGTGATGTGGAATATAATACCTCCAACTTTTTGCATCAGTGTCATTAACTTTGCTCATATGACCTAAGAGAATGTATTCTTTTATAAATTTATCACATTGAATTTTTCAGTCCTTATTTTTTAATAATTTTCTTTCTAGAAACACAAATCTATTTATCGCCATGTTTTTGGACTCTCCCAAACCAATTCCCCCTTCAGGTTTTTGTGGCAAAGTTACAATAAACCGACCATCAGGCGCAATTTGCGTGGTTTCGTTAAAGTGTTTTTCAAAAGGACAATTAATTGGACTGATCGATTTCGAATTGAGATATTGTTCTTCTATTTCCCAGAATTTACGCATCTGATCATGTAAATCATCTTTTTTCACCAAATGACATAGCGTTTTTTTTTATTCTTTAAAAAGATACAATGATCCTGAAACCACCCAGACCAATTGGGTTTTTTGTAATATGGGTAAATCCAATCCTAAACGAATTTGCCCTTGGCACAAAAGATCCCAAAAAAGTGATGCACCGACTAAAAGATCAATATGAGACGATTCAAAAAACTCTGGATCCGCCAAACGTTAATCTTCAGGAATATTTAATTCATTGATGCTAAAGGACGAAGAAGGAACATTTGTCGTTATATTTGGTAAAACAAGAAAAGACAATTTAGCCTTGAACGAATGTAGCCTTGAATTTATTGTAAGATTAATACGTTTTGTTATTCGCAATTCCTCTTGACCGATTCCCGAAATGTTTATCTGTATTGGCGCTGTACTTAATTCGAGCTTTTTACACAAGTCTTCAGTTACAAAATTTGATTGTGAACATGAATCTAAAAGAGCGCGACACTCGTGAGAGTTTCCGTGTTTATCTTTAATAATAACTAGCGCCGTTGCCAGTAATACTTGTTTCCGTTTTGTCATCGTACTACACGCTGAGAAGGACGAGTGAGCAGAAAATTCGGAATTGATAGTCACTCTATTCGATGACTCAGTGGCTAACGTTTCTAAATGTAAAACCGTATTATGACGTTTTGAGCATTTTTCACAACTAGCCTGATTTCGGCAGTCACGAGTATTGTGTCTCTTTTTTAAACAGTTTAAGCAAAGTTTTTGATTGCGAGCTTCATCGATTCGCGATTTTATAGGAAGCTTCAAAAATAAATCACAAGTAGTTATAAAATGAGAGCCCTTGCAATAATGGCAATAAGCATTATCAGTTGTCACTAAAGTTTTACACGCTTGTCTAACCCGTGTCGTATTTGGGACAATTTTTGTCTGATTAACCTTGACTCTGTCATATCTCAAACCTTGCAAAATTTGACATCGCTCCGATAAGAATGTGAGCATTTCACTTAACGTACGAATTTTACCCTTTAATTTTACGCCCCTCCAATCGCGCAGTGTAACAGAGTCCAATTTTGACATTCTTACATTAATTAATATCATGTCCCACCCGTCGACAGGAATACCGAGCACCCTCAGAGAGCGAACATTTTTTTCGATTCCCGAATGAATTTGACGAATGCCGACGTATGCTTCTCGAGTCAAACATGGTATTTCAAAAATCGCGTCAATATGGCTATTTATAATTAAATTGTTATTCTCATAACGATCTTCAAGAATCGACCAAGCAACTTCATAGTTTGCTTCGGTTGTTTCTAAAGCTTGGATTTGCTCAGCAGCTTCGTCCGCCAAAGAGGATCGGAGATAATAAAATTTTTGAATACTCGATAATGCGAGATTGTCGTGAATTAATGCCCTATATGTATCGCGAAAATTTAACCATGATTCATACCCCCCTGAAAATTTCGGTATATTTATGGTGGGTAATTTGACGTGACTGGAAATTATATTTAAATCAGAAGACGATTGATTACTTTGTGAATTGTTTACTTGTGATTGAGTTAAAGCCTGCTAAAACCTTTCGGTTGTGTTTATTTTTAAATTAGCCGAGGCGATAAGTGCAAAGAAAGAGGTCTCGAAATTAGTCAATTCTTCTATTAATTTTTCATTTTCACCTTCAATTTCGACAATATTATCGTGAATTTGCATGAACTCGTCTAATACACTGTTAATTCTAACTGTTCGCGCTTTTAAGTTTTCAATAGTGTCCCCATTTTTAAATTTCGATAAAAAGGTTTCAAATCGTGTTAATGATGCCTTTATATTTTTACGCTTTTGTTTAAGAGCTTCCAACTTTGCAACTTCTTTGGCACTTTTCTCAATTTTATCATTAGTCATCGCGATAATTTATAGTAAAATATGTCAAAATTAAGTATCTCAGATAGACGCGTGCTTGGGAAAAAATTGTAACTTCATTAAAATGAATAGGAAAATATAAAAGGAAGCGCTTTCACCTGGTAGATGTTTGATGCGCTGATCTCTGCCTTGGTGTAGTCTAGATGTTCTCAAAGCGGTGATGCTGATGTCCTTCAGGTTCAAGTGGATACAACTCTGGTTACTCAGATGGTTTGTGAAGTTCTCCTCGTTCTGGCAGCAAAATGGCTTAAATCTTGAACCTTCCGCAGATTCCAGAAGATGACTGTTCTGCTCGTTCCAGGTTAAAATTTTCTCAGTAGATGATTAGCCTCGATGATCCAGTAGATTTCAGCTTATTTCATAGTACAAGCTTGATAAATCCAATGACGTGGAGCTTTTTTTATACAGTAGCACTTGAGTTTGCCAAATAATGAATACCTCTAGTTTTGAGGCCCGAAAAGAAATCCGGTATTGAGTTGTGTAGATGGTCGAAAAAAATAAATAAAAAAACCAATTTTATGGCTGGTATTAAAAAGTTGTAAGAGTTAATTGATAAAATTCTGTCGATCCACAGCAGTAAAACTTCACAAACTTTTGTAAATGGCGTCACCACGTGGCGAATTTATTTTAATTTATTCCGGACAAAATGCTATCCGGCTCGAAGGACCATGCTTTGTTTCGTGAAAGGTTTAACGAGTATTTTTCACTCTTTTAATTATTTTAGAAATAAAAACCACTTCAGATTAATTACAACACTGAATATAAATATATTTATTAGTCTTGAAGTTACAGGTTTTATTTTGCGTGTGATTTAATCGACCGTCGTACAGAATCTGAGATAACAAGCCTCGTTTCGTCGTTTTCCACCTTAAGGAATAATTTTGGAAGGGATACCCCTTAGTCCCTTTAATAGTGAATTAAACGTTTGCGATCATTGCGCTTCAAATTCTACCGCGTATCTTTAAAACAGATATTTTAAATTTTGACCAAATTAAACAGTATATTTATAATTTATTAACCTTTTAAGTTTCTGTAAAATAAAAATATTATACTTTCATGTTTAAGGTTATGTTTTTTGTTATTATTCTCCGGTTAGGTAGAACAGTAGGATAAAATGACAAAATTTGGTTCAAATTGATTTTTAGACCGCAATTTCAAACCAAATTAAAAAATTCTTCTTTACTCTAACGCAGAACTAAATTCTAAAGAGATCTGTGAGAGTTGGTTTTTTAATTATTTTTTTATAAATTTTTAATGTTAATGCAAAAAGTAAAAAAAAAAATATTTTTTACAAATTTTGATTTCTTTTGCACAAAAATTTTTATGCATACTTAATAATAAATGCATTTGATGTTTGCAGGTGTGTAAATAGTAAAAAAGAAGTTTTTGCGCTTAAAAATTGTTATAAACTATTTATATAAATAATTTCACTTTATGAATTTTCTTAAACAGTTTACATTATAAACATTCATTAAGAAGAAAATAACAAGTGCGCCGCAGCGCGCTTGTCGATCTCGTAGAATAAATAAGCAAATCGTTTTTCGAGCCAACCCTTGCATAAGTGTTTATTAAAGAAATGAACTGTAAGTGATAAATAATAAATAATAAAGTAAATCTAATAGTAAATATACAGTAAAAATTAAATGTGAAAAGTGACAGTGATTCAAATAAAAGTGGGCAAAATGTGTTGACTAAAGTAACAATATTTAGAAAGTGTTAAAATGTTTTATTTCCTTCTTATTTTCAATAAAGTTAGTGCTATGAAATGCTAAATGTGTCCATAAAATGCGATTATGGATTAATTAAACAAGTAATTGATAACAGTTTAATAAATAAATCAATTGTGAATGTTTAATAAATAATAAAGTGATTATAATATTTCTAAAGAGTCGTTACAATGTAAAAGAAGTGTTAATAATAAAATTATATAAAAGATGTTAGATAAATATATGAGACAATAACATGAGACAATAATATGAAATAAACAGATGAGACAATGAGAGAAATGAGGTAAAAATATGAGATAATAGTTATTATATAAAAGAGGTGAGATAAAGATACAAGACAATAACACGAGACATTGATATGAGATAAACAGATGAGACAATGAGAGATATGAGGTAAAAATATGAGGCAATAGCATGAGACAATGAGATAAGATAAACATGTAAAACAATAAGAGAGATCAGGTAAAGAGATGAGATAAGGAGATGAGATGAATAGATATAAGATAAACATATGAGATACAGAAACAAAAAAACATTAAGATTTGAAATATTAAGATACTTTGATGACATGTAGGATAAAGAAGTGATTATGGAGATAGATCGTGAGACAGAAAATAAGATTTATTTTTTGTTAATATTTTTTTGCAATTTGTTTTTGAAAAATGAGTTCTCAGTTAAAGAGGAGATATTTCAGTTTCAATGATAAAGATTCGGATATTATTCGTAATGGGGATATGCTAAATGACAATCATTTGTATAAGTTTCAGGAATTATTAGAACTTGCATCAGGTGGTAGTTTCCAAAAACAAATTACAGGATATTTAGAAATGTTAGATGAAGTAAAAGAATTTAATAAGAATAAATCACATATTCAAATATTGTTAAGTGGGAATCGACTTTTGGGTCACTAGATTTGCACTTACTATGATGGAAATGAACTTTTTGTTTATGAAAGTGTTACGTCTAAATAAATAGAGCAACACACCTCATTTATTTATTATAAACTAAAGAACAGTCGGTGGCTTTCAGTGTGGAAAGGTGTGCGCGTGATAACAGTCAATGAATTTTTCAATTATTAAACTCTTTTATTACTAAAATACAAAAGAATCCGAAGTGTTATTCAGGTGAATTTCTCCCAAAGCTGACTTGATCAAGTTAATAAAGTTGGAAGTTTTGTTTCCATCAAAATCATTTCTAGATTAGTAATTAGTTAATCCCAATATCTTATAAATCTTAATTTCATCATCCTCCTTAAAGGAAAATACAAATGGTTAATTCAAAACTCTTTTTGGAAACGTTAATAAAATTCAAATATAAAATTATTTACCTTTTTTAGCTTTTTGAACCTCTTCAGCAGACTCAGCAGGTAAAAATTGAATTGCCATAGATTTTAGGTGTTACTAGTTTTATTTTCACAAGTTTCAATTCTCCTACTAGTCGCTGAATTAATATTTTGGATCTGATGTTGACTTTTCCAATGAGATGAAGGAAGATCGGTAAACGTTGAAAAACACTCGGTTAGTTAAAATTAGTTTATAATAATTGAAAGAAAAAGAAAATATCGATACCGAAGTTAAAGATTTAAAATATTTAATACAGAGAAATTCTCTTGTTAGTTACTTCACGCTGATTTTCACATGAAGAAACGACGCGTACAATTTGATAGAGAGCTTACGGGATACAATTCCGGATTGCTTTTTTGCGAATATAAAAAGATTGAGAGGTTACGGATGGTTCCGAATACTCTTTACGAAGACAAAATTAACAAGAGGATTACGGGAGGTTCCGAATTACTCTTTCGCGATTATAAAAGATTGAGAGGTTACAGGTGGTTCCGGATGCTCTCTACGAAGACAAAATTTATACTATTCAGAGTTAATTTATATTTAATACTTGTCGCGTTACAATCAAAGGATAGGTTTAGATTAATATTTCTTCACGAACGATGCGTACATTTCAGGGGGCTGGTTTGGACTTAGTATAAAAGACAAAGGGACAAGTAGACTTCTTCGCGAGGGACGATGCGTACCTTTCAGAGAACCGGTTTAGACTTAATACTTTTCCGCGAA
The DNA here is from genome assembly GCA_037103525.1 of Ganaspis brasiliensis. NCBI lineage: Eukaryota > Metazoa > Arthropoda > Insecta > Hymenoptera > Figitidae > Ganaspis > Ganaspis brasiliensis. The sequence continues at coordinate 30,884 of JAZKLR010000829.1, read as the reverse complement.
CGATGCGTAACTTTCAGGGGGCCGATTTAGACTAATTTTCGTACAATGCATTTTTTTTTAAATAGACGAATTCGTGCCCTGAGGCGTGTTTCTTTCCTACTCCTTAGGGGAGTGACAAACATTTCAAGGTGCGTCCGCGAAATATCGTTTTAGTGTGCGTAAGTTGGTTTCCTACAAAATATTTGAATGTATTGCTACACGTGGGATCGATATTGAACCATCTGTCATTATTTTAACCTTTTGGCCACAAAATCTATAAAGTCGACACACACACATTCTTACTTTCATCCAATTACAAATTGCTTAGAAAAGTAATATGTTAATAAAGGAACCTAGTCCATCCACCATCGCATCGATGCGTAGTCACATCGCAGGGTTTTAAAAAGTGAAAGGGCCAGCGCATGTCAATGACCACTCCTATTATCGAGCGATTCTACCTTAAATGTCAAATTTAAATTAGACGAAAGGCAGATGTTTTTTTCATCGAGTTCACAAGAATAATGTAAACTCTAATAAGTTTATGGATGTAACAATAGTCTCAATGAAGGTTATTTCAATGAAGATCAAAGAGAATATTTATGCAGGTGATATCCATTTAAACCTAATGTAGTTTTTTAAGAGTACAACAACAACCAAATGTTGTTGATTGTGGAGTATACGCCATTGCGTTTGCTGTTTCTTTATATTTTAATATCAAACCTGAAAATGTTGTATATAATCATGCTTTAATGAGAACTCATTTGTATATGATGTTTGAAAAAAATGTGTCATCTCATTTTCGGATATTTTTACAGAATTGTTTAAATTTGGAATTAGCAATATCGAATAAATAAAAAACAATAATTTACATGTCAGGAATATAAAAGATGCGATACAGAAGAGAAAATTAGATTATAAAACCAATGACAGCTTTACAGAAATGAAAGGAGATAGTAGTAGTCCTTTATTACATACAAAAATAGGACAGAGAATAGTATATTTCATAACATGCGTGACAAGCAGTCGTTTCTGAAACGAGTGCAATGTTTTTGCGCGAAAATTGCGCGAGTTTCAAAACGACTGCTTTGTTCACGCAGTTACGAACGATACTTTTCATAACAAAGTCATATAAGGCGTGATTCGGTTCTCTGTATAGATAACCAGAAAATTGCAGAATTAAAAAGGATTCACTATGTCACGTCAGAGTGTACACAAATACAATCTAAATTGAATGTCTCACACTTTTTTACTTGTCAACACGCCGCGCTAGTGATACGGTCAGGTTAGATTTTGAAGCTGTACTACTCACGCTAAAGACATCGACTCTGTTTTGTTGGTCAAACAGTGCGTGCAAGAAAAGTAGAAAAGTGGGAGACATGCAATTTGAACTGTATTTGTTTGCACTCTGACGTCACATAGTGAATCGTTCTTAAATCTGCAACTTTCTGGTTATCTACAGTGAACCGAATCACGCCATTTTTAAGACTGCGTTATGAAAAATCTGTTAATATTAATGACTAAGAAACTAAAAAAAGCAGTACTAAATATGAAAAAATGTATTGTAAAAGACCTAAGTTAAAAGGAGAGATGGGAAAGAGAGACCAATAACAAATATGTAAAGTGTAAATAGTGACAGAAATTTAAATGTTTTTTAGAAAAAACATGTGGAAAATGCGTCAAATTCTATTGAAGTAGTAAAAGAAGATAATAATTTTAAAATATTAGAAACAATAGTAATAAAAAGACATTTTTTAGCAATTCTAATGACAAAAGAAGAAAAACTAGAGCAGAAGGTTGTGAGGTTAGAAATTATAGTAATACAATGTTGGTTACTTTGTTTCGGATTTGAATTTGATAGGTAGCTTGATTCCCGCGCAATCAATTCACATATGGATTTATATGCGCAGATTCGAAATAACATGAAGTGAACTTGCGACGTTGTCACATTTCATAGAATTTGTTTGTTATAATTCAAAAAAGGTTAGGAAATCATTATTTCATAGTCAAATTTTATTTTACTTCTCCAAAATAAAACAGAAGACTCAATTAATTTTTTTTATGATAATTCCAAAAGTTTTAAACTTTACGACCGTAAGTTTTAGAAAAATAGTTTATCATTTTATCACAAGTTATAATTAAAATAGAGAACTTGACTGAGTCTCATCCATAAAACCCCATGTAAATACCTGCAACTTTGTTATTTAATTTCTAAAAAACGGGACAGTGAAAAAATATAAAAAAATTGTTCTGGCTTCCAAATATTCTCAAAAACTTATTTTTATGAATTTTCGAATGATCTTACCATTTTTGTTTTGGTCACTATCCTCCTTAAAGTATCTTAAAGAAGTAGGAGAATATGATAAGAATGACAAATTACACAGAATAGTGAACCAGACAAAAACTGTTAACCCCTCTAATCAGAAAATTAAAAAAAGTAGAGCAGAATATAAAAAAAAGTTATCCTCAAAGATTGAAATTGAAACAGAAGATATGCCATGATAAGGATTAAAATAATTAATTACTATATTAAAAAGATATGCAGGAGAAAGATGTAAGGATTGGTGATGAGAAAATAAAAAAGTCACCCAAAATATCAAAAACCATAAGGTCAAAGATTAAAATTAAAAAGAAACATAATCGATGAGGAAAAAAAAAGATGTTTCGGAACATACAGGTAAAAGAATAGAGTCATTTATGAGAATGAAAATAACATTGATAAATAGCAGTTATGAAAGATGTATGTTTAAGTAGTAAAACCGATTCAAATTTAAAAAAAAAACACATAAAAAGTGCTGTTAAAGAAGAAAAGAGAGATAATAATTCTGACAAATTAATAATTTCTACCGATTGTAATGAGACAAGTAAAAAAGGTCGTGCAGAATATCGAAAAAAAATATCGTCAAAGGCTTAAATTAAAACGACAAATAATAATTGATGAGAAAGAAAGAGAAATGTTACTTATGAAAGATATATGGGGAAACAGATTTCTATGTTTGTAGTAAGGAAAATGTTGAACGTCAGTTAAAGTATCTTAAAGAACTAGAAGAAGATGATAAGAATAAGAAGTTACAAAGAATAGTGAGCCAGACAAAAATTGTTAACACCTCTAATCAGAAAAATAAAAAAGGTAGAGCAGAATAAAAAAAAAACTATCGTCAAAGATTGCAATTGAAACAGAAGATATGCCATGATAAAGATGAAAATAATGAACTACTATATTTAAAAGATGTGCAGGAAAAAGATGTAAGGATTGGTGATGAGAAAATAAAAAGTCACCCAAAATATCAAAAACCATAAGGTCAAAGATTAAAATTAAAAAGAAACATAATCAATGAGGAAAAAAAAGATGTTTCGGAACATACAGGTAAAAGAATAGAGTCATTTATGAGAATGAAAATAACATTGATAAATAGCAGTTATGAAAGATGTATGTTTAAGTAGTAAAACCGATTTAAATTTATAGTATCGATATGATTTGTACTGATAGTGACAAACGAACCAGAAATCAAACTGTGTCAAGATCTGCTTATACACTGAGAGGAACGGATAGTAAGATTTTGATGTTAAAAAGGTTATGTTATACGGTACTATCATTATGCTACTGGCTACCATCAAAGATGTTAAAAAAATATAGATATTCTACCCCGCCCTATCAAGATTTTTCTCCGTACAATCTGGTGGTAACTGTTACTATATAGATAGCTGTCCGTATTTGTAACATTAAATATGGTTTCCGTGAACATCATTATGCTACCCATTACTATAATTTTCTCTCAGTGTATAAAATATAAAATAGGAGTAAGAGATCATATCTTTAATCAATTTTTATATGGTGGAAGATTGTTTCAGCAATGGTTAGATGATAATTATGTCAAAGTTGTAAAACTTAGGTTCAGTTTTGTAAAATTAATCAAACAAAATTAAGAAGTGAAACTTACAATGGATTAATTGATTATTTACATAATCAAGAAATTGAAAATAATGTACACGGAAAAAAATCTAGCGTGTCGAACCACCGGATTTGGAAATAAAGCTATAATAAGAAAATGTACTGCTAATTTGTATAAATGATTCTGCTGTTTTCAGTAAACTGTTTTGATAAATTGGCACTTATTTTGTTATTGCTGAAATTTGAAATTTCGTATTTTAGTAAATTATGTATTCCTCTTAAATAACCAAAATAGAAAAACTGTTTAAATATATCAGCGAAACGCAACTTTAGGTCAGCTATAGGTACAGTCAACTTCTTGATACAAACTTTAGTGATTTGGCGATAGTGAAAATCTCCGAAACAAATAAACAGTCAAAAACTGACAGACTTAAACATTCTCGTTGTTATATTTATTTAACTTATAAATAGTAAAAATAATAATTTTTATTAAAAAATTAATTAAATGGAAACATTAGTATGATTTACCTATCTTGAGCAAAATTAGTGAAAAGTAGTGAAGTGAAAAGAGGAAAGAAGAAGAAATATAAACAAAGAGAAATATGTTGATAAAATTATAATTGTGCATTTCTTGAATAAACAATAAATACATCTAAATATATTTAGTTTTATCAATTGATTTTAATTATTAATTAGAATCTAAATTAATATTATTTTCATAAAGTGATAAATGGCTTCTATTATTTTAAAGTTTTTTAAAATAACCTATATTTTTTATTTACAAACATAAAAGTGTTATTAATTCTGTAATCAACGAATCATATGATTTAATTTTAAAAAATAACAATAATAAAATATTTAAAACTAAAAAATTATTAGATTTTATTTTATTGATAAATTTAATTTAGGTTTAAGTACATACGTTATGTTCTGTATATAATAAGTTTCTTTTAAATTTTTGAATACATAACGAAAAGGAAAACGTAAAACGAAAATTTAAAATTCAATCTTTGAAAGTTAAAAAACCTTTATTAAATAATATATATTGTGGTATTGAAAACTTATCAAGTTTATTTAAAAATTTAATAACCCTACTTTTAATCAAATTAATGGAAATAAAAATCATATCAATTTAAACTTAAATTACATATCAATGACAAAACTAAATACATATTTAAATTTATGTATTATTTTCAAAATAGAAATACAAATACAGAATTATAATTTTGTCAAATTATATTTAATCATATTCACATCAGTCCTTCTTGATTCCTATTTATACGTCACTATAATTTCACAGTATTTCAGTGAAGATAATTATAACACTTTTATTAATGATATAATGTTTAAATAAAAATTTCAATATTTATTATGTTATAAAAGAAAAGTAAACATTACCTAACCCCTTGGCCGCTGACTCTTCATAAACACAATTTTAAATAACCTGTTATAAAATTAAGTATAATTGCTAAAACATATTCATTTACTTTTTTTTAACTGTTTATAAAAATCAAGTTTCTAGTTATAAAATTTATAATATTTCAAACAAAGAATTCCATTATCTTTCTTTTAAAGTTAAAAATATAAAAATTAATAATACACTTTCCCTAATATGGAAAAATTGAGCGGCGATTTTCAATTTCACCAAAACAGTGATATTGTCAATATCGCTCGTTCGTTTTTGGCTAAATGTTTAGCCATTCTGGAGAAAAGTTTGACTGATACAGTTGTTCTTTTTTTTATATGTTGGCTAGATCATTGCCTTCAACATGTGTAGGATCACCTCGTAACATGGTAGAACGATATCAAGAAGCAATGACCATTGTAGCTTTTCACAGTAGACCAGATTTATTTATTACAATGACATTTAGTTCAAAATAGAAAGAAATTGAAGAAAATGTATTACCTTATCAGTCAGCTTCTGATACACCTGACACGGTATAGCAAGAGTCTTTCATTTAAAAGTAAAAAAATTAATCGAAACTATAGTAGATGATAAACTATTTGGACAAGTAGAGTCTTATGTTTATGTTATTGAATTTCAAAAGCGCGGTTTACCACACATTCATTTATTGGTTATATTGGAAGAAGGTTCTAAAATATTAAGAGTATAGAGTGTTGATCGGTATATCATGTACCTTGTGGATAGACGCTTTAACATATAATGGTAGTTTACTGTACCTCATATCAATTATATAGACGTCTTAAAATATAAAATATTCAACAGTAAAATAATGTCTTAACTTACAATAATATTGTATAATATATAATATCTATTTCTATTTCTTTAACATTCTAAATGGTATTAGGTATATCATAATTTTTTATAATTATTCTTCATATTCTTTATTTTATTCTGTATCTTTATTTTATTTAATTAATTTTCAATCAATCAAAATTTCCAAATTGATATACACGATGAATCAAAGATCACATCAATTAAAATTTATTCCAATCTCTTCTTATCATTAATTTTTTTTATTATATTATGCATTTCTTTCATTTCACATAATTATAAATAAATAAAACATTATTTTAAGAAATAATAAAATTTGGCGTGCGCTTTAGCGCGCACTTTTTTTCCTAGTAGGATAAAAAGGATAAAAGATTTATCCTTTTCAATCTTTGAGATTAAAAGAGATTCGAACTCTCTGAATTTCTTAGAGTGAAAATTTCACTCTAATTTAGGACAGAAAGTTACTATTTAAAGAGGTTCAACATTTATTTTTATTTATTATTTTTATTTTTAAAAAATAAGATATTATTCCTTTAAAGTTATAATGTTACTCAAATTTCTAAAAGCTTTAGTTTACCCAATATAAAATAGAAATGGGCAATTTGATCTAAGTGGAATGAGCCGCCATTTTAAATGAGCTGAAAAATTCACTCTACTTAGAGTGAACTCTTTGCTCTATCTATAGAGTGAACTCTTCACTCTATCTATAGAGTGAATAAATTCGCTCTTTTAATGAGTAAACATTCACTCCATATGGAGTGGCTCAATTTTCACTTTAAGAAATTTAGAGAGAATGGATAAAGTTTCTATCCCAATATCTTCAGCAGGAAGTTCAAGTTTTTTCTGTGATAAGTGATTTTCACAGGATAGAAAAAAGATAGAATAGGATACAGAAAAGAAGAAAAATAAACAAAAATTTTTCTTACCGGCCTGTCAACGAGGTTCTGCCAAGTAAATTGTAAGTTAGAAATATGAGCTGGCACAGGAACCAGGAATTTGATGGCATAATCATTAATTTCCCCTTCTCTTACATAAAACAATTCTGCTTCCAAACCTGAAAAGTCAAGAAAAACATTTTTAAACATTAAAAGAAATTTATGCTCCAAACAAAATCTTTAAAATACTATTCTAAACAAGTAGCATTTGTAAAATTTCATAAAAGTTGTAACGTGCGGCCTAAATTTTTAAAACTATTTATTAAAATCTTTATTTCATTCTCAAAATGAGATATCGCATATAGGGGAGAGTGGCCATCAATGTACCAGTTTTTTCAATGATCCATTTCAATTTTCTCAGAAACAATTAAATAAAAATTCTCCTAATTTTAAATATAAATTAAGTTTGCGTAAACACACTACGTCCATAAATTTGAGACGTGTGGATTTATTCATTACAGAGAAAACTGGAAAAAACTGTTTTTGATGTACTGAAGAAAAAATTTACCTAAAATAAAAACACGTTTTTTAATTGAAATAAGGCCATTTAAAAATAAATGTACTTACGATTTATTTTGTTTTGGACCTTAACTACAATATTCTAATGAGATAAAGATTTTGAAATATTGGATTAAGTTATAAAAAACCATTTTTGTTGCAAATGTCATGTTGATTCAATGTACCAGGGAACAATGAACCACCTGGAATTTTAGTGTATTTTCGATTTCTAGAGTGGTATGCCTGATTATAAAACTAAGCATGCGTACAGCATGTTACAGCAATTGTTATCAGTACTTTTCTCAACATAGCAGAACTAAAATGCCATTTTAGATAGTTAACTTAAATTTGAGGTATATTTATGTTATACATTATCAATTAAAGGTGTTAAGTAATAATTTTTTATAGTATTTGATAGAAAATAAGTTTTTTTACAAAGTGAAAATTGCAATATTACTATTGTTAAACATTTTTAGTATTTTTATAGAGGTGGTTCATTGTGTACCCAGGTTGTTGAAAATGAAAATAGCTTGTTACTTTAGAAAAAACCTAAATTCTATTATTTAATCAAAATAAATCGTGTAAAATATGTGTGCATTACCTAGATAAGTGTTGTAGTTTTATATTGATGCAAAGAAGTGTTTGAAATTGGTGAAATTCAATAAGTACTATGACCTTGAAAAAAACCCGGTACATTGATAGCCACTCTCCCCTACATAATGAACAGTGTATGTGCGTGCATATATGTGTATGTTCATACATACATTGTTTTAGACAAATTAAAGTTAAGAAAATGATATGCAGAAGAATGTTGAATTGGTCTTGCATTACATAAAATTGATAAAATATCAAACCGAGTTAAAAGTTCTGGTTTCATACGCGAAAAGAAAATGAGAACAAGAGAGAATCGAAGAAGACTCTTGTGCTCCGTTTCTTCAATTTGAGCGATCAAATACTAACCATGCATTGCGAAAAATCTTTAAATGTCAAACCGAGTTAAAAGCTCTGGTTTCATACGCGAAAAGAAAATGAGGACAAGAGAGAACCGAAGAAGATTCTTAGGTCTTGTACTTTGCTTTTTAACAGAATTTCAATTATATAATCAATTATCTATCAATATTTTTATATCTATGAATATTACAATTTAAATACCAAACTTAAAATAATATCACTTTTCTTATTCCTCAAATAAATAGTTAATTCTAATTATATCGCAAAATTTATATTATTAATTTTATAAACTGTTTTATTTTTGTTATATTGCAGTTTGTAAAATTAATCAACATTGAAACCTATTTATGCAAGATAAGATCAAATCTTAATATTTTATTAGTCACGTGCAGAGTGCAATGTAATATAATTGTTCAGTATTGCTAGTAGAATAGATCTACAAAATTCGAGATCGATGCACTTCCTGACTCGGCGTCAACCGGCGCACGTATTATAAACAAAGAATTAAGAGTTCAACTTACGAAAGAGAAATGAAAAGGAGAGCAAATAGATGAAATATTTGCTAAATTCCTTATTATTGAAATATAATCAAACCTCTTTGAATTGAGATTTGGGTTATTAACAATAAGGGTTACGAAAATTAAACAAATTAAATGAATGAATGCTCGAATGGACGAATAAACAAATAAATAAGTATCGAAATACAACATTAAAGGGACATTATTGTAGTAACAGTAAGGATGACAATAACAACGGATATTATTATTATTATTACCATTGTTAATATAAATTATTATTTTAACATCACAATATTGAGATTATTCAATCGCTAAAAATAACACTTTCTTCGGAACTATCGGATGATCTCACTCTTCCTAGACGCTTCCCTCCACCCCCTATACACTCTTCTTTAAGGGAAATGACCTGAGCTTTATTCATTCTTACCTCATCGCTGTGTAAAATACAACGATGATTTGGATATGAATAAGAAAATCCAACACTAAATCACTGGTCCTCTCTATATAAGGAAGTCAGTTTTCCACCACTATTCGACCTCTGCGACATTTAACTTCTAACCACCGAAGAGTGAAGTTGATTTTAAATTCAAGTCCCATCGGTTAACGCCCTTTAAATTCATTACTGAATCGGTACTAGATTCTTAATACTTAGTGTTAAAATAATATCTAAAATAATATCTTATATTGTCATTAAAATTATAACCAAATTATAAACTTTGACTTATCTTAATAAACACTTCATTTCTTTTTAATACCCATTGTTTATCCTTCTTTTTTTTTTCCTTCCTAATTAATAATTTCAACAATAAATAAATTAATATATTTGATTTTTTATTAATTAAACAATGCAATTACAGCTCCCGTAGAGCTAAAACAATAACAGACCTACCTTAAAAATAAATTAAGCACAAACCTTACCAATTTGTGCGAAAAAGCTCAAACTCCGAAGAGAATTTAAAACTTCCTTTTTAAAACTCGACCACGCAACGTTACGGAAACGTAATAGTTTAGCTTTTTCTGGTGGCAGCGGTGGGATATTGCCAAATTATTGCATTGTTTTAAATCAAACTTCTTTCAGGTTTTTCCTCTCTAACAAGACTAAACACTGAAAAGATTTTAATTTGATAACTCCTATCTTTCTAAATCCTTTCTGATTTATGTGTAATTGTTGGAGAATTTGAAATTTAATTGCCTGTTTAAAATTATTGTTTATAAGTATAATAAAGTGTCGCCCGTACAGTAAAATTTATTTTTACAACAAAACCATATCAAGCCCCGTGCATTGGATCTCACTTTCTAGATTATTAAAAATTATTAAAAACACATATGCGATCCTACAATATTTTTTTTTAATACTACAGAAATTTAACAAGGTATAAAGAAATTTTTTTTTATTTTTAAACGTACTCTGGTTATATTAGACTCCTAATAATACTTGGTGTTTTCCTGTGGTTATACAAAAGGAAGTTCTTTAAATCAACAAACAAAAATATATATATTTTTTTTATTGCTTGGTGATTTATGAATGTTTGTCGAGTATATGAAAATATCAGAGAATTCTACACTGATCTAATTGATCGTGACAAGGATTAAGATATTTGAATGTTGCGTCTTTATTTTTAAATTAGTTTAAGTTGTGTGAGTGAAAAATACGCTTTTATTTTTTTTTAGACACTTGAGCTGCGAGTGCCCGTGTCTTAGTTTATAAGATGTGTGTTTGAAAAGTATCAAAGAATCTTACACTGATCTAAACAATCGTGACAAAGATTGAGATACTTCAAGTATTGTGTTTAGATTTTTAGTTATTTACTAGAATTTATTTTTAAGAAAAGCTTTATCTTTTTTTTAGACACTTGAGCTGCCAGTGCCCATGTCTTTGTTTTAAGTTGTATGTTTGTTGTGTGAAAGAAAAAAAAAAAATAATAAATAAAGTAAAATAAACCAAACAATAAAAACAATATCACCAGACTAAAAGGAATAATTTAATGAATTTTGTTATTTTGCTTTTGAAAGCGCAATCTGATGCCTTTGTCAATCAAATTGCGGTTTTAAAAAGGGAAAAATCCTTTTCTAGTAGGCAATTTGAGTATTCAAATTTTTATTAATGAAACGTCAACAAAGAAAACTAAGACCCAATATAAAGCGAAAAAAAATAACTATTGAACATAAATTTGAGGAAATTCTATCAAAATACATAGATCATATTTTTTTTTAAAAAATAAAAATTTTTTTTAATAAGCGAGATATTTCTTGGTTTTACTGAAATTTCTCCAGAAACTGACCTAATAAAATTAGCACAAAGAAATACTTGCAAATTTTAAACAAAAATTTCAAGATTTTACTAGAAAAGGAGAAATAATAAATAAACAAATATAGAAAATAAAATCTCCTAGATAATCAATAAATTTTAAAGACAATATTTTTTCTTATTTTACCTCATGTTTCCAAATAGAACAGTTATAAATTCATATTTTCCAAAAATAGAAATTGTACCTAATCTTGACTTTCCAAAGGGTGACATTAAAATTTTAGAAAATCCACGATCAACCCTTGAAGCATTGACCGTAAAGTACGACTTGTCAAAACCGACTTTTTCAATACACCACAAAACCGGTCCAGTATTTTTTGTAAGGTGCGTAGTCGATGATTTTTACGAAAAGAATTTTTTTGAAGAAATAGGAAACGGCGGAAGGCAAGTTATTTACTCAGAACACTCAGCTGCTCGTAAAATATTAGAGTCCCTACAAAAGGTTTACTTTTTTAGCGAAGAAAAATCAGAAAACCCTGCTGAAACTTTTGTCATATCTTCCCTAACGGAAAATCGTATTAAACCAGAAATTAAGTTATATAAGTGGACGAACAGTTGTGAATTCTGTTTCCTGCGTGGGCACACTCTCCCATTCTGTTATAAAAACAAACAATACCTTAATAAAAAAAAAAAAATAGTTTTCTAAATTGATTAATTTATTTTGTTTTTTTTGTTTCCAACCAAAAGGACAGAATATTTAATTTTTTTTATTTTGTATGGGTGGAAAGAAAAATAAGTATAATATAAAACTTCTTGATTTCATTCACTCAAACAATCATGACTGAAAACGGAGGGAATAACAGACACCAAAATAATTCGGGTAATGAAAATGACGAACAAACAATGGGTACAGAAATTGATCATAATCTCACGACCGAAATGGTGACAAATGTTGCTGAATGTATCGCGCTTCAACAAGGAATATTGAATATTCAACCTTTTGATTGGAAAAATATGCGTATTCGCGATTTCATCCAAGACATTCAAAATGGGGCTGCTTATGTCCCAATAACATGCCAAAAGAAATATATTCAAGCCATATTAGGACGTTTAAAGGGTGCAGCAAGAGATAGTGTACGCGATTTGCAATTTGATAATTTAAAAGACTTAATCCAACACTTGAAGAAAAGATTTTTAGCATCAAAATCATACCCATGGTATTTACAAGAAATTGCTTCAATTCGCAAGAGAAGAGGGGAGGGAGTTAACGAATTTTATAATAGACTCTCTCTTCTCTGCTCAGGTGCTGAAGCAGCGTTAGACGAAAAATATGGAGTCGAAGCAGACATAATGATTTCCCCACTTCGGGATTGTGCATTGGATGCTTTTATCAGAGGCTTAACCGATGATATGTCCACAAATGTAGACGTTCGAAATCCGAAAAACTTACAGGAAGCACTGCAAGCAGCTTTGCATGTGGAAAACAGACAAAGAGAGCAATTTAACGGACCCAGTACTTATCGCGTATCGAGACACGATCAAAATTATCCAAGTCATTTTATGCGAGACAGGAGTCCAAGTTCAAATCAAAATTTTAATTCTGTTTATCCATCAAATAAACAACCGCCCGTGAATGTTTCGAAAAATCTGCATTCTCCTTCTTCAAATCCATATTTTCCACCATACCCTTTTTCTTATCCTTATTATCCATACCCTAATCCGTATCCTTTCCATCCACCATTATTCCCACCTCCTTACGAACAAATGAATAAACCATATGATCCAACACTCTTGAATCCTTTAACTCAACATCGTTCTATATCTCCAGTTCCACAAAAGCGTAATGATTTAAACTTGAATCACGTTCGGTGGAATGGTGTCAAATTTCTGAAAATTCCCGAAACATATACCAAGCAATCGGAGAATGCCACGAATCTCCAGTAATCGAAATTTCAGTCCCCGAATTCAGAAACTCTAGAGTTCGATTTTTGATAGATACAGGTTCTGACGTAAATTTAATAAAATTAAATCGGTTAAAGGAAGAGCTATTAGTTAATCTAAGCAATGCTATAGAACTTTCTGGTATCACAGAACTTAAAACTAACACTTTAGGAACTATCACCTTGACCATCAGAGAAACACCTGTGAATTTTCACGTTGTTACCTCTAATTTTCCAATAAAGACTGATGGAATATTAGGACGAAATTATTTGCGCCAAGAAAAAAGTAAAATATCGTTTTGGCATAATACCATCGTAAATTATTCTGATCCTATTAACCCTATTTTTTTTATCGACCCTGAATCTTCAAATTTAGAATTCTCAAGGAAAAATATCTATGTTAACTCGTGCAGCAAAGAAAAGGTCAGAAACCCCTCCAACTTCAAGTAAAATTCCAACCACTGCCGATAAAAATTTAAAACCAGCCATACTCTGTTTGACTACAAAAATGATAAAAAGTCAATTAAATACTAAAACGACGCTCCCAACTTCCAATTCTGTTCCAAATTTTAGAAAATTGCATGACGTTATTAAGAAACATCCAGTCAAAATTTTAGGTCCGAAAACAAAAACTTTTTCACCCTTAGGTTTAGACCCGTTTGCCGGTCCTTCCAAACTATCGAATCTGGGTACTTCTGCAAAACAAAGCACCCAACAAAAAGAGCCTGAAAAACCAATTTCCGATGACATAAATTCTACTGACCCCGATTCTTCTATTTCTATAGTTGGAAAAGAAGAATTCGTTCTTGCGCGATTATTTTTAACAGAAGATTTTGGTGATTCCCCTTCACCACCTAAAGGTACTTATGTTCACGTCCATTCCAAACAGTTATTAGAGGACAGAGAAAAAGAGGCTCAAATCACAACAAAAATAAATCCATCTGTCTCACCCACTTTCTCAAAAAAATCTTTGCCTGAAAAATCGTCTCCCTTTAGTGAAAATACAAATAAAATTAGCGATGAATCAAATTCAAACCAAACGCGACAAGAATTGAAAGAAAAGATACAAATATTTATCGATAGATTTAACGAATCTTTAAGAGAACATGATTCAAAATTCGACCAAGAAAATGTAGTTTCTGATTCCCTTATTATTCCTTGTACTGCTGTTTCTGAAGGAGAAGAAGACCAAGATTTACTAGAAACGCTTGAAAATATAGATCCCTATAATACAGAAGACGAAGACGTTGAACTAGAAACGAGAATTAAAAATTTAATTAAACAAACAAAACAATCAGACACTAACTTAGAAAATAAAATTTTATCTGACAATTTAAATTCTTCAGAAGACGAAATATTTATGGAACATTAAAATAAAGAACACAAAAGTGAACAGACAAAGAAACAATCCTACAGATCACGTGTTAATAATTATTTTGACTCATATTTTTCTCAAGCGCCAGGAGCATCCCGTACAAAAGAAGCTGAATCCCCTCCCCCTCGCAAAACTGACCCTCCGGATAAACCATTAAGTTCTAGAAAAACTACACAGTTTTTAGACGACCTCAATTGCGTAACCAAAGGATTATACTCTCGAAATGTATTTATACGAGTATGTACAGAAAACCTTACTTGCAGCCAAGATAACTACGTTCATTTTTCTTCTAGTAACTGTGAATTTTTGACCCTGATTGACAAACATTTTATAAATCTTGGAGCCTTAAATGTTGACAAAATAAAATCACGACATCCTAAATTAGGACAAATTATTGTAACACCGTATAAAGAAAACGAAATTTTCACTATAATGGTAAAATCTGTGCATCATGACGAATTAAATGAAAATAACTTAAAAATCGCATTAAAAATTTACAAAGTTTACTTATAAAAGATAATAACATAAAAACTTTCAGAATATCTTTATCAGGAAATTATTTGGAAAATGTAAATCCAAATCAACTTGTGGAAGTATTGACAGAAATATTTTATGAAGATTTTGTAACCATCACTTTGTGCTATGGAAACGCTTCCTAGATTCGTCAAATAAAAAAAATGATAAAAATAAAGAATAGTAATAATAAAACCTAATATTTAATTGATATATATATATATACATATATATATATATATCACCTAAATGTTTACCAAACCTTATTTCAGCTATTTTCTATAAACCAATGGAAATTTCTATACTGGCCCAGTGCGGCTAACACCATTACTCATATATTCGATACGTGTAACACTTCTATGCATTCATTTGCTATTTAGAGAACTACAAGATAGTGTATTTTTGTTTGGAACTTTACTGCGGATCTATTTGTTGGTTTAATACTTCTGCGCATACAATTATTATTTAGATAATTAATGGCCAAGAAAAATACTAAATTTAGTTAAAATGGTTAAAAATGATTCAGATATTGGGTTGTCCATTAGAAAATTATTTAATCTTCAGTTTTAAAAATTCCTATAACATTTTAGATGTCGCAATTGTGTTGTAAGGGTTTTTACAGGCATGCCTGTACTGGTCCCGCACTACGCCATTTGTAGATTTCCCATTGGGAGTTTCTTCAAACTAAACTTCAATCTAAAGTTACCCAAACTAACTTTATTATTTAAATTCAAATGAAAAGAGACTAACCAATAGAATATAACTCCATCTATAGCATATATTATACTTAACATCTATATACTTACATTTATATACTATAAATTAATTTCAAAAATATATACATGTCTACCTAAAAATAAAATATAAATATCTGCCTTTCATAACTATTAACTAAGTGACGTTTAATAACTTTTGCTACAGTTCAACAATAACAACAACAACAACAAAATATATATATAATATCAATCTCACATATACGCATAATACTTTAGTGCAGTATTCAAATAATAATCAAAGGTTATTAATACGATCATTTTATAATTTTAATATTCTTAACTTTAATATTATCATTAAAATACTACTAACAAATATTCAAACTAACCAATCTTTGTTCCTTATTCACAAATTGCAAGGAAAAAGGAACAAAGATAAGAAAACAGATGCTATTTTTATACTTATTCATTTTTTTTAACATAATATTTTGGAAATTACGATGAATATGAATTATCAAAATCACTGTAACAAAATAAAGCTATAATAAATATAGATATCTATCTGTATATGTATATTAAACCCTAAAAGAAATCATGAAATACATTAAAAAAATATATATATATATAAAATATATCGTTTCTTTTTACTTCTTTTGTTTTCACATTATATTTTAAGATAATAGAAATATCATAATTGAAAATCCGTCGCGGGATTATTTTGATAAAATTTTGGATTTTCTCACGGCTACTTAAAGGAACATTCGCACTTTTTTTGTTGTAAAGATTGATTTTAAGCAAAATTCTTGATTTTTTATATTTAAAAATATGAATTAGGGCAAGTAATATAATTTCTAACTGCTATATCATTATTAATAATTAAGTATCAGTCGGGACACTGATTTTCTAAGAGGGGAAGGCGTGAACAAAAAAAAAATTAATACATAATTAATTAATTTGTATTTATTTATTTATTTATAGTTTTAATAAATAAATAAATGAATATATATTTTCAACCGCTTTAATCTTGTTTTGTATTGACGCACCTAAAACTATTGACCAATTTACTTGCAAGTAGTACGCATATACTCTGTAGCATGTGTAATGACAAATCAAACTATAAGATCCTCATGCCATATGGCCCAGGACGTTACTGCATAATATTAACGTAGGTCATGCACGTTCGTACTTTTAATTCTTTGACTTTTCATTCTTAAACCTTTAATTTACAAAGATAACATAATGAAACCAAGTTATAAAATTAATATGAGATAAAATAAATGTTACTAACAAACGTATACAATATTAATCGCATAAAACTTATACACATAACTACACAACTAATTATTCACCCGTATTTTTATGCATGCGCACACTAGTTTCTCGTTGCTCGTTCCCATAATATTGCTTGTTTTAAAGAAAAAGGAACGAGAAACAAAAATAAAATTAAAAATGAAGATGAAATATTTATTTTATTTGTCTTTTCAAAATTTAAACTATTTGAATTCCACTATTTATATTGGATGATATACTGTCCTTATTTTTAGACTTCGATAATTAAAATTATATAAAAAAATATATGTATATATTTTTTATTCTTTTTATTTTTTTATATTATACAAAACTAAATGAAGATGACTCATTCTAAGTATATGTCAATATGTACAAGTATGTATACGCATATACGCAAATGGGAACATCACTCAACGATCTTTTCCCATTCCGTTCTGTAATAGAAAACAATAGCAATGAAAACAAAGATAAAAATTAATTATTTTAAACTAATCTTTCTTTATATTTTTGTTTTACCCTATTGCAAAAGTCTTTTTGTACTTTTCATAATATAAAATATTTTATATGAGAAATGTATGAATTTCAATTAATATTTTGTGTATCAAATAATCCACATCAGATTAACAACTTTACAAAATATTTAAAATTTATTTGTAATGACTATATTAATAAAGAATCCTAAATATAATTATACATTTCCAATATATATGACGAAAATTTAATGCCCTCGAACCTGAATTTTACTAATATTTAGTGATGCAGCGCATACCTATGTGTTTGTGGAGAATGTCCATAATGTATATTATAAGTAGTAAAAGGAGGCTAAGTTATAAGTATTGTAAATCCAAGAATATTACATATTTCAAAATTGATTAATAAATTTAAGAAGCGACGCGTTTTAAAACAAGATATTTTATTTTTATTCGGATATTTTTTTTGTAGGAATATTTTTCTTAATGTAAGGTACCTTAGCCAAAAATATTGAAAATTATTTCATCGATTTTCCGCCCCCAAATGCATTGAGCTCGAGGTTGGCGCCCGGGGCAACTGCCTCCTCTGCCCCCCTCTAGATACGCTACTGAGTTTAGGCGTCTTTTCAGCTTTGTCCACAAGTAAATTGTTTTGTCTTTGGTGAAAAGAAATTGGAAAAGAAAAAAATAAATTGTATGTTCTCGCATTCTTCTAAAAAAATAAAATGTCGAAGTGAGAAAAAGAAAGAAATAAACTGGGATTAATCGCCTGTTTTATTACCCCCCTTCTTTGTTGACTGTCGTCCCTTGACAGTCTTTGCAACTTACTATGTTGTATTGTGCCTTTTTTTTAAAAAAAAATTTTGAAATAAATGAATGTTGGAAAAGAAAATTTCCTTGTAGTGCCCCCCTTTTTAAAAAAGTAAATAATGATAATTTCTATGAATTACCTCTCTTTTTGAAAAAATAAAGAAAAAAAAATTTCCATGAATTTACTCCCCTTTTTGAAAAAAAAATTTTATGAAAAAATATAGAAAAGAAAATTTCCATGAATTTACCCCCCTTTTTAAAAAAAATTTATGAAAAAAAATAAATAATAGAAAATGTCTATATACTGTCCTCCTTTTTGAAAAATTTTTGAAAGAAATTAAATAACAGAGAAAAAAATTAATATAAATTACCCATCTCTTTGAAAAAAAAAATTATGAAAAAGTAAAGAAAAGAAAATTCTTATAAACTACCTCTCTTTTAAAAAAAAAAATTTTTAAAAAAAGAAATAAGAGAAAATTTCTATGTACTGTTCCCCTTTTTTAAAATTTTTTTTGAGAAAAATAAAGAAAAGAAAACTTCCATGAATTACCCCTCTTTTTGAAAAAAATTGTTTTGAGAAATATAAAGAAAAGAAAATTCTTATGAATTACCTCTCTTTTTGAAAAAAAAAAAATTATAAAAAAAGAAATAATACAAAATTTCTATGTACTACCCCCCTTTTTGAAAAATTGTTTAAAGGAAAGTGAATAAGAAAATATAAATATAATAGAAATAGTATATTGTGCACCAAGAGCAGAAAGAAGGTGTTTTCCGACGAGTGCAAAATTTGCTGCCCGAGCGAAGCGAGTGCAGCAATTTGCACGAAGACGGAAAATCTTCTTTCGCTCGAGGTCCACACGCTATTTTGTGCAACACCTATTCAGGAAAAGCGCTAATTATGTTAAATAATTATTGTTAAATTGCTCTGGTTTCGTATTGGTATATTTTGCGCATTGTGGAAATTGAATCACTTTATTAGGTATGTGATATTTTAGTTTACTTTGAACTTGTTGACTCCTTTAGCATTATTTAAATCAGTTTTTTTATAATGGAAAAAGAAAAATTTAAAAACTATTATGCTAGATTAGTACACTATGGTGCTTGTGTTATTTAATTTTACAAAAACAGAAACACATGAAAAATTTTATTGTCTATTCTCTTATTAAAGTATTTTAGATTGATATAAAAAAATTCAACAGGTTCTCAAACGAATTTAACTATTTGTATTGACTATTATAAATGTATTTAAAATTTAACTACTTAAAGTAGTAAATTTAACTATTTATGTTTAGCTAAAGGAGATACTGTAAAATTAATTACAAGAAAACGGTCAGCTTAATAAAAAATTATTTTATTTGCATTTATTTTTACATTTTTTTTTACATTTATTTTATTTATTTATTTATTACACTGAACTACTCAATGGTTTACTGTCTTTTAGAACGTATTTTTAAGTATTTTTGCGAAGTTTAAATAATTTTTTATCACCTGGTTTTGAAAATATTTGGAATTAAATTTACATGTCTTATGGGTTACTCTTGTAAAATTCATAAATACAGTTTTTTTTTTAGTATTAACACAAAGCTTACATTACTGGAAATTTTCGGGTTAGCCTTACTCCAATATTAACCATTTATATTTAGCTTAAAGTTTAGTGTTAGTTTTTTAGAATTATGATTTTTTATCAATTATGATACCTGAATGTACGCAAATAAATGTAAGAGAAGTGTTAATTCACTAACTTATGCTTCTTAGCTCATTACTTAGCATTCAAGTCTACCCGGAAAAGTATGATTGGATTAGAAAAAAAAATTTTACCAAAATTATTCAATACTTGATTAAACGATTAACCAGTGATAGTGGCAATATTTCCAAGCTGAAGATCTAGAATATTTAAAAAAAATTTACTTCAAAGTAACATAATCTCGAAAAGTGATGGTTCAATATAAACCAATGTGATTATCCAAAAAGTAATATTTACAGTGTATTTTCACTTTTTCTCAATTGCGTCTTTCAAATTATTGCTATTTAAAAATAAAATATTGAAATTGTTACTGTTTTGAAGCTAAGAATAAAAAAAACATTTGACACTCGTAATTTAAGAAAAATTTCGCCAAGTGATAGTAACTTGCAAATATTTTTAATATCACTTGAATATTCAGTTTTTAAATTAGTTAAATTACATATTTTTTTAGAGGTTGATATTAAAACTGTTTCGACTGTGTATTATAAATTTTCAGTTTAGGTGTAAAATTCGTTTTCTTTTCTTAAGTCTATTTTATTATTATTATGTTTTAATTTACATGTTTCGGTCATCGACGATAACCATCCTCAGAATCTTATGGTACCTAAATGTACATAAATTCAATTATTATTAAAATTATTTAACTTTTTTAAAAGATTTTTTACTTCGACTTTGGATGCGTTGACTCACATATCACAGCACATGTTTACATATATTGTTGATGTTTATTATTGAAAGCATCAACCATTGGTCCATTTAATATTATGCATTAATTTAATAATTTTTTAAAAAAGACAATCGTAATTACGAATGGCATGGTCTATTTATTATGACAGGCCGCCATGTCATACCTATGTATGTGGATCATCACATTCGTTCTATTCGCTACGTCATACGTTAGATACTCGCTATAATTCGTAATTCACGTCACTGCTCTTACGTTCATATCCTATATTACCGACTATTATATATAATATTTTTGTAACAATTGCTTAGTTTATTTGTCTCACTTCTTTTGTTAACATTTTTTTTAATACTTTTGTTTATATGCAACATCTCGATACATTCTCTTTTTGTTTTATTATTTTCTGTTGATAATATTCGAGCATCGTTAAATCTAAAATGATGATATTTTATTCTTTGCAGAATTTTTTATTTCTGATAAAATGTCTTTATTATCTTTTGATTCCACAAATAACTTCGTTAACCATCCTTCAGATCTGCTTGGTTCACTATCAATTGCATGCTGACAACTTTGTGATCTTTCCATTAACTCGAAAGGTTTTAGATATATACTAAATGTGATATCTAAGCAGGGACGTAGAGAGGAAAACCGGGCCCTGTACAAAAAAAATTGGGCCCATATACATATGCATACGAAAATTAAAAACCAATGCATAGTGATGTTTCAGATAATGGTATTCAAGTCCGGGCCCGGTAGGAAACCCACCATTCCCACCCCCTCTCTACGGTGCTGTATCTGGGTTTGTTTTAGTTACAATTCCGATATTAGGAGCAGAGATGCTAGACAGTTCATTTAAAAAAATTTTACCTAAAATTCCATCTGTAGTTATTGGAAATGAGGGTTCCACAACATAAAAAATACTCTTTTTCTCTAAAGTTATCAGTTCTATGAGTCCTAATGTGTACAGTTTATTTTTTGTTATCCCTGCAATCTCTATTACTTGGTCAGTTCTAACAGGGGGTTGGCACTTAATGCTGTACTTTTAATCAAATTTAAATTTGCGTCTATGTCTAATAAGAATTTAGCTTTTCCTGCGAATAAAATTTTTTCATCAAGTGTCACTGTTAGAGGTTCTGTTTTCATTTCGTTTATATAAAGAGATTCCTGTTGTCTTTCACTTCCTAGGGTCATAAGCCTATCTTGCTTGAAATTCGAAATATCCGTATTTCTATTATATTCTGAGTACCCATCAATCCGATTCATATGTGGGTTTTCTAAATGACACCATATTAATTCTCTGAATCTCTCTTTCATATATATCTTAGATGAGTTAATATTGTTTCTATTTTCATTTCTAAATTGATTTCTTGGTTTCTTCATTTTAATTTCTCGGTGATAATCCCTAGATCTAGTGTCATTTTCTGTAGAGTATTTGTGTCTATCCTCGAAAAACTGCCCGTCCCAATTTCTATCTGATCTAAAATATTCTGACCTGTGATCTACAATACGTTTATTTTTATAATTAATACGATTGGAAGTATATTCTGCTTGCGTTTAATTTATTTTTATTTCGTGTGCGTGTTTT
Source organism: Ganaspis brasiliensis (assembly GCA_037103525.1). NCBI lineage: Eukaryota > Metazoa > Arthropoda > Insecta > Hymenoptera > Figitidae > Ganaspis > Ganaspis brasiliensis. Next base: position 8,505 of record JAZKLR010000829.1, on the reverse strand, counting down.
GTGTATCTTATTGCTTGCTCTTAGTTTATCGGATCCTTGGTTTGACAGTAGAAGAAATTTCGCCTGGTAATGCTCGAATAAAATTTTTTCCGCTAGATGGCGACTTTAAAACACGTGTTTTCGTGAAGTTTGATTAATTATGTTTAATTTAAGTATATAAGTCAGGATTAATGAAATTTTTTATGTGCTGAGAGATTGTGGTTATAATTTTCTACACTTGATAACATTATTGTTATCAGAAACCTCTGTTTTTTGTGGAAATTTAATTTAAGAGCATTCTAACCTCAAAAACACAGCGTGAACTTTGTATGTTAACAATATTATTGTGACATTTGTTTATTATTATTATCCTCACTAGAGTTTGAATTATTCAAATTTCTGACTTATTAATTTCTATTAAGATGTCTTCAACAGACGATAAATGTACTAAGTGTGGAAGAGATATTGTGAGAATTGCTCCTAGGTTATGTCCTGGTTGCAATTCGCCTTATCATCCTGGATGAGCTGACACGGTCAAAACATTATCGGAAGATTTATACACAAAGTGCTGCAAAACTAGATCTCTGTCACCATCATCTGCTGCTTCAGTAAGTTTGGAGTCAATTGCGAGTATACTACAGGAACTCAGAACTTCTGTGTCTACTGGCTTTGCCGATGTCAATAAGAGGCTTGATAATGTTCTGACTAGATTAGAAAAAGCTGAAGCTAGAATTTCTGAACTATCTGAACGTCTTACTAAGGTGGAGGATAAACTTGTAAATGTGGAGCAGTATCCGAATGAGGCAAATGTCAAAGCAACAGCGGATGTTTGTATAAAAGAAATTAATAATCGGGCTGAGAGAAGGTGCAATCTTGTTCTTTTTGGGTTTCTAGAACAAGATAACCTCACTAACGTAAATACAAACACTGGTGATGTGCAGAAATTAAGTACTTCTATAACTAACAAATTAAGTAAATTTTTTGCATCTGGTGACCTTGAAATTGCACATGCATTTAGATAAGGATCTACTGCGCAGGATCGACAGAAGCCACGACCTGTCAAAATCATCTGTGTGACGGAAAAAAGGGCACAAGTGATTTTAAAAACATTTGTTGCTGCCAAAAGAGCTTCCCCGCAAGAATTAAAGGACATGTGGATGGTAAATGACAAAACGAAAATGCAGCAGGAGGAAATCAAATCAGTGAAGGAACAACTAGCAGTGCGTCGACAAGGTGGAGAACTGGATCTTGTGTTAGTGTATCGTCATGGAATAACAAAGATTATCAAACGCAAAGATCTGAGACAAAGTGCGACTGTACCGGCCTATTCCAATGTGAATGTGGTCGTTACACACATACAGCTGCGTCTTCTAGTGTTGATTCTCAATGCGGTGTTCCTTTTTCTTGACTTTCGTGAATTCGTTATTATTCAGATCTACTTTAAAAATGTAACGGGTGTCTGATCAAAAATCAATTATCTATGTAAAGATATAACAGGTGTTCTGAATTGAGTGGAAGGTTGAGATTGAGATTTTTGATTGATTATTTGTTAAATTAAATTTAATAGTAATTTATAAGTCAATTATAAATTAATTGTTAATAATAACTTAATCCATGTGATATTTGACTACTTGGAATTATGTCAAATTATCCATTTCTTAAAATTTAGTGGATCCCTCCTCGATCTTGTTTTTTGCAATGCATATTTTTTTTATTATACTGTTACACGAATTTATTGCGCAAACTGATCGTTATTATCCTTCTTTATTGATTGAATTAAATATAGTTGTAAGCAGCAATATAAATAAGAAAATTAAAAAGAATAGCTTTCACGGTGCATGATAAAAGTATGATTTTGAACTTAAGTTAACAGTGCGTTAACCTAGCTTTACAGTGTTAATACTGCCAAGATAAATTATAAGTTATAATTATTAGGATTAGTCAAAAGGGCATGTCCCGTATATATGTAAATAAATAAATAAAAGAACGTAAAGCCATTTCTTCCACCGTTATTATAACACATTTTGCTGTTTCATTTTCATATTTAGCGTGTAGTGCGGCTCTTGCACCACTAATATAGCCTTGTAATCTGTCGTTTAGATCATCTAAGTTTCCATCTTGATGTTTACGTAATTCCATACTGTCTTCTAGATATTTTTCATATGGTTATCCTGGAGCAAATCTTTCTTTCAAAAGGTCTATCAAATCCGTTATCATAAGAGGAAGCGTTGACGGTGTCTTGGATGAATTCTCTAACCAGCATATTTTTACCATCGAAAAAAGAAATCATTGTCCTGTTTCTGACATTTCTACTTTCAGAAAAAAATCTTAAATCAGTACGATTGCTATACATTTCGGCTAAAGTAGACGCGTTTAAATTTTCCCGACTTTCTTCCTTAAAAAGGCAACCGTTACTTTTTGCCGGATTGACCATTTTAAATTTCAATTTTTAGTAAATGTTTTATGTATCTTTCGCTTGTACAGAAAAAATTTTACGCAAAAAACATAAATTCCTCTTTTATTCAAATATATAGGGGAGAGTCAGTGGTGGCGGGACACACTTCGTTTTTTTATTCTAACACTCATATTTTCAAGAATATCAAGTCTGTATCTATACCGGACGAGTGGCACTATCCACTTTAAATTTACTTCATATTTTATAGTATAGGTCTTCAAAGAAAAAAGTTATCGACGATTTACGAAAATGTCCCGCGACTACCGACAAAAAAAACGTTGGGAGTTGCGGGAAACTATCTTAATTCACAATTTTCATGGTCTAAACTTTACAAAAATAAAGAAAACAAAGAGGAAACATGTAATTTATAATTTTCATTCATATATTGCTAAATTAAGGGGGTCTTCTACTCTCCAGACCCGAAATTCAGTGGTTTTTTTTTGGAATTATATGTGAAGAAACTACTGAATACTTTTTGACAAATTTTTTTTTATTTTCAAGATACATTTAACTTTGAAATTTTCTTATTCATGATGAAAAAAGAAAATGGTGGTGATCTTGAAACGCCCTTGCGTAAACGCGTTTCAGAAATGCAGAGGTCCCGCTTGAGTCACGGTTTTGGCACTGGGACAAACTAAAATCTAAAAATGAATTTTTTTTATGTGTATAGTTGCGTTGACTATTTTTTCCCGTTGCAGATTTTTTTTATTTTTTGATTTGTCAAAACTATGCGAAAATTCGCAAAAATTTTCATTTTTTTCTTTTTTTTTACTTTAAGGGGCTATAAAAAAACGAAAAACAATTTCAAAAATCGTACACGGAGAAAAATAGCTGCATCATTTCTAAGTAATTTAAAAAAAAAATTAAAATCAAACCATTTTTACTATAAAAAGCGTGACTCAGCAGCTTAAAAAACACTACTTTCGGGGAAACGAGTTTAAAGTTAACACATGGTGTATAACTTGATTGTAGTAAGTTATGAGTTAATCTGCTAATATCGGGTCCGTACAAGGTTTTTTGTTTTTATAGGGGTCTTTAGACATCAGTAAAGATAAAAAAATTATAAATTGGTAATTTGTTGATAATGGAATCGTTATAAATAAACAAATGTTACAAATGAACAAAAATTCGTGGGTTTTTTTGGTTCCCAGAAACATGCAAAAGAACGTGATTCTCACGAAATCCTTTCTGTGGCGTATTCTTAGATACATATAGATTGAAATAAACAAGAAAAAAAATTTTTTTTTGAAACCCCGAGAGTAGAAGACCCCCTTAATTCATAAAAGTAGGGGAGGGTCATTTTGACCATAGGTAATAATCTCTTGGTAACATTGTATCTCGGAATTTTACGTAAAATTAGTTTTTTGTAATAATATTTTTTGTTTTTGACCTATCTTGAATTTAAGTTAAAAGTGTTGAATTGAGTTTAGAAAAATTTAAGTATAAGTTTTTCTGGTTGCTTATGGCTTCAACTTTAATACACAATATTCATATTCAAACGCTTTCATTGACATGAATGATCGGCAAGACATTATGTGAAAATAGTGAGGGTGGTCCGAAACCGATCCCCCTCCCTTTTCTTGCATTGTAATAGTAACTAAATTATTTGTAATTACCAAATAATACCTACAAATGTATTTTAATAAAATAACAATAATTAAGCTAAGGTAATTTAGCTTGTAATTAAGATCAAACTAAAAACACTCATTTTTTATTGTAATGACAATTCTTTTACTCTTATTCTGAAAAAGGCCTTAAATAATGTATTTAAATAAAGTAAAAGTAATTTAAGTTTATTATGGTTTGTTGTTTTTTAATTCAAATTACAATACAAGTTCAAAATTTTGTTTGTTTTCGCATATTTCCTGCAATAAAAATAGGAGGTCGGTTTCATACCACCCTTTTTGAGATTGTCAAAAACGTCAATTTTTCGATTTTCTCTCTGTATCTCCCACTTAATGAGATCCAGAGCCTCGGCAACCAGTGGAAACATGGAAAAATGATTCCTTTACTGTAAAAAAATTTGACCTCAGCAATCAAACAAGTTTTTGGCACCTTTTTAAGGGGTCGGTTTGGGACCACCCTCCCCTACAATAAAATTTTCTTCTAAGATATACATAAAAAAACTACCAAGCCCGTTATGAAACGTACTATTTTATCAGATATAAACAATACAGTCTGATAGGGTATCTAGTACTTTTTCAAAATTAAATTTTAGAGCTTTTCCAGGTCTTTAAATACTCTGAATCAGTGTCCTTACACTGTCGATATAAAGTGTCCCGCCACTGCCGAAACAAGACATCACGATAATTTGTGTTATTTAATCACTTTGGTGTCAAGGGAATAATACTTTAAAAGTACCTTCAAACTATTATTATCATCAATATAGTGATCCATCGTACGTCAAAAACGTGTGAAAAAAAGGCTTGATTGTGAATTCAGCTGCCAAAAATATGGCACTGTCCCGCCATACCCGCCGTCCCGCCATTACCGACAGCGCACTACTTTTATTCAAAATAGATTCACAAACAATTTTTTTATTTTAAATTAAGATAAATGGATAAAAATTTACAAACTTTTTTAATTTTTATTTTGTTTAAATCTTTACGCAAACTTTAATTAACAATGAGTAATAATATTCAATTTATTTTAATCGAGCATTTTTGTAATTAGGAAATATTTTTAATCTGTAGTTTGTTTATTTATCGACGGCTTCGACACCTAAGACGCTTTCTGATCTAGAGTCGCGTTATCTAAATATCGAGTTCCCCAACCTGCTTAATTTCTTTTGCAATTCATTTTTTTCTTACTATTCGTTTCTTAATAGATTTTCTCTTATAGATCTTTTCATATGTTTTTATAGGTTTACTTCGTATTATTTTTCTGAAATTGTAATGTAGTTTTCAAAAATTTTATAGTAAAATAATCGTATTTTTTTATTTATTTCCAACTTTGATCTCTTCTACTATTTCATATGTTTCTCTTTCAATTTATTAAAATAAGAAATGACATTTACAATAATTTTTTCATTTAGTTAACATCTTTCATTTTACATCAGATTAATTTTTATTTTCTTTAGTTAAAATCTATTTAATGTGACAAACTTTTGTATTTTCTTTATTAGTCATCAATTCTTGAAATTAAGTAATTCTGGTATTTATTTCTCGTTGAATTTGTCACCTGATGTGCAACCAGATACCGTGTCGCGTTTCTTCAAGTTCAAGTGCGCGACCTAAATTAAATTTTAATTCGTCATTATGATTTATCTGTTTATGATTCGTTCTCTTTTATTCACAAATTCATTCGGCTGTTACGCATCCTTCAATATTCAACAACTACTTTATTATATTTTTTCTCTATTCTTAATTTTATATTGAGTAACTTAGCAAAAATAATTTCGGATATTTACTGTTTTTTCCGATTTTTAAGATTTCTTTATTTAATTCATTATTTTTTTCTATGATAACTCTATTTTTCAACTAGAAATTAATTTCAGCAGAACTATTTTATTATTCACACATTTCTTATTAATTATTATAACATAATCACTCTATTTGTTCTTTTGCTCACGATTTTGCATGACCTGTCTCGCGTCTCGTAACCTGACTCTGTCTCAGATTACACCGTGTCCGAATTCATTGTCTCTAATTTGTGTATTATTCAATGTTTTTCTTATTTTATTCTGAATAATTTAATATTTTAGCAATTCTTTCTTGATTTCCTATTATTTATCCAGATTATTTATTAGAGATGTTCTTTTTTTTAAAAACTTCGTTCTAGTTCGATTAAACCGTTATTCAAAATCCTACTTTTTTCTATTTGAAATACCCGATTTTCAGATTGTATTTATTTACTCCTCTCACTTGCCCAAGTGGCTAATTCAGTTACGGCAAGATTATTGAACTCGAGGAAAGTTACCGATTAATAAGGAAATCAGAGCTCGACGATTCGAGTGTGATTACCATTCTACAACTCGACGTTAGCGAGCTAAAATATTCTTACCTAGCTACCCACACTTCAGTTAGTGATTTTCAAAATTTCTGTAAACTTTTAACAATTATCTGTTTATAGACTTGTATACTAAAGCATCAATTTAATGTTATATTTTTTCTAAATACTCATATGTTTTCAGTGTTCTTCTAATGTTTCTGGCAGTGTACCTACATGATTTTTCTAACAAACTGACAATTTTCCAAAAACCAAATTTTTAACAAAATATAAAAATAAAATCCCACCGCTGCCACCATTTGTAAGGGTAGAGGGTGATTTTTGAAACTATATAAAAAAATCCAATTACAAATTTCAATTCAACTTAGTATAAACTAATGTGAAATGATTATAATGTACCCTATACTAACAAAAATTGATTGTAGATAATATTAATTCAATCTAATAATAAAAAAAAGTAGGGGATAGTCTTTAAATCACGTTATTTATTCAACGTGCCAGCAGAGGGCCGTATTTTGTTCTGGTTGGAATGTAAGTTAATCAAGAAGAAAAACAAAACAATTGTATTTGTGAATTCTACATTAACAGTTTATTGAAATTAATCAATGCTTACACTGCAAATAACAATAACAATTACGACAATCAAAGTAGTACTTCTATAGTACTTAAATAATTTTTCTCATTTAAATAAAATGTGTATTTCACTATATGAGTGTATATGTGGTGTGTTTAGTTTTGATGTACTCAATAATAAATCTAAATTCCTTTTAACGAGATTTCGCTACTCGTAACCATTTATTTATCATACACGTATATTTGTATATATCACTTTATAATTTTAATTACAAATTAGAACTTCTTCTATTTCTTTTTATTATTCCACTTATTTTTCTCAAATCTTTATTAAGTATTTTTAAATGTATACTTCTTAAATTCTTTATATTTAGTACTGATATTTAAATGCCTTTTTATGAATTATTACACTCTCAAATCTAATCTAAATAAACTTGTATTCATTACGCAACTGAGCGCTAACTTGTTTTACTTAAAAGAATTATTATTAGCATGTCTTTTAGGTGAAGGCTACCCGCAAATATACAAGATAATCGACCTCCGTCTCCTCTTGAGACTCGGCCGAAAAGACCTCGATTTCACCTTGTTAATTGGGTTTATTAACTCATGTTTTAAATCATCGTAATTTTGCTGATGAACTTTTCATCATTCTTAATAAAATTAGTTCGCTGATGTGATTTTGAAATGTCGACATTGATGCAATTCTCGTTGTAAAATCAAGAGCACATCACCTTGCGTTTTTGATTTGTAATATAATGTTTTGATCTTGAAAGTGTAATTCTTTTCTTTATCATGTTTGCTTCTAATTTAAATAATAAGAAGAAATAGAAGTTTGTTAATAAGTCCATTCGAGTTTTTCTATTATTAATAAGGGAGTTTTAGATTTATTTTGGTGTCTATGATTTGAGTTGATTCGCATTTTTCACATAGTTGACAATTTTAATCATTCTCACTCTCGCAATACAGTTTTTACGTTTAGCAATAATATGTCAAAGAAACAATTCGTATGACCTGAAAAGGTATTTGAATTAACAATTCGACGACCCCCGTTAATAACATGTTTATTAAAAAGCAAATGAAAAAAAATGTTAATTTAAAAAACAGTCGAAAATCATTTTTATTGATAATTTTGTAAGATAGGATTTGTATTCAATTGTTTGTTTAATTAAATGTCTGTTGAAGTTGTGTGCCATAGAATGTAAATTGGACCGAACGTACACTATAATGTTTATTTAATCAAATATATGCAATAACATTCTATTTCAATCTTCAAAACTATATTATAAAGTTAATACAAGGCTATATATGTAAAAGAGGTATTCTTTTTTAATCTTGTACCTAAAAAGTACAATTCCGCTCAAATTTTTTATATTGTTTTAATTAATAATATTTTTTTAGTTAAAAATATAAAAACCTGAATTAATAATTAAATCCCTGGTAGAAAAATTTCGTGGCGCTAGATAGGTACCAGTCTAGACTTTCAAGACCCTAAGATGACGCTAGGTATATATGTATCGCACTTTTAAGCTAGCGACTAGCCTGGAAACTAG
>JAZKLR010000828.1:0-183441 GCA_037103525.1 Ganaspis brasiliensis | reverse complement strand
GTTTTTATTTATATAATTTTAAATTTTTAGAAATTTTTTTTTTTTTAATAAATTTTTTTTTTTAAATTTAAATTTTTAAAGTAATTTAAACATAAAAATAAACATTTTGTACAAAAAAATAATCTGAAACTATGAAATATTGTAGCTGTTTAGAAGGAAAAATTTCAGTTTTTTGGAAAAAATGTTATGATAATAAATTTAAACCACAATTTTTATGGTTTCATAAAAATGTCTACATAAATTAACACATTTCTGCCGATTTCCAACTTTTCATGATAAATAGGCTGAGCTTTAGCATAGGGTTTTTTTGTCATTTTTCAATTTTTCATTAATAACTTTTGAAAGTTAAGTCTAGCAATGTTTGCTATATTTTTCCTGTAATCTACACGCAAAAATACCCAGGTATACCAAATTTCAAACCTCTAGGTCAAATAGTTTGAAAGATAAGGGGGAGGTGACACGTTTTTAAAAAAAAAAGTTTTTCCTTGACAACGCTATAATCATCACCTCCAATCAGGTTCTCTATATTTTTCCTGTACTCTACTCGCGAAAATACATATTTGTACCAAATTTCAATACAAACAGTTTGGGAGATAAGGGGGGGGGGGGGGGGTAAATAGTCATTTTAATGAATTTTTTTAAAAAAATCTTGTTATTTCCTTGACAACGCTATGAACATCACGTTCAATCATGTTCGCTATATTTTTCCTGTAATCTACACGTGAAAATACATAAGTGTACCAAATTTCAATTCTCTATCTCAAATAGTTTGTCCGTTAGGGGGGGGGGGGGGGGGTAATGGTTTTCGGCGACGGACAAACGAGTGAAAACATAAGAGTTCCGTTTTGACACTTCGTGTCCGGAACCCTAAAAAGGAAAAAATTGAGCTATCTATATGTTCTAACATTAATATTTTTTTACTATCGAATGTACAAAAAAAAATTAAAAGAACAAAAATTGTGGTAAATAAATTTCTCTACTATTTTTTAGCAGAACGTTTTTTTTTATTTTTTACGTTCTATCCAAAAAATGTTTTCTTTAAATATTTTTTTTTATTGAAATATAAATAGTACCTTCAACGAATGCAATATTTTTTGTAATGAGAAAAGCGGTGCTAATTATTAAGATATATGAGAATGAAGTTCAACCCTTTAAAAATGGGAATATGTGTAAGATTTGTTTGAGAAGTACCATTTTGCTAACCAAGCAATGAATTTTTTTTACAACCTGATCTCAAAATGAGTAGCATACGATGCTCAATTTGAATTACATACATCAAAATGGAGCATCGTCGGCTTAAACTGAGCAATAGCTAAAATGGAAAAGCTGCACATGTTGCCAACTTGGAAATCTAAAATACTTATTTTTTTATTCTCTATATGATTTATTCACAACATTTTCATCTAAAGTATCACTGGAAGTGGTGAATTTTGTAAAACTGATTAAAATTCCCAATTTTTTTACGTTAAATTATTATAACTCAAAAATGTGGGTAAATAGAAAAAAAAGTTCTACACAAAAGTAATAGAGAAACTTATTTCCTACAATTTTTGTTTTACCATTTTTCTGGAAAATTGATATTTACTAACTTAATGACGTGGGTAGCGCCAGGGGGCTGCACATTTTCAGACTGCTGCCAGATCAAGTTTGTACCGGCTCAGGACTGCCAGACTGGTATTTTATATTCGTACGAATGTAAACTTTCATTTTATTAAGGTTTTAATCGGTATGAAATGATATTGAGAAACCCGATTTTTTTACCTTTTTAACCCTTTGCCAGACCAGGTTTGTACCGGCCAGAGACTGCCAGACTGGCATTTTTACATTTGTATGAATGTAAACTTTGGTTTATATAAGTATTTAACCGGTATGAAATGATATGGGAAAACCCGTTTTTGGGGTACTTTACCCCCCTACTGCCACCCACTGTACCGCTAACTAGCTGCCAGATTAATGTTTCTGTTCTTTGCACATACTCAGTAAGCAGTTATCAAATTTTCAGCCGGTATGAAATGAGAAGGTCAAATTTGTCCGTGGCTTCCGGACTAAACGACCATGTTCCCCCCGCCCCTAATCTTCGAAACTATTTAACTTAGGATGCTGACATTAGGTACACGTATGGGGCCGTTCATAAACTACGTAGCCTCATTTTTTGGAAAATTTAACCCCCTCTCCCCCCGCGTAGACGCTGTTACATGTATTAGCGCCAATTTTTCCTCTTACCGTAGACAATAGCTTGATCCTCCCTCCCCCTGAAGTGCTACGTAGTTTATGGACGACCCCTATGTAGATTTACGTGTAGATTACAGGAAAATTATATAGAACTTTCGTGAAGGCGGTCTTCATAGTGTTTACTAGCCAAAAAGTACGATTTTTTGAAAAAAATGGGAAAAAACGACCATGCACAGTGTGCCTCAACCAGTCGCAGGTCGTCTAAAAATGTAACAACAAACGGCTACTGTGGTACTGTCTTAAATGGCTCCCAGGTTCCAGATTTTCAAGATTTAAAATCCTAGCTGCTCCACTTTTTGATATTTCTACGTGGGAATTCCATATTTATCATGAAAACGTCTAAGAGGCTATCTATTCAAGAAAATATCGAAATAAGACGTGTCATTACGTATTATAACTGTAAATGTCGCTATACACGACTTTGTTAATGGCGAAATACTCTTTAGCAATCGAGACCCCCCTCCCCAAACCCCCCATCAACAAGGATGACAGAATTGCTTATTAAAATGAAACGAAGTTTTATCCCCGATAATTGAAAATGTTATTGATACTTATCGTTGTAGGATCTTTGACACCCCCCCCCCCTCTCGCCATCATTGACCACCTTTCCCCTCTATGTACCTTCCTAATAGTTATAGGATGTCTTTTTAAAAGTCTTTTTTATGACAGAAAAGCAGTCTTAATTTATACTTATTAATATAGCAAGGTAAATTTGTAATTATTTTAAATTCTTCTTGATTAAGATAGTATTTTTCACAGATGTATAAGTACAGTCGAATGCATGTAGGCCTTCGTCAACGCTTGTCTTGTGCACGTGAACATATCTGTAAGACAAGCATTGACGCGAGAAGGCATATATGAATTCGACTGTACATCTACGAAAAATATTTTCTAAAGGTGGAGACACACTAGGCGCGCCGAGCCAGTAATGCAATGTAATGCTCGACGAGCATTCGCGCTATACAAACTGAACGCGCAAGCCTTGTAATGTAACGTTCGGCGAATGCTCGCCGAGCATATACAATGGAAATAAGTTGCTGTCCAAACTTCTGCCGAATGCTCGCTAGATTTGACCGTGTTACGCGCGGCTCGTGAAATGCTCGCGAGCTGTTCGCAGCCGATCCGCCAATTGTCGGTTTTTCCTGCGCGCTCAAAGGGATTTGGGGTCCAATCTGCTTTGGGTCCCTAGTCACCCTTCAACTAAACCAGTCATAAATTTTGTCCTATTACCTATATTTTTATGAGAGAGTGTCATAAAATTTAGAGTATTTAAACCTTCAAACCCATTTTTTGTTTAAATTAAAAATGTTTTCTAATCCTTCAAAATTTTATGTCACTTTCGCTGACAGGATACATAGAAGTATTTGAAATCAGCCTTCGTTTTCCCATTGTCCAGAACGTTCGTCGCCTGTTCGCCACGAATGTTTGCCGAGCATTCGTCGAGCATTACATTACAGACTCGGCGCGTATAGTGTGTCACCACCTTTAAAAAGATAAATCATAGAGGGGAATCATAGGTAGTCCACGAGGGCGGAGGGGGGGAGTCAAAGATCCTTTAACGAAAGTATCAATATCATTATCAATTATCGTAGATTAAATTTCGTTTCATTACAATATACAATTTTGTCATCATTGGTGGGGGGGTCGAAGTGGTTACATAGAGGGCCACAGAATAGGAAAAGGTGGTCAATAAGAGTAGGGGGGGGGGGGTTGGTCAAAGATCCTACAACGGTGAGCAACAATAACATTTTCAATTATCGTGGATAAAATTTCGTTTCATTTTAATAAGCAATTCTGTCTTCCTTGGGTGAGGGGCTGGGGGGTGGGGGTGTCTATTGCTAAAAAGTATTTCGCCTTTAACAAAGTCGGCACTTACAGTTATAATACGTAATTACACGTCTTATTCCGATATTTTCTAGAGTTGATAGTCTCTTAGGCGTTTTCATGGTAAATATGGAACTTCCACGTAGAAATATCAAAAAGTGGAGCAGTTAGGATTTTAAATCTTGAAAATCTGGAACCTGGGAGCCATTTAGGACAATACCACATTAGCCGTTTGTTGTTACATTTTCAGACCACCTGCGACTAATTGAGGCACACTGTGCATGTCCCCCCCCCCCCCCCCCCTAATCTTCCAAACTATTTGACTTAGGATGCTGAAATTTGGTACACGTTTCTATATTCACGTGAAGATTACAGGAAAATTATAGAGGACTTTCTTAAAGGCGGTCTTCATAGTGTTTACAAGCCAAAAAGTACGATTTTTTGAAAAAAATTCGAAAAAATGACCATGTCCCCTTCCCCCAATCTTCCAAACTATTTGACTTAGGATGCTAAAATTTAGTTCATATATGTAGTTTGACGTGTAGATTATAGAAAACATATATAGAAGTTTGTTAATGTTCGTCTTTATAGAATTTGCAAGCGAAAATTCGTGTTTTTTAAAAGAAAATTAAAAAATAATTAGTTAATTCCTTATTTTCTTAAAACATATTTAAAAAATGACCATGACCCCTCAGCTGCAAAATTTTTGGCTTATACTGATAAAAATTTGTACTAATAAAATTTTATTTTGTGTATAATAAAAATTATTTTTAAAATAATAATAATATTTATTTTTAAAATACTTGTTCGATTTTTATTAGTTATTTAACTTTTTGTCAAGTAATTGTTCACAAAATATATGTTAAAATTTTATTTTTAGATAATGTTAAATTAATTTTGTAAAATCCCAAGTAAGTAATGTAATATATTTTATATAAATATAAATAAATAGAAGTATTTAAAATATTTAATTAAAAATAAAATGAAACTAAAAAAGTTTATTAAAACTAAAGCTATTAAGAAGAGTAGAATAGAATGGGGCAAAACCACAATGGGGTAAAACCACCAATTGGCTTTTATTTTTGTGTCAAAGTTTTTGCTCTTTGATCAGAATATTATTTTGTATAAATTATGAATAATTTGAAATGACAGATCACTGTATTTTATTATTTGTTCGAGTGCTGCAAGTGTGATTATGTTATTTATTTGTCGATTTCGTAAGTGTTTCGAGTTTAATTGTGTCTTTTTTTCTAAAATCTGCAGGTGGGTCAAAATCACTAACGCGGTGCTCAGGCAAACTACATGTAAGACATACATGTAGATTTCTCTATTCTGGCCTCACCTTCAGTTTTAAACATTTTTTTAAGTTATACACAAAAAAAACTAATATTAATAATATAATTTGAAAAAAACTAAAAAATTCTATTTTTTTAATTAATCAAGCATAATTTTATTTTGTTGCAATATTTTATTTAGATTAAATTTTACTAACTACAAAAATGTTTATATTGGTACTAATAGTTGTTGCGTAATTATTATTTATTAATTTTAATGTTTTTTCGTGAAAAAATGGGTTATGTAGAACGGCTGTAGCTCGGAATCTATAAAATATCGATAATTGTGTATTTAGAATAAAATGTAGCAAAAGGATAAATCTTTCAAACGCAACTTAGTTTTTTTCTGTAGCCACTTTGTTTTGAAACTTATAGTTGAAAACGTCAAAATTTGTGGTTTTACTCCAAACTACCCTACTTTTGGGAAAGAAACTGTTTTTTAAAAAACTGGAAAAGGGAAAAAAGTTGATTAAAATCGTTTGAAACTCCTTGTTCTGAGGTTTTTGGGGTCGCTGATTACTAATGCGGTGTTAATTTTTGAAAATTCAAAATGACGTTTCTAATATAGCAGACAAAATTAAAAACTTATCGGATTCGCTTAAAACTGGCTACTGGGGAATTTTGGGGTTCGCTGATTACGAATCTAGGATCAGGTTTTTTAAAATTCAAAATGGCGGAACCAATGTTACGGCCTTTTCAACATTCGGCTTTTTCAAAACTATAATTCGCAATCTGGTGCAACACTGGTTTTTGGGGTTAACCGCAAAAACCACAGTCTTTGTCTCACTGAGATTGGGAATTATAGTTTTTGAGAAATCAGCACGCAATGGTACTCCGATTTCTTAAACTCGGAGTGAAACGTCACGTCAGAATACGACTAGCATGATAACATATGTAACATTTGTAAACTCACTTATTTATTGTTATTTGTTTAGTAATCCAAAAGTAGCAACTTACACGAAAAACCTTTGAGTGTAAGGATAAAATATAAGAAAGTGAATACGAGTACGTCAATAACAATGAAGATTTTAACAATCCACAGATTCTCTTGAAACTCGATAAATGTAACTTATTTGAAGTCGTAGATTACACAATTCATTGAATTCGCTTAAAAACAGTTTTAAATGAATTCGATACATTTTTAATTTTTTTCAGACATTTTGAATTTGCTAGATTCGTAATCAGCGACACCGAAAATCCCCGAGAAGCCAGTTTTAAGCGAAACCGATAAGTTTTTAATTTTTTTTGTCTGCCATATTGGATCATACATTTTAAATTTTCAAAAACTAACACCGGATTCATAATCAGTGATCCCGAAAACCCCGAGTAGCAAGTTTTAAGCAAATTTGATAAGTTTTTTTTTTGTCGGCCTTATTGGATACACTATTTTGAATTTTAAAAATCTGATGCTAGCTTCGTAATCAGCGACCCCGAAAACCCCTGAGTATCTAGTTTTAAGCACATCCGATAAATTTTTAATTTTTTGTCCGCCATATTGGATCCGCGATTTTGAATTTTCAAAAACGAACACCGGATTCGTAATCAGCGACCCCAAGAACCCTTGAGTAAGGAGTTTATAGCCATTAAAACGTGAAGAAGTATCAATATTAACTTGTTAACCTTAAGATCGTTTTTCTCGAATTCTTGTTTTAGCACGAAAGCTTCCTATTCACTGTCCAGATCACATATATTAACAGAAAAATCTACATAAATAGTAATAATTAAAATTTGGGAATAATTAAATAAATTGATTAAATTATTAGTTCTTAAATTTTCATCTTTCCTAGCGGTAACATATAGGAACCTTTATAAATTATGATTGTCAAGAGTGTATAGCGTAGTGGTTAGCGTATTGGACTTCGGTGCGTTAGTATACAGGTTCTAATCCCCCCAAGCGTTGCGATACTTAATTTGTACAAAAATGGGTGTTTAAGTGTTTTTAAAAAATTTATAAGTGTAATATAAGTTAATAATAAACAGTATTAATCTTGGGTAATTAATTCCGACATTTTTATTCATATTTATTTTTAATTTTATGCTGGGCGGTAAAAGGATATCTGCGGGACATCCTCAGGATATTCACAGGATACACTGAGAAAAATGTTTAATCATAGCAACGAAAATTTGGTTGAGCCAACCAAATTATTTGGTTGATATTTATTCAACCAAACTATTTGGTTGAGACAACTAAATTATTTGGTTCAGTGTTATTTGTTAGCATAACAAAAATTTTTGGTTGTCACAACTATATTTTTTTATTCGGGATAACAAAAATTTTGGTTGTCATAAACAAAATTTTTATTTGGGAGCTAATTAACCCAGGTGCGATTTTTCGGTCGGCCAACACATATAATTACATAATTCACATGTTATTAATTTAATTACACAAATATAATCAGATGAGAATGTAGAAATTTCATATTAATGAAAACCTGAAACAGAAAAATTTCATTAGTCATGAAGATTCGAACCCGGGTTTTCCAGCTGCCAGTCCAGTAGGCTAACCACCAGCCCATGAGAGATATGAATGACCAATATGGAATAAACCTTATAGCAAAACAGTTCAGTAACAGACACCGTTAGCTCAACTATCAGACCCAGGTTCGGCCGTCCGTCTGGTATTGGTTTTTATTTAGATTTTATTTATATTATTATCGGCAGCTTACTTACAAACTAATCACCAATTTTTTTTAATAATTGTTTGGTTGTCACAACCTAATTATGTTTGGATGTCACAACCAATTTCTGTTTGGTTGTGACAACCAAATTATGTTTGGTTGTCACAACCAAATTATGTTTGGTTGTCACAACTAAATTATGTTTGGTTCAACCAAATAAGAGCAACAAAATAATATGGTTGTCCCAAACAACTTGATGTGTTACGCCAACCAAATCGTTTTGTTATACCAATCAAAATATTGTTGTTACAACCAAAAATGGTCAACTAAAAAATATTGTTGGTAAAACTAAACCTTTTTTCTCAGTGTATCCTGCTGATATCCACACGGAAAAAATTAGTTGTAGAATAATTCTTGTATTAGTACAAGAACTTAGGATACGAGAATTTTTCGGGAGTTCTTATTATCAATTCTTTGACATATACCTAAGAGTTTTTCTAGAAGACTTATAATGAATTTCAAGAAGACTTCCGAAATTTAGAATAAGAATTACGGAACTCGTTTATGAAGAGAAAATTTTTTTAATTTGAAAAAAATTTTCACCCACGAGTACTCGAACTCAGTTCCTTGAGACTACAGAAAATCTCTTCGCTTTGTCCAACTGAGCTAACACGCGATTGTAATATTGTACGCATAAATCATACTTGAGTAAACTAAGCGCTATATGGGGGCCTGGTCAGTGTACTGCGCCTTCTATTTCAGTTCCAGAACTTTTAGATCACCGCGAAAGCAATCTTCCAATCGCGCAGCTATTAAGAATTCTTGAAGATCTTTTTAGAAATACTTGAAAAATTTCAGAAAGATTATTGAAATTTTTAGACATATCGCCGAATTATTTTCGTATCCTGAGTTTTTGAACTAATTCAAGAATTATTCTAGAACTAATTTTTTCCGTGCACAAGATATCCACAGGACATCTTCAGGAGATGGTTAGGATATTTAGTTTAAATTACAAATAGAAAAAAAAATCCTATTAGGATATTTTTAGGATATCTGAGAGAGCGGAAATTACAATATCCGATGGACATCCTAAGGATGTCCCAGGACATTCTAAAGGCCGTTTTCAGGATATCCCTGCAAATTATCTAATATCCGTCGGATATCTGACGGATATCCTTTTGTTATGAGGGATAAAAGTTTATTGTTAAATTTCAGAAGATAATTTAAAGAAAAATTTCAATACAGAAATCTTTTATTTTGGCAATTAAATAAATTTAAAAGGGAAAATAAACAAAACAGGCAAAAAACTGATTGGCTAAAACGAGATTTGACTCTCCAATTATTATAAATTGAAAAGAAATAACAGATGATTTATTTTATTTTCAGAAAAGGCTACAAACTAAGAAGGGACCACAAGAAACACAACACGGTGCAGTGCAAAAGACAAAACTAAACACCTTGTCCTGGTGAGGGGGCTCAGGACCGACCAGGCGCTTGTCCTTCGGTCGCCATCACTAGACGAGTGATGACATAGACCTAGAATTGGCGCACGATGAAACGGCCGTCTGTCTGGCCTGATCAACGACACCCCCAATCTAAGGTTATTACACCGTGCCGATGAATGGATGGCACCAGGGTCAAAAATCAGCCGTGAAACTGCCGGGGATGGTGCGGAAGTCGCCTAACCTACGTGCTCTTCAGTTTGGCGTCTGTAAAGTGCAGCTGTGGTCCTAGGATACCGGGCGCCCTTCTAGTGATTTAATGCCTTGTCCACATATCAGAGCTCTGTGTGGGTAGACTATTTTTCTCCAAGGCTCGTGGAATTCTTATGGATGGGAATAACTCAAATTTAGATGATGATGTGCGCCCATGGGAGTAGCGGGATGGCACTGCTAGCGACGAGTGCCACAGGTCCAACGTCAGTAGGAACTATCCCATCGTTTTTAACGATGGAAGGTCACAGTAAGTCGCGTCGCGGTAGTGCGGCAAGTGACAGCAGCTGTGCCAGTGCTTTTAGTAACGGTACTGCTGCTGACATGGCTTCGTGCGAGGAAGATAGAGAAAAATGCCTAAAACTTCGCAAGGAAGAACGGGATATATTTCTCGAGATGGAGACAGAGTTGAATCTGATGCTCAAAAGGTTGAAGGTTCAAAGGAGCGTGTCCGCCGACATCCAGTCTGGCTTGAAGAAATTCAGGGACTGGTTGCCATTACTAAAAGTGAAGCACGCGGAGGCCGATAAGGCAGACCAAGATTTTTATAATGGCCTGCAAAATATGGAGGGAGGCCGACAGTATCGGAGGAAGGTAAGGGAATGTCCTTCGCAACAGGAATCAAAGAAAAGCAAGCCAGTGGGGACCTTGGCTGAGAAAGCGAAAGCCCTAAAGATTAAGAAGCCGAAGCAGGCTAGGGGGGGGGGGGGGGGGGTGCCGAGAATCGCCGTCGAATCTGGGAAGACCAGAAATCTGACGGTCTTGGTCCGAGTTTGTCAGGGACAGACATATGCTTCTGTCCTGGGCAAACTCAGGAAAGAAGTAGATCCTGGCGCTTGCCAGGCGACGGTGATCGGGGCCAGACCGACAAAAGAAGAGAACATCCTCCTTGAATTGGGAGGAGGTTCAGACGGGAGAGCTTTCTGGGCCAAGGTCTCAAAGGCCGTAGGAGAGTTAGGAACCATCAGGGCATCTGAGGACCAGAGGGTAAGTCTGGAAATTCGTGACCTTGACGGTTTAACGTCGAAGGAAGAGGTGGAAGCAGCCTTGGGGGATATCTTGGGTACCCCCGAGGAGAAAAGGCAGGTAAAGGTCTTGGGACCTAACAGGAGAGGCGTGAAGCTGGCCATCGTGGTCGCAAACCGCGATGAGGCAGCAAGGTTAGAGCAGATAGAAAGGGTGAAGGTAGGGTTCTTTAGCTGCCCTTTTAAGGAAGCTTATCATGGTCACCAGGTGCCACGGATTATGCCATAAAAAAACGAGTGCAGGGGAGTGGACAGATCCACCGCATGTTATAAGTGCGGTGAGTCTGACTACACTCTTGCGCAGTCTAGGAACGAAGCGTTTTGCTTCCTATGCGGGATAACCAGTAGCACGTCAGTAATAACTTCTCACGTAGCTGGCTCCGGACAAATGGAACGTAGGTAAGGACGAAATCCGTATAGAATCCTCCACCTGGCATCACTCCGAAGTCTGCCGTTGGTCGGTGGGGGTTCATACCCCTACTGATTTGTCGACTGCTCGAGATCTGACGCTGGGCTGAGAGATCTATGGGTATGAGTGGAGTTAACACTCTGCAATGTGTGTCGCATAATCGAACGTATGGCTGAGTGTTAAATACTCCCATAAAGCGAGGAACGTTTAGCAGGTATTACACAGAGTCAATCTACGTGGGAATATTTATATTCCCAAGTAGTCTCTTTTCTGGTCCCAAGTCCCACACACGGGGAGCACCATCTTTAAATGATGCTTGCATCATTCATTGTAAGGTGTTCCTTATGCTGCATAAATGCATTTGCCAAACCTCGTATTAAAAAAAAGAGAAAAAAAAGAACACTAACAAAAAAATACAAAATTTTAAATACATACCTACTTTTATAAAATTAACAAACTAAAAAGAATAACAGTTTCCTGAAAAAAGTGCTACGATTGATTTTAAAAACAGTTTTTAAAAATACGAATACGTTGCTTACAAGTTACGGCTCGTAGTGAGCCGTTAGGTGTATGTCTTGTAACAGACAATTTATTAATTCAGATGCTAAAGTTATTGACAAATTCAATAACTTTTAATATTAATTAATAATTTCTTGATTGTGCTAAATATCATTTTCAAAAAAACTTTTAAAATTCACATTAAGGCCGATCGAGACAGTTATTAACACAAATGCTATCACCTGATTTCAGTCTTGACGTTTCTCGTCAAGACGAGACGTTGACGTTCACGTCAATATAAATTAGCAAATGTTGAATAATTAGAAATAAAGGAGTCGCACAAGTTAGGCAACTATAATTTTTTGGCTCTAAAAAAGTTATAAATATCATTTTTTAAATAGTATATTACGACACTAAGCCGGAAAGTTGGATTTCCTGGCAAGCGTGATAGAATCGCTCGCTTGCCAGGGCATCCAACTTTCAGCCCGTGTATCGTATACTAATTTTCTTTATCCCCATTCCAAAGTACGTTTATAAATTAATATGAATTAATAAAATAGTACTCGCTCGTATGTCTACTGATTTTACTTTTGTGGTCTACGACAGCGCGCCCTCCTGGCCACCTCGCGTAGCGAATCAAAATATATTTGCCTGCAGAGGGTCGCCCGCCCAACTTTTGCAAAGTCAAGACGAAGCCAAGGCTTTTGCTGGTCGGGGCGGGTATAAAAAAAGCATATGTGACGCGTCGCGAAGAAAAGCACCTTAGAAGCAAAAAATCGATTTTCGGATTTTGAGAATATTAGGTTCATTAATTATCCCTTTTTCATTATCTAAAGTCAGAAAACATTTTTATTGAATATTTTTTACGTATTTAAGACTTAAGCATCAGCGATTTGTACAAAATCCAATGGCGCGCGTGCCGCTTCTTTTCACTCTCCTGTAAAATTGCCGTTTGGCTTCTTAGGTGCTTTTCTTCGCGACGCGTCACATATTATATCTAAAAAGTCGAAAAAACAGAATTAAAAAAATAAAGACCATGTAAAAAGTAGTAAAAAAGCATAAATTATAAAAAAAAATTAACTCATATACTTGAAACCGACATACATTACAAACAACTATAATATACAAATAAATAATATAACGTTTTAAGATTAATATAAAATCAATTTTATTCATTTATTCTTAATTTTTAACTTATTTTAAGATATTTTACAACTTATTTTTTTTATTGCAATGGCACAAAGTGATGTTAAAAGTGCAATTGTTAAATGTACAATTTTCAAACTTTAGATCATGTTTGCTTAGTATTGAACGTATATCCTTGCAATTTTGGTTATCTAAATCTTGATCACTTTTTTTGTATTTTGGTGCTTAAACAGCTAATCAATTTTTCAAATCCAATTTTGTTCCTGGTTTAGCAGAAAACAAGTTACTACATCCAATAACTTGTTTGTTTTGACTTGACTGGAATTGAGACAAGGTTCTTAGAGTAGAAATCTTTAGAAAAATCTGACCTTTTTAAATTCAAGTCAGATTTATCATTAACGCATTCAGTGATTACTTGCACTAGTCGATGGTTTTGAAATTTTCTTTGCGCTAACATCATTTTGATTTTGATTATCTAAATCTTTGTTACTTTTTCTTTTTCTATTTACATCAGGTGATTGAACAATTGTTTGATTTTTAAAATTAAACTGAATTCCGGGTTCATCAGGTAATAATTTTCCACTGCTAATATCTTGTTTCTTTCGATTTGTAACTGACTCAAGCATTTGAGTTTTGTCTGCTGTAGTAGAAGCACTTTTTACAACTCCTCCTAAAAATGTATATTATAAATGAAAAGTGGTATAACTTCCTAATAAATTTCAAGAACTATTTTCGTATATTATTATTATTAATTAAATTGTAAATATTATAAATTAATTTTTTAATTTTTGCCGGTTTTGAATGAGCAATTGTTGTTGTATTTTTTTTAATGATGTCATCAAAAAGCAGTTGCCTGTTATGCATTGAATTTTCTATATAACCCTGAGCAATTATATCTGATCGCCATCTCCCCAATTGCTTCACCATTTGCATGTTCGCTCCGAAATCAGACAGAAGCATCGCCGACGTTCGTCTGAAGCAGTGGCCAGTGCAGTGTACTTATTCGCATTCGGCAGTTGTCAATACGAGGCAATTTTTTGAGGTACTTCACTTATTTTATGCCTTCAAAAAACTTGACGGTGGCATTTACCTTTTTGATACCGGACAAAAAATTTATCGCTGAATTGACCAGGTGGTTTCAAGGATATGTAATTCTTTACTTTGTTGTAGAAAAGACTTCCAAATATGATATGCTCAGCATATACATTTTTGTTGTAATTGATAGACACTAAGAATTTATTGCCTAAGTCTTCAACATCTTCGACCTTTACATTTGTTATTTCGTCACATCGCAGACAAAATAAACAGAATCTGGATTTTCTCGGTTTATAACCTTTAGCGTTAGTTTTTATTATACTTTTTAAGTTTAGGAAATTACTGATATCAATATTTTCTTTCACTTTCAATGTTGTTTTTAGCATGCTGCACATGCTCCACAGTGTCGGTGGTTTTAATTTTTTTTTAATTGTACAAAATAAACAATTAAACTGTTTTTATCTGAGGTAGAAAGGGAATTTTTATTCTCCTCTCGCCATTTTTTGTTGGTGTTGTAGACTAGCAGATACCGATCTGAAGACTTCTTTGTCAAAGTTTCACTTGGGACAATAATTTTTGCTTCTTTGTCAAAGTTTCTCAAAATTTCTTCCTCGTCTGAGGAACCTTCAGATGAGGAATTTTCGATTTTTGAGGCTTTGCACAAATACTTAATTTTACATTTTTTTATAGGAACTCTTGTCTCCTAATCGAAAACTGATAAAGTTTTGCAAGATTATTCTAAGTTCACGTCACAATACGGGCACTGCAATTAGCGTGAATTAGCGTTGTTATATGGTTGCTATGATATCAAGCCACGAAAATTTCTTAGCCAATCAGAGCGCACACTAACTTGAGCAGGTCACAAAAGCCGCTGCTCCCGGGGCGAAAACGAAACGGGAAGACCGTACTTTCGGGTAGGGGATCAAGAAAAATTATAATTATAGTTATGTCGAAAATAATTTATTTATTTTTCATTTTATTTTCGAAACAACTATAATTTTAATTTTTCTGTTATCAAAAAGAGCTAAATATCTTTAAATTATTTTTCCAAGTTTCAAAAATAATTTTTAAGAAATAATATTGACTTTTTTTATAGCAAAAAAGATTTAGTTACCCCACTTGTGCGATTCTATTATTTCTAATTAATCGACAATTGCTAATTCATATTGTCTTTTACGATCAAGAAAGGTCAAATTATAATCAGGTAAGAGCATTTTTGTTCAAATCAGGTTCGATCACACTCTTAAATGCAAAGAAACACTATTAGACTGCATTAAAATTTCGTATGAAACTTTCGAAATTCAATTGTATTTAAAGAGAAAGTTTACTGACAAATTTTGCCTATATTAGTGAGGTCATTCTTCATCACATGCTCTTAAAGTTAAAATTCAGAGCACCTAATAAAAATTTTCAATTTTTCTTTAATTTAGTAAATTCACAATCTAAATAGTATATCAGATTTCTAAAAAAAGTCTTAGGAAAAAACGACTAATTACAAAGGCCTGCGAAATTCGATTTTTTTTTTATTTTTGATATTGGAGTGCTTTCCTATGTATTTTTGTCTGCTGAACACGATCCGGGATCCCAAAGTGGTCTAGTATGTCAGGTTTTTAAGAAAAGTAGGGGTAAAGAACCAGAAAAACGTATTTTTGGGGATTTTTAAGATTATTTTCTCTTCAACCTGAGGTGCTAGACTTTCGTGAGGTCTTAAATTAAAGCTTTAAATGTGCACTTTAACACCCTTATGCGCAAGACCAACAAAAAATATAGAATTTTTAGAAAAGTGGGAGTAAGGACCCAGAAACAAATTTTATAGTATTTTCTATCACACATGCACGAAAACCTCGTGTTTTCGTTCGCCTTAAGCGGGGCAGAACTCACAGTTTTTAGGTCAGTGAACGTTAGAGGTAAAAAAACTTCCGAAGAGTAGAAGTTATAATATGCGCCTGCGCGATAAATGTTCGATAAATGTTCGAACATTTGTGCTTGACAAAAAAACACGGCCTTCCCTCCCTTGATGCATAATATACTATTTTATATCAGAGTGGTTCTCAATGTATTTTTGGCCACTGAATGCGAGCTCGGATCCTAGAATTTCCTAGCACGTCAGAATTTTGAGAAAAGTGAGGATAAAGACTTAAAAAATATATTTTTTATTCCGCAGGTACAAACATGTCGCCTTTAGATGCCTGTGGACAAGGTCTAAACGCATCTATTTATTCGACCGTGTAAAAATGGCTTTCATTTTTTCCCTAGGATGTATTTTTTTGCCTTAGGGATGGTTTAAAGTCAGTCTAATTTATTTACGTTGATGTTTGGGTACTCGTTTACGTCTCGGGCTCACTTCGTTCACTTTCGAATGTCACTTGTACACACAGCGTACACACATCTGCGTAAACAAATGGCGGTCTTTAACCCCTTGTTGCTTAATATACTATTTTTGTGGTTTTTACCACCAATTTTTTAAAACTGTCCATTTTTTTATTTTGCGCATATGGATCATAAAGTAAACTTCTCAAGGTTTAATTTAAGACCTTGTGAAAGTCTCTAGCACGTCAGGTTAAAGAGAAAAAATTCTTGAAACCCCCTAAAAACGCTTTTTATGGGGTATCTACTCCCACTTTTCTTAAAATCCTGACGTGTTGAGCAATTTTGGGACTCGGAATTATGTTCAGTGGTCTACTTTCCGTAGACTTCCTGCAGTCTGTCTGCAGACTTTCAGCATGCTTTTGCGGACTCTCCGTAAACTTTCCGCAAACTTTCCGCATGTTTGTGCGCCCTTTCCGAAGACTTTCTGCTGACTTTCCGCATACTTTTCGCAGACTATAGCAGTCCATTATATTTCACTTAATAGCACCTCTTTTGTGCCTTTGGAATAAAAAGTATCGTAAACAACACGGGTTTAAAGTCAGTCCAGTTTGTTTACGCTAATGTTTGTGTACGAGTGACAGTCGAGGGCTATAAAATGTCATTTTGACAGGTGGACAAATCAAATAAAAAGCACACAAATAATTAATAAATAAATTATTTTTTCTTTTATAATTGTTCACATATGTTTATTGTTTTAATTTTTGTAGACTTTGACTTAAACGAAACTTCTTATAATTATGAAAATTGATATTCAATATAAAGTGTCAAAGGTCAAATTTCCTCACTTTTAAACTATTTTTTTTAGAATATGAATTCATATTTTTAGATAGAACGTTACTTAAACTGATGTACTTTTGATTTAGTTACATATGAGTCATTGTTTTTTTACCACATCTTTTTTCAAAAAATCGATTTTCTAAAAACTGCAGATTCTTCTAGTATATATATGTAGAAATGGTGTGAAAACTATTATTTTGGTTGAAAACTTGGATAACGTTTAGAAAAACGAGATACAAAATGTAAGAGTTTCGCGACCCACAGTGGTTTCAGGTACCGAAATCATGGCAAAAAATCAAAAAGTAATTAATCCTAAGTATTTCAGAACCATAGTTAACAAATTTCGTCAATTCATCCTACTTATGAATAAATAAATTTATGTTTTATTAGAAGTTATTTATGTTACTTCTCTTTTTACTACAAAAAATTCGTTTTAAAATTTGTTGTTTTATTTGAACCTTCGCGGTATTCAACTTTTTATTCGCTTATTTTATGTTTTTTACAGAAAAAAAATTTTTTTTCAGCAAATGAACTTTTTAATAAATAATACTCAGTATCTAACCGGTACATTCCATAGTCTTTCAAGTGAAATATAATCCTTAAAGATTGAATTATTTTTGCTTTGATTTCGAATTAAAACCTAATTGTACATCAAAAGACATTAAGTCATATATTTCAAGTTACTAACTTTTTTCACGTCGGCCATTAAAAAATGCAAAATATTAAGAAAAATAGTGAATTTTGGAAGGCAAGATTTCTGAAACTGTACGGTAAAATTATCTCAGGTTTGACAATAATGTGCATCAACATTTTATTTATTTTTGCTGAAAATTTCAAACTTGTACCGACGATTACTGATTTTCAACTAACCTCCTTAATTAAAATGTTTATTTTATTATTGGAAGCATTTTAAGTGTTGACAAATAGTTGTCAGAATGTCAGATTCGTGTTCAAGGACCTCAAGAACCATAAAAGAATAAACTGTAAGCAAATCACATTACGTTTAATTCATTTTTAAAAAGATTCCCGCAAATCCCTTCGATTTTTTAAAAGAATTATTCGCCATATTGAATCAGCCTTTTTAAATTTTTGAAATCGAATGTTGTCAGACTCGTGTTCAGCGACTCCAAAAACCCTGATAGAAAAAGCTGTAATCGAAGTACATGACATTTCACCCATTTTTGGCTTGGTTGATGATTAAAGATAATTCAAAGGATCTGGACAAAGGTTAAAACATTTTTTAAAGATCTGTAAAAATTTAACAATTATTTTTCCATTAAATGAAAGGTTTTTAAGGGTTGAGACTTTAGAAAGAAAAAAACGTTTTATTTTGACACACCCTGATACACATTCACCAAACCAAGAGAAAAGTCAGGCAGAATAAAGCTGATGAACATTCGAAAATGTTATATATATAGAAAAATAAAATTTATAGAGGACAATTAGACGAAAACGACAAAAAATTTAACATCTAAATCACTGACAAACTTGGAGGAAATTCCAGAGAAATGCCACAATACCCCTGTTGGGGTATTGGTATTTTATTTTCATTAATGCACATTGTAGAATATTACAAAAAATATATTTAACAATAATATCTCGTATTTTATATAAACTTTTTGCGAAGATATTATATTTTCATCAGATTTTCCATTCATTAAAAAGAAAAACAAATTTTTAGTTAATGTAAAAGTCATTTAGCCAATTCTATTTTCACGGTATTTATTTCTTATAATAAGTTGAAGTTTTAAAAAATTAGCAAAAAACATTTTTTTTTCAATTCGTAAAAATACTTAACCTAATTTGAGTTGAAAATCAATATATTGCGTTCCCTTAATATTTTGTGATCATAAATGGAAATCCTGATAGATTTGAAATGAAACCCGCTAACAAAGGGAGGCCACGGGGCGTCGATTTTTCCCAATGATGTCAGTTTGTCTAATGAAAAATTATTAGATAAGATATTTTTTGGTGAAGCAGTAAAATGCATCTAGCTGTAGTTTTCGAAAAAGAATTTGAAAAATTTTGTTAAAAACTGGTATTTGCCTTATACAGCTCGTTCAGTCGAACTGTAATTAAGATAACGTGGCCGAGAGGTTAGAGCGCAAGAGCTACTATCCCCAATGTTGCGAGTTCGATTCTTGGGACAGCAATGTTTTTTTAAAATATTTTCATCTATTATTCATGTATCTTTATTTTTCAACAAAAATAACAATTTGTGTTCAGTTGTTATTTTGTTTGGATTGTAAAAATTGTAGTCAGATGTTTTGTTTTTTTAAAAATCCATATTTATTTATATTCAATAAATCGCGATACCGCAACTCATTATTATTTTATTAATCTTTTTAATTTTCTAGTTAAATTAGCTTTTGCCTGTCGACGATACGTTGTAACGTTGTGAATCGTTACTTATTTAATTTTTAAGATAATTTAGAGTAAGAATATTCAAGGTTGCAGAGAGTATTTCTTTTCTCTTTAGTCCTTGAATTCTATCGTTTTTCATATTCGTTTCTGCGTGTGATTTTGGTCGTTGGCTTGAGTGTCCAAAGAAAAATGAGTTGCGTGAGGTCAGCTTCGTTTTCCGAGCGTTTTTCGTAGGTCTTCGGATTCTGGCCTAAAGGACCAATCACGGACTGAGGGACAAGGACAGCGATAGGAAGAAGGACGGAGGAAGGGGGATCGACCGGCTGTTGGATTCCGGGGACTGGGTCACGGTCACTCGATTATTGGATTTTGGGACTCGCGATCGCGAAAGTGAAATTAGCCTAGTTTACAATTAACGTAAGTGCGGGGTGATAAATGTAAGACATCAGGTTTTAATAAAGAAATTAATTGAGAGTTAATTCACGAAGTTTAGTTAAAGAGTTCCTTTTGTTTCCTCAAGAATCCTCTCCAGTCGGCAGTGTTACCGGGAAATTTGGTGTTCGATTCGACATCGTTGGTAAGTTAGTTTGGAAATTTTATTGTGTCTCATCGCCGTTGCACCACGACGAGGGGTTAGAGAACCTTCCCTTTGGAATTTGCATTGAGTCACTGGTGTGGTTATGTCCGGGGTGGAAATTTCGATCTAGATATTAAGTACAGGTCAGGTGCCTATTTTAATTAATAGACGACACGTTACAATTGGCATCCCTTGTGGGGAACATTCTCTAAAGCCACGAGACACAAAATTGCTTGTCTTTTCTTTCTGTGTGCACAATAGATTTTTGGTGTGAGGAGAGATAGAGTTTCTGGTTCAAGTGAACCAGACTAATTAGCGAGGCGTGTGAAAAAAAAAATAAAATAAAAAAATAAATAAATAAAATAAAAAAATAAAAAAAATTCGGGTAAATTTAATTATGGCTGGAAGTTAAAAATTTTTTTCAAATTTTGGCGAGTCACAAAAACAGGGTCGGTTTAATGACCGATTTATTGAAACATGTGCGTGGAAGTGACGTCAAATAGGCGTTAAATTCTCCAAATTTCTGCGTGGGGAAATTAGTTTAAACTAATGGGATTTTAGGTAAATTAGTGTCGAGATTTTGAAAAGGAAAATTTTAAGAAGTGCCAATCTGCAAGTGTTAAGGATTATGAGATTTTGAATCGGTCTGATTTACAAATGTAAAACGTTAAAGTAGAGAAAACGTGTTAAGTTTTAAATCCGTCAGTGGAAAAATTTTCAAGATTTATTTTTTTTTAGTTCGCGAAGCGTGTGAGAATAAATTTAGAGACTCTGTTTAATTGACGTGAAGATTCTTTTTTTTTTCTCCGTTAGCCACGTGTTCGCGAAATAGTGAAAATGATTGATTTATGGCGAATTGAGTTCTGATTTCGAGTAAATTCAGAAAATTTCGCCGAGGTCTGAGAAGTGAATTTTCTCATTTTTCTCAGAAAATTTTCCAATGAGTAGATTTTGTGTGAAAAATTTTTCTCAGTGAATTCAAATAGTTCTGTAAGCAGAATTATTATTACCAAGGAACATTTTATAAATTGTATATTGTTTGTAAAATAGTGAAAATTGTTTATTATGTTGATTTGATTTTTGAATTGGTAATTGATTAATGAAATTTGTGTTTAAAATTTTCTTTCTGCGAATTTAGCGTGTGACAGGTGATCGTGGAAACCAACGGTAGTTACCTCCCCCAGTTTTCGCGATATTTCGTCACCGCAACGGAAGAATTTTGGCGCGAGTGAGACCTCGCGTAACTTTCGTTTTTCGTCAAGAGTGAAATTTTGATTTTTCGTTCGGACTTCTTTTATGACCGGTCGGAAATTATTATTAACAAAGTGAATTTTTGAATTTTGTTTTTTTTTCAGAATTATTGGGATTTATTTGATTTTTAAACCAACGCGAAAATATTTCGGAGTTGAGATTTCGGTTATTGAGGGGCGGTACTTGCGATTACCTCCCCCAGTCCAGTTGACCATTGATTTCAATACTGAAATTTCTGCGTGTGTAACGATTTAAAAATAAAAAAACGGATGTTTATAAACTTGTGTGTAGATTACAAGGATTTTAAAAGATTTTTCTTTCTCGTGGAGAAATTAGTGTCGTGTCAGACATTTTGATTATTTTGCTTTTTGAAATTTTTAATCGGTCGCAATGGAGGGGTATCGGCGAAAATTATTAGAATTTTTAACAACCGATCAAGTGAATCAGGTATGGATGGGGATTAGGCGAATGTCGCAGGACCAAGTGATCGCGGAATTGACAGCTCAAGAGTGCAGCACTAGAGGCTCACTCCAAGTCCTCCGCGAAAGACTTTTACGGTTGGAAATAAAATTGATCTTTCCGGAATCATTAAACGTGCCGTGGTACGACGTGTACGATTCGGCCGAGTCAAAATCGATATTTCTCATTGAGGCATTGAACGGAGAGGGAGTGGGGGAACTGGACTTAGGATCGGCGAGTGATCTGAATGCGGGTGGTGAATCGACGAATAGTGGACCCCGGGAAGGGGAATTAAATGATTTGTTTCGCGAGCAAATCAATATTGGTAGTGTGCCCGTGACTTCAATAGCCGCGAACGTGACACTGCCGAGTACCGTGACGACGTCAACGTCTGTGATGACTAGCGTGTGTTTCACGTCATCAAACGTGACAGGGGACAATAAGTGCGTTCCCAACAACGTCATTTACCACTACGATTCCCGTGACGACGTCAGTGACGTCAGGATTGTGGCAAAATAACCCGGGCGCGATCACTTCGACCGTGTTCTCAGGACCAGGGGGGTCGGTAATGTCTGCTACGATGTCCCCCAACGTGAAAGATTTGCGTGACATCAGGGCACGTTTGCAGTTGAGCACGGATTTGCAGTCACTGCTTTACCAGCAGCGGCTAGCAGGCTATAATATGGCCACTAGCGAAAATCTCGGGTTCCTTAAAAACCCCATTGCCAACTTACCCCCCAGGCCCTCCAAGAGGTCATCAAAGCCTCCATATACCAAATCTAGAGTGCGTCCACCCCCACCCTCACTTGAGTAGAAGGTGACACTGGTGCCGCCTGAGAGGGAAGAATGGGCGAAAATGAGTGGGGAAGAGAAGAGGTCGCCTGATAAACAGAAGAATACGAAGCGAAGAGCTTCCCAGAGAAAAGGTCGAGGGCGAGGTCACCTTCGGGGAATAAAAGCGACGTGAGTGAAAAGACTGCACGGAGTCGACCGAGGTCGCCACTTCAGCTCTCGTCAAGTGATTCTGACTCATATTACCAGTCAGAATCTGACCTTTTCTCTGCTTTTCTCTGCTCTATAGAGCAGTCAAATGTTTTAAAGAGTGAGAGATAAAATTTTCCGGGAGCGAGAGAGAGGATCCGGACGATTTCTTGGAGCGTCTAAATGACTGCCAGGATTGTTATCGTTCATCGGATCGAGAAATTTTGGGGGCGTTGCCCAGCGTTTTGCGTGGTACTGCTAGCAGGTGGTATCACATTGTAAAAAAGGACATCTCGTCGCTGAGGAATTTTAAGCGTTTGTTTAAGCGTGAGTTCTCAGCGTCCATGAGACATGATGAGTTGCTTGTTGAGTTAAAACAGCGTACACAAGCAAAGGGTGAAAAAGTGTCGGGGTACATGCTGGGGCTCCGCACAATTATGGGACAGTGGCTGAATTTGAGCGTGTGTTGAGACGCCTTGAGAAAATCAAGGAGGTGGACAAACGCTACGCACCACCCCCCTCCAGGGACAAGATGAAGGTTCCGTTCGCTGCTCCTAAAACGGAGAGAGTAATAAAGCTGGATGCTATGATCGAGGAGACGTCCTCAGATTCCAGCCAGTCTCCGCGAGAATCGGGACAAGCGAGTGGGACAAAGCCCAAAAGTAAGACGGGGAACAAAAACAAGGCCAAAGCATCAGGTCCACCAAAACAAGCAAGTGTTGACGCTTTCAGAACTGTGGGGACAAGTGGGATGCGTGTGGGACAAACTGGGACAAGAACGGAAATACCTGGGCCGTCTCAGCCGGGACCATCCCAGCCAGCACCCATCGTGCCAGTTACCTACGCTCAAGTGGTGAGGAGTGTCCCTCCAGCGGTTCCCAATATAGGACAAAATCAGCGTGTGTTTCCGCCACGGCCGCAGATGCCGCGAGTAAGTGTTCCCAGCGTGAACGTGCAAGGTCAGCGTCCATTTTTAGGCGCATGCTACCATTGGAACGTAGTGGGACACCGTGCAGCTGAGTGCAGTCTGCGAACTTGCAGACGCTGCAATCAGCAGGGACATTATGCGGCGGAGTGTCCTAGAACTCGACAGCCAAACAACCGCTATTGCCAAGTGTGTGGGACACAAGGCGCGGTGTTCAAATATTGTCCCAATTGTGTGGTGATCCGTGAGATGTTGGGAAACGAGATAGGGGGGGACAGAACAACCCTCCCCCCCAATCCCAGGCGGGACAGTAGATGTCCCTACCGGGGAGAGAGAAGCATTCACTTCATTAGTAGTTATGAAATATAGCGAAAATAATGAAGATGAACCTTCTACTAATAAACGGGGACAAATTTCTGCGAGTGTGGCCACTGAACCAGAGAGTGGGACAAGTTCACAAAATCTTGACCAGGGGATTAATGAAGAGATAACGAATGAGTTGGTCAATGATGACGTGAACGTACAGTCCACTCAAAGGATTTCATGGAGAGTGACAGGTGGGACAGATGGGACACCTGTAGAGGTTACTCAGGATAGCGTGAGCCTGCCGTTGCTTACGTCAGTCGATGAAACGCCACCTGTGTCAGGGGAAAATACTGAAATTTGTGAGCGTGTGAGCGGGACAATGGGTCCTGAAGCGTGTGGGAAAGTCAGTGCTGATGGTGCATTAGCACGTGAAGTCCAGGGGAGGAGAGAAACTGCATCTAATGCAGTTGATCAAAATGAAGAGAGAGAGATGCTAGATGGGACAACCAATGAAAATAGACGCTATATGAGAATAGCAATCGGAGGTTGCTCTTATTTAGCGATGGTGGATACGGGGGCCACAGTTTCCATTATCGGACGAAAACTATTCGAACTATATAAAGATCGAATGAAACCAGCGAACTCCGCCATTGAGAGTGTACTTGGTGGTGTAAGTGGTGCTCTTGGGAAATTACGTTTGTGGATCAATGTTGATGGCATTTTGAGCTCCTTGGAACTAAAAGCGGTTGACACTACGAAACAGGACATTATCCTGGGCAATGATTTCTTCCGTGAACTGGATATCGAGCTGTGGCCTAAAAGAGGTTTGTGGAGAATAAACGAACAAGAGTGGCACAAGTTTGCAGACATTGATCAGAGCAACGATGTGGAGATCCTAGTCGAGTGTGCAGGAATTTCGGAGTTGACCGGAGATCAGCGTTCCGAAATTCAGCGTATGACTGATCAGTTAATTCTACCACAAACTGAAGAGCATGGACTGACATCTATGACCGAACACAATATCTGCGTTACGGATCACAGGCCGATCAAACATCGACCACGAAGGATGTCACCTGCAATTCTTGACTGGGCAAAACAAGAAGTCCAGACAATGCACGAGAAAGAGATTATAGAGCGTTCAGCGAGTGATTGGAGCAGTGCTCCAGTAATTGTGAAAAAGGCGGACGGATCATTAAGATTTTGCGTGGATTACCGAGATCTTAACAAAGTGACCGTCCGGGACGCTTATCCAATCCCGAGCATGGATTCAATTTTGGACAAGCTCAGGAAAGCGCGGTTTATTTCAAAAATAGACTTGAAGCAGGCGTATCATCAAGTACCAATGGCCGAACAGAGTAAAAAGTACACAGCGTTTGCCATTCCTGGGTCAGGACTGTGGCAATTTAAGCGAATGCCATTTGGTTTAACAAACGCTCCAATGACGTTTCAGCGTTTGGTAGATGCCCTGTTTGGTCCAGAATTTGAGCCTGTAGTGTTCGGATATCTTGATGATATCATCATTGTCACTGACGATTTTGAGGAACACAAGAAGTGGCTCAAACTCGTACTAGAGAGATTAGCGTCAGCTGGATTAGTGGTCAATCCTAAGAAGTGTGAGTTCGGATGTTCCAGAGTAGCATATTTGGGGTATGTTTTCGATAGCGAAGGTCTCAGACCAGATCCAGAAAAAGTAGCGCCAGTTCTAGATTATCCTGCACCTCAAAATCTAAAACAATTAAGACGATTTCTGGGAATGGTCGGGTGGTACTCACGTTTCATTGAAAATGATAGTGAGTTAAAATTACCTTTGTTAAAATTATTGAAAAAAGATAAAGCGTGGGAATGGGGAAAAGAGCAAGAGGAAGCGTTTCAAGCGTTGAAATTGAAACTTACTTCAGCTCCAGTGTTGGCTCGACCAGATTTTACGAAGCCGTTTACCATTCAGTGTGATGCCAGTGGGTTTGCTATGGGCGCGGTGCTAACGCAAGAGTCAGAGGATGGAGAACATCCTATTGTCTTTATCAGCAAAGCACTATCTGCGCCAGAGAAAAATTATAGCGTGACCGAGAAAGAGTGTTTAGCGTTGTTATGGTCGATCAAAAAGCTAAGACCTTATGTAGAGGGATACAAGTTCGAAGTGATCACTGATCACAGTGCGTTAAAATGGCTTAGGAACTTGAAAGAACCCTCTGGTTGATTAGCGCGCTGGGCCCTGGAAATGCAGCAGTGTGATTTCGATATCATCCACAGAGCTGGAGCACAACATCATGTCCCTGATGCATTGTCCAGGATGTTCGAGGAAACGGCTGATGACGTAGCGGCGTTTGAGGACATCACTGACGGATGGTATATAAAAAGGCGTGAGTTAGTCGAGAAATTTCCGCAACGATTTCCAGGCTGGAAAGTGGAAGATGGCCGACTGTGCCATTTTCGAAGTGATCCATTATTAATTCCATTCATCGGAGACGAAGATGGGTGGAAACTTGTGGTACCAGCCGAATATCGTGAGAGAATTATGAATGATGCACATTCTGAAAAATCAGCGGTACATCTTGGGATCGAGAAGACCTACTACCGAGTTGCGAGAGAGTATTATTGGCAAGGAGTCTGGAACGATGTACACCATTTTGTGAGAAGGTGTCCAAACTGTCAGCTCCACAAGTTGTCACAAGAGGGCGCGCAAGGATTAATGGGTCAGAGAATCGTAGAGAGACCGTGGGTAGTAGTGGCAGCGGATTGTATGGAGTTTCCGCCGAGTAAGAGTCAGTGTAAGTATCTGGTGGTATTTCAAGACTTGTTCTCCAGATGGATCGAAGTCAAACCACTCAGAAAGGCTGACGGCAAATCAATTGCACGAGCGTTCGAAGAATTGATTTTGTTTAGGTGGGAAACTCCAAATTTCCTGCTCACTGATAATGGGAAGGAGTTTGATAATCAGTTTCTTAAAAAGACTCTGGAAGAGTATGGCGTGCGTCATCTAACAACTCCCCCCTATCATCCGCAAGCCAATCCGGTCGAGAGAAGCAATCGGATTCTCAAGACTATGATTGCGACTTATGTGGGCGCTGACCACAGAGAGTGGGATAAAAATGTGCACGAGTTCAGGCACGCTATCAATACAGCAACTCAGGCTACCACGAAAATGTCTCCGGCATTTTTAAATTATGGTAGACAACCTAAGCCTGTAAAGAGTTTGCGCCGTGAGATCGAGAACAAATCAGCGGTAACTAAAATCGATCCGGAAGTGAGGGCGGATCGACTAAAAAGACTGGATGCGTTAAGAGATTTAGTTGCGCGAATTATTGATGAGGAGCGTGAGAAACAAACGAGGGGTTATAATAAAAACAAGCGTGAGGCGAATTTTAGCGTTGGCGATTTAGTTTTATGGAAATCACATAAACTATCAAACGCGAGTCAGAAATTTTCAGCGAAGTTAGCGCCGAAATTTGAAGGTCCTTTTGAGATCATTGAAAAACTCTCATCATCGGTATATATACTTCGAGCTGAAAATACGCGACGAGTCGCTAAAGTTCACGTGTCGGACTTGAAACGCTATCTTCCTCCACGAGCTAGTAGAATATAAGAATTGTATTATCTAATGTTGTTGATTTCTGTTTTAGAGTATTTTCTGCGTGAGAAATGGTTCGACGGTTGAAGCCGGGAAGAGGAGCACATTTTCAAAGGGTCCTCCCTACTTTCGAACCACCAGTCCAACTAACCAGGGAAAATGATCTGAGATTGATGGCCCAGCACGAGATGGCGTTGCGGAGACAAGCGAAGGCGGAGGAAGAAGTCCAACCGGAAGTTGTTACTCCGATAATAAAAGACACAGCTACCGAAGAAACCTCTGGGGAGGATATTTTAATAGTAATTGAGGAGATGGAAGATTTCTCCGACGATATTGAGGAGGATCGGGTCACCCCCTCTCCAGTGGTCTCCGCCGATGAGACTTCCGAAGTGGTGAGGGAGGGAAAGGGGCCGCAGGGAGCCATTACTAAAGTAAGGACCCAATCCAGAGGGAAACAACAGCGGTATCCCTCGCCCCAGAGGGAAGGAGAGTCATCTGAGGAGTGGCGGCGTCGGTTGGCGCTGGAGGCGTCGCTAAAGGTGGTGGAGCGTTCAGAAAGGAGAGCCAAAAGGAAGCTAAGGCAGTTGCGAGAGTCTCAGATCGAAAAGATTCGTCGTCGAAGACGCCCTGCCTTGGAATTAGTGAGTCCCCGGGATTGTTCCCCGGCTCCACCCCGGAGGCTAGGGATTTCTGCAGGATCTCCTGATCCGGATGAGTTGTTGTCTGCGTGTGGTAAGAAGGTGGTGAAAAAGCCGCGTTTCTTGCAAGTTATTAGAAGGGGGGTGATGTTTGGGAACCTTAAACCCATCCCAACGGATCCAGAGTTAGATCCTCCTTTCGGCTCTTGCCTAAACTGTTGAAGTTTCGACCATTTCCGGAATGATTGCCCACACCCGGTCCGTGGAAAGTATTGTTGGAATTGCGGCCGGCGTGGCGTCAGTCTTCAGAATTGTCCTCGCTGTTCCGAACGCCATCGAAAGGACATGGAGGAAAGTTTTGAAAATAAGCGGATGAAAGAGTTCCGGAGTGCTCGTCAGGAAAGTTATCGAAGAGAAAGGGGAACTAGAGGAGAGAATAAAAAAGTGCATTCCGACGAGAAATCAGCAGCTACGCGAGCAAGATGTTCCTTCGACCGGGATCAGTTGGACGAAGATTTGGAAGCGGTCAAGTTACCCCCACCCGTGGACGAAAACGCCAATTGTCAGTCGTCGCAAGAAATGGAGTCAGTCGTGGTGATCGAGGAAGTGTGCTCAGTAGTGACTACGGAGGAAGTGGGCATAGTAGTTGTTCCTCCCCTATTGGAAGCGGCCAGTCCTCACATGGATTTCTTAACTTTTGTGCAGGAAAATAATATTCCCCGCATGACTCAACCCGAGTCTCATAGTGGAGATGAGTTGCTGGTGGCCCCCAATTTTCTGCGTGAGGGAGGATCATTGCTCCAAAGTGAGAGGCAGGAATTTTTGGTTCAGCTCAAAGAGCTGACGGAATTGTTAAAAGGATATCCTCCGGAAATTGCTCGGGAGGCTATGACACAATTCTTGAAGAAGAAGAAACCGTAGTTCGGTTATTTTGATTTCTGACTTTTCTGCGTGTGGGTTTCTTCATATATATATTTTTTTTTGTGTTTATGTGGTTAATTCATCATGTAATTAATTACTCCTTACCTGGATACCCTCTCTTCCAAGAGAATTAGTCCTGTGATAAGAAAGGGTATTTTTTTTTGTTGTTTCTTGGAAGTAGAGTTGTAAGGGATGTAAATCCCTATGGAATTTTCTAGAGAAAATAAATGATTTTGATATTTAACTAACAGTTTTCGGCGATATTTATTTGTTCTAAAATAAGAATATCGGCCTAGGGGGGGGGGGGGGGAATTGTAACGTTGAGAATCGTTACTTATTTAATTTTTAAGATAATTTAGAGTAAGAATATTCAAGGTTGCAGAGAGTATTTCTTTTCTCTTTAGTCCTTGAATTCTATCGTTTTTCATATTCGTTTATGCGTGTGATTTTGGTCGTTGGCTTGAGTGTCCAATGAAAAATGAGTTGCGTGAGGTCAGCTTCGTTTTCCGAGCGTTTTTCGTAGGTCTTCGGATTCTGGCCTAAAGGACCAATCACGGACTGAGGGACAAGGACAGCGATAGGAAGAAGGACGGAGGAAGGGGGATCGACCGGCTGTTGGATTCCGGGGACTGGGTCACGGTCACTCGATTATTGGATTTTGGGACTCGCGATCGCGAAAGTGAAATGAGCCTAGTTTACAATTAACGTAAGTGCGGGGTGATAAATGTAAGACATTAGGTTTTAATAAAGAAATTAATTGAGAGTTAATTCACGAAGTTTAGTTGAAGAGTTCCTTTTGTTTCCTCAAGAATCCTCTCCAGTCGGCAGTGTTACCGGGAAATTTGGTGTTCGATTCGACATCGTTGGTAAGTTAGTTTGGAAATTTTATTGTGTCTCATCGCCGTTGCACCACGACGAGGGGTTAGAGAATCTTCCCTTTGGAATTTGCATTGAGTCACTGGTGTGGTTATGTCCGGGTGGAAATTTCGATCTAGATATTAAGTACAGGTCAGGTGCCTATTTTAATTAATAGACGACCCGTTACAACGTATCTTTAGATTTTTTTGTAAAAACTGCAATCATGAATACAAAATTCAAGTTTAGTTAGTAAAAACTATGTAGATGAGTCGTGAACATTTGTTTGTAGCCTGACTTCGACAGGCGAAAGCTAATTTAACTATAAAATTAAAAAATTTAATAAAATAGTTATGAGTTGCGGTATCGCAATTTATTGAACATAAATAAATATGGATTTTTAAAAAAACAAAACATCTGACTCCAAAAATAACAATTTGTTACAATTGATATTTTTTAAAAATAAGCAATTAAAAAAATACGAGAGGCTATTCACTCGCGAATCAATGACTTTTACTGCTTGAAATCAACATGCAGAGAATTGTAATCATGTTCAGATTTTTGAAGTCAGGAACTTAAGAGCAAATCAGCGTGTTAAGAAAGACTTAGTATATTTATGAAGCGAATCACGACGTTTAAGGAGGGAGTTAAGACACCTAAGGAACGAATCAGTACACTTAAGAAGCGAGTCAGTATGTTTAATGCGAATTACTGTTCATTTAGTGTAGTCGAAAAGAGAATCAGACGATTCTACTCGAACTCCGTCCGGCGCTCATACGAGGTTCTTAATTATTAACGTAATGACTTCTTATCCTTCAGGTAGCGCAACCCATTGTTTGCTTAATGTAGATTTAATGAATTATTTAACAACAAATATTGTTGTTTAAATTTTTGTGTAAACAATTTATTAGTGTGAAATTCAAAATCTGTGTTTTCTGAAAATTAAAAGCATATAAAATTTTTCTCAAATATTTAAATTTTAAGAAGTTAAATTACTAATTTTCGAGAAATCGAGCTACGGAATGAATTAGTAATTACTCGAACTACTACCACATACAGCGTGATGCGATTTCAACTGATTCAGAGTGAATAGACCCTCGAAAAAATATACCTTTTTTTAAAAAATTTCTCAAATCTATGTAATTAAAAACAATATAATATTCTATAATTATTAATAATACGATTATATATTATTTTACTTTTACATTGTAATTACAAAGATTTGAAAAATTATTTAAAAAAGGTATAATTTTTTTGAATTGCTTATTTTGAAAAAATATAAATTGTAAAAAATTGTTACTTTTGTTAAAAAATACAGAGACATGAATAATAGATAAAAATATTTTTTAAAAAAATTGATGTCTCGAAAATCGAACTTGCAACATTGGAGATAATAGCTCTTGCAGTTCAACCTCTCGGCCACGCTTTTTTATTTTTTTTTTATTTTTTTTTGTATTAACAGTATATGGACCAGATCGCAAAAAATGAAACCACAGAAAAAAATTTTACTTTCAAATTCCATGGGTTCTTGATTATATGCAGGCTATATACATCTTAAAGTATTGAATGGAATAAATATCAACGCGAAATCAGTTGTCTGTTCAAAAACTCAGGCTTTTTTCCTTGTAGTATCGAGATTAATAAAATTGAACAAAAACGTAACACGAAACAAAAAGTTGCATTTTATTGAATAAATGTTACTTTTTACGTACTATCCGTTATTTTCGGATAGAGTTAGGTTAACTAAAAGTAACTAAATTAAATACTTGAAAGAAAAATTTTTTTATAACATTTGTAATGCAAAAGAATTCGACCGCTTTTTTTAATGTAACGTAACAGTCCAAAATCCCAAAAAGTTTTTGACGCAAAATCTATCACGTCAACTAAATACAATGACTTAATTTTCTTCGAGCATTTTTATGTTATTTTCTAAATAAAATATAAAATCAGCAACATAATCAATTGTTTCTGTGTTCAAAGCCAAAATCAATTTGTAACGTAACAGTCTTTTTTCACCCATATCACAACATCCCGAAAAAAGTATCTTGATCTGTGTATAAAAACCATATATTCCTATGTGTTTTGATGCACTGAATCTGAAATTGACACAAATTATTTGAACATTAAAAATATACATTCATTAAGGGCATGTGATGGATTATGACGTCACTGGTGTAGGCAAACTTTGTCTGTAACTCTTCTCTTAAAATATTGAATATTTTGTCACGAAACTTGGTGCATTTACTTAAAACATCTTTAGGAAGGTCTCTCTGATCCGAATTTGCTCGAATTTTGGCCCAAAATTAATTTTGGAAAATTTTAGAAAAATTGAATTTTTTCAAATCTAATTTTGATTCAAAAAGGCCTTCCGAATAATATTTTAGGTAATTCTACCAAGTTTCGTGACAAAATGTTTAATATTTTGGTAGAAAAGTTATGGAAAAATTTTGCCTAAACCAGTGACGTCATATCCATCACATCCCCTTAATACATTATATTTAAAAAAAACGACGCGAAAATAGCGCAAATTGTACAAAAAATAGAAAATGTCATCCATGTTGGATCAAACTTTATCTTATTGATTAAAATTAATAAAACCAGTATGTGGGGATTTTTGGGGTCGGTGATAATGAATTCGCTCATAATTTTTCAAGATTCAAAATAGCTGATGTATAATGGCGTACAAAAAAGCATAATTTTCTACAAACTTAATAAAACACAGTATTTATGGGTTTTTGGGATCGCTGATAACGAATTTATTCATGATTTTTCTAAATTTTAAATGGCAAATGCAAAATGGCAGACAAAAATGTTAAATTATTGATTAAATTAATGAAACTCATTATACATTCTTATCATACTATTTAAGGTCAGGATTTATTCATAATCTTGAAAACGTTGAACCTAGATTCAAAACGTACATCCAAATTTGAGTATTATTATCATTTTTAAAAATTTTAATTTTTTTCAGACATTTTGATTTTATTTATTTATCAACTTTAAAAAGTCATGAATAAATTTGTTATTAGCGACCCTATAAACCCCCATATAGTGAGTTTAATTTAGCATTTCTTAAAAAAAATTTATTTTTGTCTGCTATATTAGCGATTTAAAATTGTTTTTTGAAGGTTCTAACTCAGACCCGTCTGACCAATTCTGATCTCGAATTCGGATTTAGCTCTTCAAAATTCGTAGGAATATATAGGTCTTGTTCCTAGATCAAGATATTTTTTTGTGTGGCTGTGTATTCAGAGTTTTGTTGCTTGCTTGAAAGTTTATATATTCTATTGTAATGTTTTAATTGTTTAGTCGTAGGACAACCGAATTAATGTTCATAATGTAAAATAAAACAATGGTAGCCGTTTTTAATACCTAATTTCCCTTTTTACATGAACATAAATCGCACAGGTAACGTAACAGTCTTTTCGTGTAACGTAACAGTCCAAACATTTTTGTTTCTAAAAAATTTTAAATTTCATAACTTTTAAATAACAAAACATACGGAAATGTTTATATTAATAAAAAATGTTATTAGAGAAGCATACTTTTAGATGCATGCATTAAAGATATTAAAACAATTCAATTTCGTGTGGTTTTGGAAACTTTTTGTTGAAATGTGCGTACAAATGTAACGTAACAGTCCGCGATCTGGTCCATATATGTCGTAGGCGAAAAGAAAAATCCGTCGTTTAGCTTAAAGCCTAGGCTTTAAGTTAAACGCGGGCGAATAGGAAAATCGACTTGTTAACGATTATTATTCAGTTAATCGCCTGGAATTTTTAGTCACTTAATTAAACGCGGAAAGCGCGTCAGGCGAATAGAAATAATGTTGATATTTTGATTATGAATCAGTGTTTATAATCTTTGTATTTACATATTCTTAGTTAAAACTATCTTTTAAAATTAATATTGTAGAATATTCATAATCAAATTTAGTCTCCTTGCTTTACGCGAGTGTCACATTACTTTTTTTAGCTCAAAATGGAAAGTGTTTCTGTAAACAGAGATAAATTTAAAAAAAAAGTTAAAGAGGCACTTGAATGCCACCAAAGCTTGACTTGCTGCAATAAATAAATTTATTGTTAATTAGTGGACTATTATTAAGCAGACTTATACATTTGTATAATAAATAGAAATAAATTGAAACACTGAGAGAAACGGATAGTAAGATTTTGATGTTAAAAATGTTATGTTATACGGTACTATCATTATTCCACTGGCTACCATCAAGTTAAAAAAGTATAGTTATTCTACCCCGTACTATCAAGATTTTTCTCCGTATAATTTGGTGGTGACTGTTACTATCTAGATAGCTGTCCGTATTTCTAACATTAAATATGGTTACCGTGAACATCATTATGCAACCCATTACTATAATTTTCTCTTAGTGAAGTTCTTCTAATATGCAAAAAAAATTGAGTTTCAGAAACTTT
Source organism: Ganaspis brasiliensis (assembly GCA_037103525.1). Classification (NCBI taxonomy): domain Eukaryota; kingdom Metazoa; phylum Arthropoda; class Insecta; order Hymenoptera; family Figitidae; genus Ganaspis; species Ganaspis brasiliensis. Next base: position 149,183 of record JAZKLR010000828.1, on the reverse strand, counting down.
TTATTTTATAAAAGTTACTTATTTAGTTTTAAAAATAGCCATGGTAGGCCCATGGTTAACCGATGATTGAGATTTTTCTATTGAGAAATAGAAATATCAACATTATTTCTATTCGCTTGACGTGCTTTCCGCGTTTCAAAATTTCAGGGGATTAACAGAATAATAATCGTTATTAAGTCGATTTTCCTATTTATCCACGTTTAGCTTAAAGCCCAGGCTTTAAGCTAAACGACGGATTTTTCTTTTCGCCTACGACATATATACATTATATGACAAAAAACAAACAAATAACGTCGTTAACGAAGAAAAGAGTGAGTATTTAACTTACAAGGATTTATAATCCCTTTTTTTGTGCCAGAAAACGTGCCTGTAAGGCGTCAGCTCATTCACACAACTATTTTTATTTTGAATTAGACCTCTTTTACAATTATGAGAATCGGGATATAAATTCCCTTTAATATTTATAAGAGCTCTCGCTGCATTCGAAATTAAATCAGAAAGCACCCAAGGCATAGGTAAAATAAACTGATTTTTTGCATTCACAAACAGACCATTTTACTAGTCAGGAAGGGGAGGGGGGGGGGGAGTAACTGCGTAGCTGCTATACAATTTTAATTTTAACTATCGAATTTTAAGTGATTTTTATCTGGATTCAATCACTAGTATTTTTTGGAATTTAAACGGTAATTTTTCGGGTTTTTCCTGCCATAGAAATCTGTTGAGTATTTTAGTAAAATTGTTGGATCCTCCCGGATGGCAGGGGCGTTTATTTTTATTCGTCTATCCTGCATAAGTCTGTCAATGTGGTACAGGATTTGCCTGTTTTTCTCATCCTGAACGAATTCTCTCCTATCCAGATAGGTAAATGCCTCGGTCGACAGGTAACCCTTTTCTAAGAGTTTTTTCAAACGCCCATCATCCTTTCGGAAGGGCACTGATGTCAAAGAATTTTCCCGGCTCTTGCAGATCTTAGCGATATGATCTCGTATAAGGCCTACAATAAAGCCATCGACTCTAGGCAGTCTTGCTGAATCGTATAATTTCCGATTGGATATGAACGTTCTGAAGTGCGTGGGTCCCTGTACGTCCAGAGACAAGCCCTGAGACAAACTCGTTCGAATGCTCTGATTTTTTCCATGGTAACAGGTGCAATTCCGTACCACACCGGGCAGCCTTAGTATTGGTCTTATAAGCAATGAGTAACAAATTAATCTGACTTTAGAATTCAATCTTGAAGAATAAAATAAATTTTTGTGGGTAAGAAAAGCTGTTTTTGACTTAACTAAGGCTGATACTACATGTAAGTTAAATTTGAGCCTGTCATCCAGGATTAGACCCAAGTATCTCACTGTTCTTTTACGCTCAATTTTACTATTATTATTATTATCATCTGGTTCAATTTCAAATTCCCTCCATACTTTTTTATATTTTTTGCTTGTGTCGTCTACCAGTGGCCTAAACAGAGTTGTTTCGCATTTCTCTATGTTAATTCTCAGCTTCTAAGTCGAAAAAAACGCCATTATTTCTCTAAACAAAGTTTGCAAATGTAGCTCAGCATTGAACATACATTTATTAATCATATATATAATTAAATCATCGGCGAATCCTATCCCTTTTTTATTTGCATCTACATTTAATTTGTACATTTTTAGCAGGTCACACATATATATATTAAATAACAACGGCGAATTTACGGCTCCTTGTTGGTGTCCGTTTTTTATTTTTATGCTGTCACTACTCTCCTCTCCGGTAGACGTCACAAACAATTTTCTCTCGGTTATCCTGGTCTATACGACCTTTAGCAGATAATCAAGGTAATTTTCTTTTAGCATACGAAACAACAATCCCTCGAGCCAGATGGAGTCGAAGGCACAGCACCTCGACGTCGATGAGGCACGCAGCGACGTCGGAAGTAAGTTTTTTCACTGCATGAACTGTAGAAGTTTTTTTTCTGAACCCGAATTGTTCATTCGGTATCACTTGGTTTAATTCTGTAAACCTACATAAACTTCTGTTTATCAAGATCTCGTAAAGTTTGCCGATGTTCGACAGGAAACTAATCGGCCTGTAACTATGGACGAAATGCGGGTCTTTTTCCCATTTTTATTAGAGGTAAAACTCGGGCCACTTTCTATGTCGCTGGAAAATGACCGTAGTTAAGCAGGTTGTTAAATATAATCGTTAGTATTGTCACTATATTATCATGCAGGTTTTTCAGGGCCGCATTTGGAATCTCATCCGGGCCAGTTAATTTTTTTCCTTTTATTTTTTTTTATTAAAAATTTTATTTCGAAATCGTTACAAAAAAATTTTTGATCAATGTCCCAATTTGGGTTTATTGCAGTGTTGTTTTTGTTGAAAGTTATTAAAGTTTTATTTTTATCCTTATCCATGTTTTAACTAAGAAAATCATTTGTTATTTTATTTACTATTTAATGTCATAGATAGTCACATATAGGGCAGTCGCCAGTTTTGAACAAAATTTTTCAAATTTTTTTTCGGAAACTACTGTTAGATGCATTTTACTGGTTCACCAAAAAGAACCTTATCAAATAATCTTTCATCAGGCAAACTGTCATCATTGCGAAAAATCGACACCCCAAGGTCTCCCCTTGTAAGTACTTGAGAGAAATTTAGATATTTAATAAAAAAGAAATTATTGCGATTTTGAGTCAATCTCAAATTAAGGGTCTGCGGTCTAAAGTTGTTAAGCGACAGTTTTTTCGAAATTTACTTTTTTACATTTTTTGATACTTCTGCAATATGCGGTTACTATCCAGCAGAGAAAACTCAAAAATACCTTTTAGTTTTTTTTTATGAATTTTTGAAAATCGCGTTTCGCTATCATAGGCATAGGCCTGACGTCTAAACCTGATATGAATGCATGGACCCCCATGGAAAAACCCGGTTTTTCCAAACATCTATTAGCTTCGTTCGTACAATCGAACAGCTGTCAATTCAACTGTCAACTTTGCCAAAAAGCAATTTATTTTTATGAGAATGACAATCTAGGGGTTTTCGGGGTCACTGATAACAAATATAATGTTAAATTCACATTTTGACACTTGACAGCTGTCAGTTCAACTGTCAACTTTGTCAAAAAGCAATTTACTTTTATGAAAATGACAATCTAAAGGTTCTGGGGGTCGCTGATAAAAAATATAATGTTAAATTGACATTTTGACATATGGCAGCTATCATTTCAACTATCAACTTTAACAAAAAGCAATTTATTTTTATGAAAATGACAATCTAAGGATTTTCAGGGCCGCTGATAAAAAATATAATCTTAAATTGACATTTTGACACATGACAGCTCTCAACTTTGCAAAAAAGAAATTAATTTTGATGAAAACGACATTCTAAGGGTTTCCGAGGTCGCTTATATCGAACATAATGTAAAATTGATATTTAGACTGTTTACAGCTCAGACAGATGTCTATTTAACAGTGGGTCAAACTTGGAATTTACTGTTTAAAAAGGTCTACCAATGTAATTCCTTACATATCTTTTATTTGTCATTTGAATGTTAATTTTATTTCTAAGAGATTTAAGGAGCTACTTTTCAATTTTTATTAATTTTTATAACTTTTTTTTTAAACAAAGTTGTAAAAGAAAATTTTTGCAGTAAACCCATTTTTTTTTTTTTTGACTAAATGCAAAAGTTTAGAAGGTCATTAAATCTTTGAGAGATTTAGGAGAAACTTTTTTAATTTTTTATATTTTTGATAATTTTTTTTTAAACAAAGTTGTAAAAACGAACTTTTGCAGTAAACCAATTTTTCTTTCTGGGACCTTTTTCAATAGTAAATTCCTCGTTTGCCCCACTGTTATAGCTGTCAACTGTCAATTTGACATTTTATTCGTTATCAGCAATCCCGAAAACCAGTCTAAGGACTGGCATTTTTATCAAAATTATTTGCTTTTTTGCAAAGTTGACAGTTGGCAACTCTCAACAGTATAAATGTCAATTTGGCATTATGTTCGTTATCAGCGCCCCTGAAAATCCTTAGATTGTCATTTTCATAGAAATAAATTACTTTTTGGCAAAGTTGACAGTTGAACTGACAGCTTTCAAATGTCAAAATGTCAATTTGACATTATACTTGTTATCAGTAACCCCGAAAACCTTTAAACTGTCATTTTCATAAAAATAAATTGCTTTTTGGCGAAGTTGACAGTTGAATTAACAACTGTCAACTGTAAAAATGGCTATTTGGCATTATATTCGTTATCCGCAACACCGAAAACCCTTAAACTATCATTTTTGATAAATTGCTTAATTGCAAAGTTGACCGTTGAATTGACAGCTACTGTCAACTGTAAAAATTTTATAATAAGTAGATTATGTATCTTCTATCATCTATATAAATATAATTTTTTTTTTTTTTTTTTGCGTAGGATGTGAAAACCTGCCTTCAGGTACCCTGTAGCCCGTACTACAGGGTTATGCGGGGGTGGCGATGTTCTGCTGACCCGCTTAAAACACACCTTATTTGGGATCTTAAGACCACTCCCAGGTAGAGCCAGTTTACTGACGTATCGCCTTCAGGAGTGGTCTTATATCCCGCCTCTATCGCCTAAACGATATCATTCCTCGACCTACGGGAACTACCTTTGTTGGCGGCCATCAAGATCTTTAACCCTCATAACATGTTGGATGAAGGTCTCGATGTGCCGCCAATTCTCTTTGGATTGAGTCATTAACAGGACCATTTTCTCCGGTGCAACTTCGCAGTTTACACCGGCAAACATGACCCTTCTTTCGTCGTTCCATTGTGTGCATGTAAAGAGTGTGTGCTCTGCGTCATCCTTTGGGGATTGGCAGTACGCACACTCTGAACTTTCTCGTCTTTTGAAGCGCTCTAGGTACGAGTTAAAACACCCGTGACCTGAGAGCGCTTGGGTGAGGTAGTACGAGACTACTCCATGCTTTCGATCTATCCAGGTGGCGAGTGTGGGTATGAGCCGATGTGTCCATCGACCCTTCTCATCCCCGCTCCATCTTGCTTGCCATTTTTCGACGAGTCTGCTTCTCGCATCTCGGCGAATTTGGTCCCTGCTGGGTCTATTGTCATCCGTATAACGGGTGGACATCCTATCATTGAGAAGGAGGAAAATTTCCTCCCTTTCTTGCGCCAAAAGATCTGCCGGCGGGACGCTGGCAAGGACCTGAGCAGCACTCGCAGATACTGTCCTGTAGGCAGAGATTATACGCTTAGTGATAATCCTTTGCGAGGACAGCATCTTCTCCAAGATGGTCTTGCTTCTATCTGTTCGCAGGGAGGGAGCCCACACTGGTGCTGCATAAAGCAGCTTTGAGTGGAACACACTCGCCACCAATCTCCTTTTCTTTTCAAAAGGCCCACCGACGTTCGGCATTATACGGGCTAAGCTTATCGCACATTTTGCAGCTTTGTCGGAAGCCACAGCGATGTGATGCTTAAAATTCAGAAACTTGTCGAGTTGTACACCAAGATACTTTATATGCGTGCTCCACTTGACCTCGAATCCGTCTACTTCGATCCGGGGAAGTTCGTAACCACGTCTGTCTGTGACCATGAGCGCTTCGGTTTTGTCCAGGGCCATTTGAAGGCCTCTGGCATCCAGCCAGCTCTTTATTCGTCGCAGACATTCGTTCACCATATATAAATATAATTAACATTTTGTCTGTACATTGCACCAAACTCAAAAATTTTTACATACTTTTTTGTTTTGAGTGATAAGGTGTAACGATTACTCTGAAAACGTGTCATAAAAATTCAAAAATTCGAGCGTCCGGAGAGATCCGTCTTACACGCGGGCAGCCGCTAAACTGGCGAAGACTACGACGCCAGGCGAACGCGAAAAGTTCGCCCGTTTTCGCGCAAGGACCAATCGCAACGTAGCTTCCCCGGCGAAGCACTATCGGCCAATCGAATAAATCGATTTTCTATGGATTTTCTTTGAATTGTGAGGAAACGTTATTTTATATGTGCCTTGTATCTGGTTAAAATTTCAGGAGCATTTACCGTCCAAAATTTGAGATATTCATATTCGAAATTTCATTTTTTATCATTTTGCATGTAAAATTGAAATTTCGAATATGAATATCTCAAATTTTAGACGGTAAATGTTCCTAAAATTTTAACCAGATACAAGGCACATATAAAATAACGTTTTCTAACAATTTAAAGAAAATCCATCGAAAATCGATTTTTTCAAGTATAACTGCGAGAGAAATACCTTAATTTACTTTCATAAAGAATTTATTCGAAAAAAAGCTTAGGCGGTCCACTCATGGTGACATTACCCTACTATAATAATAATAATAACTTGGCACAAACTTGAATCTCACTATGTAAAATAATTTTTGTGTAGAGAGGAATTAATTCGACTAATAACATTTGAGTAAACTGCAATGACCCTATCTACCCTTGACCCAACTAGTCCCGGTATCCCCTGTTGAGTCGTAGAAAAGTTTAATATTCTTCTACATGTGAGAATATTCTTTTTGGTAATAGCACCTTAATTTTCGGGAAGTTTCTCATAGTAAGGTCGGAAGTTTACAACGGAAGTCTTCAGGAAACTTCCTAGCTATAGCGAAATGTCCTCCTCTCTCTTCCAAGGAAAACTTCCTTTCCCTTGAAAACATCCGAGAACCTTGCATTGGAAACTTTTAGGAAGCTTCCCTTGGGAACTTTCCAAAAACTTCAATTGGGAACTTCTCTGAAACTTCGGGGAAGATTCCCTTTAAAAATTTCCTTGGAAACTTCCTGGAATCTTCCCGGAAACTTCCCTCAGATGATTGCCTTGGAAACTCCCGTTGAAACCTTGCAGTTATTATTTTTTTAATTTAAATAATAAATAATTTTTGTAATACACGGTTTTGTAATTTTTAAAATCAATCATAGAAAATCTCTTTAAAGGGGCATAGGCAGTCATAAAATTTAAAAAATCGATTTTTGGAAATTTTTTTGTATTAAAGTACACCATCTTAGAAATGTTGTCTCAAAATTTTAAGTCGATGCGACCAAAATTGGAAGGAAGAGAGCGCGTTTCGTGCGCCGCTTATAAGGCTTGTGACAGTTGTGTCGTTTCTTGTGGCGCACAGTTTCAAAAAAAGAAAATTAAAAATCCATGCAGTCGTTCTCTTTAAAAGTTAATTTGAACATTAAATTTTGATTTTGAACCTCTGCGATAGCGGATCCAATTTTTAAACAAAAACCACGATTTTCACTTCAAAGTGCTATAAAAAATAAAAATTTTTTTTTCAAATGTGCTTCGCTCAAGTACTAAAGAAGCTAATCTACTAACGAACAATTTTTGGTTTTTTGATTTTAGATAATCCTGTCGGGACTTATGATGTCCACCACAAAAAAGCTTTTTTTTAAAGAGCCCGAATTAATTTATTATAACTTTCATAATTTTTATTTTTTTTTAATAAATAAATTCAGAATTGTTTTTTAAATATAGGTTAATTTAATACAAACATACAAACATTTAAAATAAAAAACCGTCATTCGTTTTCCTTAAAAAAATCGACAAAAACCGAATATTTAAGCGTCCCTGACTGCCTATGCCTCCTTAAATGAGATTAACTTTTAATTATTTAGAAGTACACCTCACTGTTAAGTTGTCAGTTTTCTAAAGAAAAATTAGCAACTCTTTTTTAAAAATTTATTTATCATTTAAGTTAAAAAAAAATAACTGAAAGTTTCCAAGGAAAGTTTCTAAAGAAAGTTTCCAGGAAGATTACAAGGAATGCTTCAGAGAACTTTCAAAACGAAGTCTCCGGCAAATTTCCAGGAAGTTTCTAATAAGTTTTCAAAAAAATGTTTCAGGGAAATTCTCAGGAAGTTTCCAAGGGATGTTTACGGAAAGATTCCGAAGAAGGGTTTCCAGAAGGGGGATATTTCGCTATATCCAGGAATTTTCCTGGAGACTTACTTTGGTAATTTCAAACCTTATAATGGGAAACTTCCAGGAAACTTTTCAGAAATTCGGGTGCTATCTGGGGTGTGAAGTGTAATAAAGAATATTCTAAATTATATCAAAATCGGGGTTCCACTTTTCATATCATGCCAACTCCCCTGTATCCGTTTAAAAAATTACACTTTTTATAACACTTTTTATGATTATTCGTTTAAAAAAAATTTACAGTTATTACAACCTAACGAATTTTCAAAGAAATGGAAAATATGTGCTAATCGGAAGTATATCCAATAAAGGAAATTAGAATTTATTAATTTTTGGAAGAGAATTATGTTGCTTAGAAAAGTTTGTTTCAAACACTTTCTGCATGAAAATAATTTTTGTCAAAAAATACTTTCTGTCGCAAAATACTTTTGGTCAAAAACTACTGTTGATGGCACGCCACTAGATAAATAAAGGCCTGGAGTCTAGAATATGGCGTATTTTTTGTTAAACTTTCTTTACGAATAATTTATTTTTATTATTATTGGAAATAAAAAATATTTTGTCGAAAACATGTCTGGGAAATGTTTAAAGTATTAATTAATTATATTTCTTAGTCAAAAGTATGTAATATTTCCAATGATTGCAATTTAAAAAAATAAAATACAGTAGAACATGGCTCGTAACAGGTTTAGACCACGGGACCCCCTGCTGATAACATCTATATAGCTTTAGAGTGTTGTACAATCGTTAATTTTGGGTTTAATCTATTGAAACTTACGTATATCGTAAATCTACCTGGAATGAACGAAAAATGCTTTAGACTTCAAAAAATTAACAACAATTGCGAAAATGAAAACGTTTTTTCCCCGTCCTGTAAAATTTGTCAAATGTCGCTTAACAACTTTAGACCGCAGACCCTTCAAATAAATTTAATTCCTTTCTTTCATAGGCTTCTTGCCGGGATATTTAATTTCTATGCAACACACTGGTGTGAAGTTAACCAATAGCAAGTTGACTAGCAGAGGACGCTATTTGGATAAGCCTGTGCTAGATCAACTACAGTTTAGATGAATTCCTTTACCCTGAGACGGCGAAATCTTGTTATAAAGTAGAAAAAAATTAAGACATTATCACCGTCAGCTCGGGGGCGAGGTTCACTCAATAGGACTTAGCTGAATTACAAAGAGTTTATTACGAAAAGTTTTTGAGGTACAGCCTTCAATAATTGAAAATTTTCTTGTCTTTAAGTGCTTCAAGATGTTACCTTGACTTACTTTCCCGAAAGCTCACGACTGTTCCTAATTGAGCCTCCTATTTCATTCCGCCTACTATTTCACCGAAAAATACAATGAATAGAAATAAAATTATAGAACTAGAAAAGCCTTTTAGTGTGTATGAGAAAATAAAAATAAGGAGACTGATATAACTTACCTTTTTTTCAAAAGGTTGTTGAGTTGGATTACTTTCTAATTTTGAGAAATCAGTAGACGTATCATAAGAATCTTCTTTAAGCAAGCCATTTTCTTGAAATTTTGACACCGATATTGAATCATCGTCACCTAAATATTATTTTCATTAATGACAATTTAAAAAGTCTTTATTTTCACTTTATTTTTAACTTACCTTTCCTCTTTTTAGCAAGTTGCTTCTCAAAATCTTGAAAATAGTTTTTCATGGAAAAACTTACTTCGTCAATCAGTTTATTTTTATTTTTATCTTCCTCTGACAGAAAAGCTTGTGAAACAGAAAATTGTTTTGGATCGTGAACACTTGGAGAGTCTTGATGATTAGAAATCTGTCTTTTCGTCCACTTAAAATTATCTATTTCTTTGTTATGAACCTCCATTTCTAAATCGAAAACTAAATCGGTGTCTTTTATAATTTCTTCTTGATGCAAAGACTTATTACGTTCTGATTCTTTTTTCGGTTGCATGAAAGTAATGTCTTCGTCACCTTCTTCTTGCATTATTTGGTTATAGAAATTATCATCGTCATCATCTGTAAATCAAAAATAAAGATTTAATTGTAAAATAAAAGTATAAATTTAATAAATATTGCTATAAAACAAACCTTCCAAATCTAGGTCTTCAGGGTCTAATGCATTTTCCAATGCAAACTTAAAACATCCATTTGTGTTCTGCTTGACTAAATGATAAACATTTGGTAGCATTTCTACTGTACAAATGAATTCTCCAATCATAGCAACTTTAAACGATTGTAATAAAAAATCTATTATTTCTATAAAAAGAAAAATTATACAATAATTTCGTTAAGATGAAAATTTTTAAATTTATTATGTAAGTAATAATATATCAAATACCTATGTTATTATTTATAACATTAACAGACGTTGGGATTAAATTTTTTGTTTCTTCCCATTTAAGTAGTACATCATTAATTTTAACGGGTCCACTATTAACTATATATTCGTATAACATTCTAAAAAAAGAAAATAATTGTATTTGAAATATTACAATTGTAAGTATGACTTAATTATAATATAATAATTTCTTGTGAGATTGATGGGTCAAAACTCAATTTTGTTTTTCTTTTAATTAATAACTCTTTAAATAAATATAACATTTAGCATAGAAATTTCCAACATTGTCCTATGATACTACTTTTTCAAAAATATGTTTTGCGAGTTTACAAAAACTCAAAAAATAAATTATACAATTTATATTGGTGAATGGCGATCTAATTTTTTTAGTTTGTTTAATAGACAGAGGCATTTTACTCTCCGAAGTTTTCATTCCTTCCAATGAACTTCTGAAATTCTGCCGCTGCCGATTGAAAGAGATAGACACTTGTAGTTTTTACTTAAGGCACTTCGTTCCTTTAAATTCGCTCCCTAAAGGCAATTAACAAGATTAGCTACTTCTTATGTTTTTCAATGCGCTACCAAAATTTTCACGTTGCCGATTCAAGAGAATAGGATCCCGAATTTTGAGTGGAACGTTGAAGCTTCGCGCATTCAGACAATTAGGAAGATCGAATTCTTTTCTTTTGCTTTCTCTCTGACGACAATTAAAAGCAGAGAGTTTCCGTACCAAAAAGATCAAAGTTGCAAGTCACGTTTTTGATTTTGATCAAAGTTGGTCAATTTGTAGTATTTAGGGGTAGTAATAACTTAGTCAAGTATTTTTGAAAAATTTTCAAAATTTTAGGAATTACGTAACTTTGAATTTTTTACCGTTTATTTTTTCAAATTCTTGTAATTTAAAGAGTTTTTAACCGATTTGAATGAAATTTATATATAGGGTGTATATAGACAACTATTAAGTTTTAAATAAATTTGAAGTAGATTTAAGAACTTCAAAAATTCATGTAGAAAAACACAGAAAAAAAATTTTAAACCTATTTTTCTACGTGTGCTAATTCATATTATTTATTTTCGTCACAATATAATGAAAGCTTTTTATTTTGCCTTTATTTAAAAAAAAAAATTGATGGAGGGTCTCTTAGTTCTTGAGATATCGGCAAGACAGTATTACGCTTCACGTCTTCTATCACGGTGCTCCTGAAATGGTTTTTTATGAAAGGTTCTTGCACTCAAAATTTCCTTGTGGATTTTAAATCTGTGAGGTTCCTAGAGTATTTTAAGTCCAAAAAGAAAATAATCGCCGGACCCCTTTTTGAGAAACTTCGATTTTTCTTTTTAAAACAACGAAAAATCAAATTCTCTTCGAAATTTTTCACTTTCTGCAAAAAAATGTTTATACAAAAGTTATAGATGAGAAACGTAAATTCGATCAATGGGAAGGTAAAAAAAACATACAACACTTTTTATGTCATTTTTTCAAGTTGCGACGATTCGATAGCGTGGTTTACTATCCTCTTCAGGCTAATTTTATTGAATAAATAAATAAACACCAAATTAATATAATAAAAACAACTGACACACACATTAGACTTTAAATAACAACTTAAATAATAATACCTGAGTATTCGTGTAAAATTAAATACATTGCAACTAGTCAAATTTCAAATGTTTGTCAAAATTAAAATACAATAAATAAAAATTAATAATAAATTACAGAGAGAGGACCGACGTTAAAATTTGTGTCATTTCGGTAGAAGTATCAAGTCAAAACTAAATTTAAAATTAAAATTAGTTTGGAAGAACACCACGTATACTGGAAATATAAGAGGTCAATGAAATCAGAAGTAAACAGGTTCAGAGGGAGACACCTGAAAGTAGTTAGGAATTTATTTTTCTAATAAGAGGGAAATAACTCTTGCTCAGAAAACAGATGTCTTCTTTTTTATTAATAGTCCAGTCATTATTTAAAATATGTATCATTTCCGAAATTAAACGTTTATTTCGGTCAGGTTCGCGATCCAGTATAGTGGTATTGTTCCAGTCGAAGTCATGTTTGAACTCCAGTTGATGAGCACACACGGCAAGTTTAACATTCTTTCTTTTTTTATGTTCGTTGACACGTTCAATTAATGTGCGTTTCGTCTCACCATTGTAAGTAGCTGGGCATTCTTTACACTTAAATTTATAGACAATATTCGTTTCTTTCCATTTTTCAGATATATCTTTTCCAAATTTAACAATGTTTTTGAAATTTTTTTGACAATAGGGATTGAATGAATATTATATGACTTTAGAATTCTAGATAATTTTGGGAAATTTGAATTATTAAACGGTAAACAAATTCTAGGAATTTGTTTATACAGAAGTGATCTGGCATTATTGAGATCCGTATCATTCTTGTCAAGTTTGATTTTGTTTAAACGGGTCTTAATGTATTTGTTGAAAAAATAAGATGGAAAGTCATTGTTAATGAGGATTTGTTTAACTCTATTTAAATTTTCTTTGTGAAACGAATGGTGTGAAAGAAGAATTGCCCTGTCTACCAGATTGTATACAATATTTATTTTTTGTTGGTTGGGATGGTTAGAAAAATAATTAATAAGTCTACCAGAAGAGGATGACTTCTGATACCAATTACTAATTATTTTGTTATTTTGGATATTTAAAGTAACATCTAAGAAGTTTATTTGATTATCAATCTGGAGTTCATGAGTGAATTGTAAATTCTCGTTATATGAATTGAAAATATTTAGGATCAAATCAATATGGTCTTTATGAATACAAACAATCGTGTCATCAACATATCTATAATAAAACAATGGAATACAATTATATTGGTTTTTTAAAATATTGAGACACTTACATTCCAAATCACACATAACGATATCTACGAAAAGAGGTGAAATGGGAGAACCCATCGGTGTACCATCAATTTGTTTATAGTATCTAGAATTCTAAAGTCATATAATATTTATACAATCCCTATTGTCAATAAAAATTTCAAAAACATTGTTAAATTGGGAAAAGATATATCTGAAAAATGGAAAGAAACGAATATTGTCTATAAATTTAAGTGTAAAGAATGCCCAGCTACTTACATTAGTGAGACGAGACGCACATTAATTGAACGTGTCAACGAACATAAAAAAAGAAAGAATGTTAAACTTGCCGTGCGTGCTCATCAACTGAAGTTCAAACATGACTTCGACTGGAACAATACCACTATACTGGATCGCGAACCTGACCGAAATAAACGTTTAATTTCGGAAATGATACATATTTTAAATAATGACTCGACTATTAATAAAAAAGAAGACATCTGTTTTCTGAGCAATAGTTATTTCCCTCTTATTAGAAAACTAAATTCCTAACTACTTTCAGGTGTCTCCCTCTGAACCTGTTTACTTCTGATTACATTGACCTCTTATATTTCCAGTATACGTGGTGTTCTTCCAAACTTATTTTAATTTTAAATTTAGTTTTGACTTGATACTTGTATCGAAATGACACAAATATTAACGTCGGTCCTCTCTCTGTTATTTATTATTAATTTTTATTTTTTGTATTTTAATTTTGACAAACATTTGAAATTTGACTAGTTGCAATGTATTTAATTTTACACGAATACTCAGGTATTATTATTTAAGTTGTTATTTAAAGTCTAATGTGTGTGTCAGTTGTTTTTATTATATTAATTTGGTGTTTATTTATTTATTCAATAAAATTAGCCTGAAGAGGATAGTAAACCACACTATCGAAACGTCGCAACTTGAAAAAATGACATAAAAAGTGTTTATGTTTTTTTTACCTTCCCATTGATCGAATTTACGTTTCTCAAACATATACTTGGAAGGGAATTTACTTTTCTTAAAAAAAAGTTATAGATATTAAAAAAAGAAATATTTCTTATTAAAACCTTTCTCTCATATAATCAATATTTTCCATGAAAATCGAAGAAAAACTGATTTTTTAAATGTTTTTAAATCAATTTAATCCTATGATGCTGATATCTGGATATATATTGTCGATTTTCTTTATACAACATGAATATACAAAATAAAAAAATATTTACAAAATATATACAAAAATAAAAATATTTACCCAAAAATTTTTGAGTAATTTGTAGGGGAGAGGGCCCAAGTTGGACACCCTTTCGATTTATTGCTGTAGCATCCAAACCGATGAAAATATATAAAAATGTTTTATATCGGATAAAAGTACAATTTATAAGGTAACTTATAGCCACATGGATAAAATTTTATTTTAAACATAAACATTGTTTAAAGCAATTTTTCTAATTGTTAAAATTTTCGGTCTAAAAAAAGTGGCCCCAAGATGGACACCTTCTTAAAAGTCTTTGAAAATTGTAGTAAATAAAAAATGCACATCGTGTAACAATTCTTAAACTAATTTTTAATCATTTTACGGAATTAATCAAGAAATAACATTTCTAAAAACTTCAATTTAATAGCTCAACAATAAAAAGTAATAAAATATCGAAAAATATCGATGTATCAAATTCTCTAACGATAACATCACATTTTATGGTGGAAAATAAAAAATTTTAATTAATTGGCACAAAAAATTATTGAAAAAAGTGTAAAATCGAAAATATCCAAATAAATACATTGACATTTGAGGCCTGTCCATCTTAGGGTACATGACGCCATTTTTTAATCCCTAGTAAAAATATATATACGAATACTGAATTAGTAAAATCATTTTAGGATATTATTATACGATAAATAAAGAATTTTATAGCGTTAAGTACTCATTCTAAATCATAAATTTAAATAACTTTTCCAAGTTAAGAAAAAACTGTTACAAAAGTTTTTTGGACACAAAATTACGTGGTATGTGTAAAACAAAAACCAACTGGTTTTCTTTCTTTAAATGTGCTTAAAAATCTTCGTCTATACAAACAACAAAAATCACAAAAAGCATATGGCGCTGTCACCTTAAACAAAAATTTTATTCGAAATGTCCATCTTGGGGCCCTGTCCATCTTGGGGCCCTGTCCATCTTGGGGCTCATTCCCCTATTGAAAATTTTCTTTTGACAAAAGAAAATTTTTTCATTCAAACTGTAAGAATAAATTGAATAATTAATACAATTTTTTCAAATTTATTCTTATAGTTTTATTGAAAAAATATTCTTTTGGCTAAATAAAATTTTTAATACAAGTTTCTCAGAAATTTTTGGGCGAATATTTTTATCTTTGTTGTGCAATCATATATTCATAAAGTATAATGAAAATTAACAATATATATCCATACATCAGCATCATAAGATTAAACTGATTTAAAAACATTTACAAAATCAGTTTTTCTTCGATTTTGCTGAAAACTATTGATTATATGAGAAAAAGGTTTCAATAAGAAATATTCCTTTTTTTAATATCTATAACTTTTGTATAAAAAGTTTTTACAGAAAGTGAAAAATTTCGGAGAGAATTTCAATTCTCGTTATTTTAAAAAGAAAAATCGAAGTTTCTCAAAAAGGGCTCCGGTGATTATTTTCTTTTTGGACTTAAGGGGTAATACTACTTTGTAAATTTTTTTTTATCCATTTTTTTTTATTGTCTTAAATGCTTCCTTGCCAATTTGAGAATATGCTCAATTACTTGGTATTGAATAAAAGTCTCGAGTACTCGAACTTTTATGATAGAAAAATACAATTTTGGAATATTTCAGTACTTGAAACTTTGAAAGCGTTTTTCTCAAAACTATATTTTTCAAGTCAGGCGACACATTAGCGCCTACAATTTTTAACCGATTTTGCTCAAATTTTAACTGTAGCTTCATAATGACATTTTCAAGTAAACTACGTAGGATTTTTTCGAAAAATGAAAATTTGCCAATTCTGTGGTTGATTTTCAAGCAATTTTTCTATCAAAATTCGTATTTTTTCTTAATATTGACGCCATTTTTTTTTAAATCGATATTTCTTAAAAATCCTACGTAGTTCAGTAGCTTTAAGCATCTTTTTTTAAAATAATTTTGGGTTTTTGTTCTAGATTAAAAATTACAACCTGTAGTATGTCGCCCGTGCAAGGTCATCGAAGATAAGGGTTTTAAACTAATCAGCCACTGTGCAGCCATTTTTATTTTAAAAAAATGTTTTAATGTATTTTTACATACTTTAAGCTATGTTTGTTTATATGTAAAAACCCAGACCATAATAAATTTTATAGCTTTGTTACAAAAAATTCAGAAAAATGACTATACTTTTACTGCGCGCAAGGTAGTATTACCCCTTAAAATACTCTAGAAATATCACAGATTCAAATTCACAAGAAAATTTTGATTGCAAGAACCTTTCATAAAAAACCATTTCAGGCGCACCGTGCTATCCTATGAGCATAACGATTTTTGAGTTTTATTTGTTTTTAAAAATATTGTTAATGAATAAACTACAATGATTTATTCCTGACAACTATCTATGAATATTATAAAAAATAAATAAATATTTATGAATAAATAACCAATGGTAGTGTCAAAAAGTTTAAAAGTAGTTTTCATTAAATTAATTTTACCGCAAGTAAGACAGAAATTTAAAAGCAATTGAAGGTGATAAATTTGCCGATGTGAATTAATAGTCTAACAATTGTGAAACAATGAAAAATGTATATTACAAATTTTTCTTTGTCGACAGTAACACAAAAAACTGTAAGGCATGAAAATATGGATATTCGTGGATATTTAAATTTAGCATCCACATATTGAAACTTAGTATTTAGATATTTAAACATAATACCCAGATATTAAAATTAGTATATTTTAATATCGTGTATAGTAAGTTTGAAGATCTATTTCTCTTAGTGAGGTACGAAAAAGCGTTGCAGATTAATTTAGTCTAAATTTACTACCAAATTCTAAGATTGGTTTCAGTTGTAATCGAATAAAATTTTAATTAATTAATCTAAATCAATTAATCAGCTTAAGTCACGATCACAATTTGGAAGATTTAAAAAAAAAATCGAAAAGTCGGGCGCCAGATCTTTCTTGGATCAAAATAAAAATAAATAAATAAATTAACTCAATTAAAGTGACGCAGAATAAGGTTAACGACCAAATAGGAAGCTTAACCTAAAATTACAACAGCAAGTTGACAGCCAAATAGGAAGCTCAACTTCAATAAACAAAAAATAAATAAATAAAAGAAAAGTAACCCAAATTTATTAATCTTCCACGACTAATTCCGCTAGCATAGCCCCAATCTGGATGATAGTAGAGGGGATGGTTCTGTAATGCACTTTATTTGAAAAGATTATAATAATTTACATAAGACATCTACATAATTAAATAAACAATATTTTATTCAGAAAAACAATAAAAATTTTCAATATGGAACATAAATTTGATACAAATGACAAATTTTGAGGTTAGGAAACCTTTTTTATGAAGTTAACAATTGATTAAATAATCAACTACATTTTTAACAATTTGGAAAATAAAGTTAAGTTAGGATAAGTTAGGTTAAGTTAAGTTAAATTAAGCCAAATTAATATATTAAAAAAAAAATAAATAAAAAAAAATAAATATAATCCTAAACAACGAATTAGTTAGGAATAACAATTCCAAGACTTGGTCCAATCTAAATCAAATTTAATCCAAAAGCAAATTAAAGCAATTTTTTGTTAATAACTAATGTGACATTTTTTTAAAATAAATAAAGGATGAGTTTTGGAACAAGGAAAAGGAAAACAAAATTTTAATTTCAAGTTAATTTTTAAAAGGTTAAATTTAATTCGCACAAATGAAAATTAATAAATCAATTTTAGAATCTTTAAGAAACAATATAAAATAATAAAATACGAATTTTATTCAAGAGAAATGATAGAAATCTTACCAAACGAAAAAAATCCAAACTTCGAAATTAAAATCAATATTTTAAATTGTTGAAATTTTCCAATTTTCTTTTTCTTTAAAATGTTTGTCCAGAAATTAATTAATCCTTAAAATCGTCCAATTTAGAGCCAGAGAGAATAAATATAATCCTTAAATTTGGTGAAATCCAAATAATTCCGAAAAGATTCCGTCCAATCTCAATGAATGATTAAGAAAAAGTGAAAAAGTGACGTTAGTTATTTTCCATGGTTACCAGGGTAACCATGGAGAAATAAGTGTTCCAAAACTCATAAAAAAAAGAAAGCTACGCTAAAAAATTAATTTAGATCACTAAATCGACATAAATAAAGTTGGCTACATTCTGTTGTTTCTTAATTCTATTGGTCGAAAGAAAACAAAAGAAAATTTGAATCTTCAAGGAATCTTCATAAAATTGAATAAATCTTCTGAATTAATTACGATAATTAATTCGATACAGTTGATGTTAGATTATTATTTTACTCTTCCAATATCATTTCAATGAAGTGAACCAGCCAACTGAAATCCTAGTATCCCAAGACATTGATAAAATATTATCCGAATTTCCTGGATCCAAGTGGATATAGTCCCGGTCACATAAATTGACAATTATATGGGATTTGGCTACCCGCAGCAACAAGAGATCCAAATAAAATTTAGAATTAATAATAAAACCTTCCAAGGCATGAAAATTTTAAATGTCACTCCAGGTGACTAAGTCAAATCCTTTATACGTGGCAGGAAACGCAGCAAGAAAAAGGTTGGCATTTTAAATAAATTCAACAAAATAATCCTTGGGTTCGATCAGAAGATTTTTCAGATGAAGATCAATTACATAAATCCAGAAAATAAATCGATAAAATTCTTCAAATCAATAATCCAATATTTTTGAGGTTAGGCGGCAAAATTCAAATTAGAATATTATATTGGAAAATTCAATAAATCCTCTTCAGAGACTTCAAAATTAACAAACAGGTTACATAATTTAGACAGCAATTTCCAATAGTTCATTTTTTTGGCGGTAAATTCAAAATTTTGGCAGGTTGAAATCCAGTTTAAATCATCAAATCCAAATTAAATTCAAAATTTCCAATAAAATCCAAATTCGTAATATTTTACTCAATACATGCGTTGACTCGAAACAGGTTAACATAAATAGAAAGGGAATAATTAAAATTAAGTTCTAATAATAAATTAAATTTTGAACCAAGTCTTGGAATGTCGAACAATCATTGAGATCGGATTATTTTAATTAGAATAATTAAATTTGGAACAAAATTTTTATTTTAAACAAATTTAGCATTTAAATTAAATTGAAAAAAAAATCGGAAATTGAATTTTTTTTTTTTTTTAAATTAAGCAACTTGTGAATTGTAAAATTCTTCTAAATAAATTTTACAATGTCACACAGTAAAATGAATAATTTTGCTTCCTCATAGAGGAAGCTTTGTGATCGTTAAGATTTTCGATTTTCCAAAAATAGTCTTAATCGACTTATTTTCATCTAAAAAGCGTAAGTTTTCATTCCTAAGCAAATGTCCAGATGTATGTGTGTGTGTGTGTGTATAGCGTTTTTGTGTACAAGATATCTCGAGAACGCTTAAACGGATTCCAATAAAATTTGGATGACTTATTAAGCTCATGAATATCTAAATTTGGACACAGGGATTTTTAAATATACTCAACCAAATTTTTTTGAGCACCATTTTTCATAAAAAAAATCGTTTTTTGCAAAAAATTTTTTCCATGCTAAAAATACAACTTAAGGGGGTCCACAGTGGTCTTGAAGGACCAAAAAATGGGATGGAAATGGATCCAAAATCGGGTTGTAGGGGGTGTTTCTAGGTCTCTTGTAGGTTCAGAATCTGGAAGATTTTAAATCCTAGTTGCTCCCTTTTTTGAGATATTGATATTTTTGTGTATTTGACCCATTAACGTCCAAAATCCAAAAGTTTGTTTTCTATTTTCAAGCTACGTTATTATAACCATAAAAAGTAAATCTTCACCGGAGGTACATTTTCTTTAAGTTTTAAGTGTGCTCTTTTCGAATCTGAAATAAAATTTTTTTTTTTTAAACCGAAATTAAATATGGCGGTTTTAATGTCAAAAGACACACAAAAATTCAAATTCGTTACCCAGGGGTTCTTGAAATCGCTGATTACAAATATAAAGTTAGATTTTCAAAATTTAAAATGGCGGATCCAATATGGCAAATGAAAAGTTTTAATTTTCGTCTGATTCAGTTCAAACTCGTTACTACATATTTGGCAAAACTTGTTTATTTTAATGACACAATGTTTTAAAGAAAAAATTTTTTGTTTACTTTTGTTACATATGTCGTGTGGTTATCCAACTTTCGAAGCAGCGTTTCCAGTATAGTGTTTTGTAATTACAAGAACAAATTTCTGAGTTCTAACATTATGTTCTTCCAAATAAGCGGAATTGTGTAATAATAAAATTGCATTTACAATTCATTATTCCTATGATTACTTGTCTTTAATGTTTTTATGATTAGCAGAGAAGTAAGTTATTATTGATTATTTTTGTATATGTTTTTGTATACTTTACGAAGTTGTGTGACAGATGGATATGATCAAGTTTTCTTCTTTTTTTATTTGAAATGCTGTTGTGTGGGTTTTTTAAAATATTAGTAATGTTGTGTCACTAATGTCCTTTTTTACTTGTAGAATTTACTTTGCCAACTCTTAATTTTGTCTCCCTCCACATGGTTACGAGTCGGTTAACATTTAAAAAAAAAGGTAAAAGAAAAAAAATCCATTTTCAAAATTTTCATCCGCCTTATTTGATCCGCTATTTTGAATTTTGAAAATCTAACTTTATGTTCGTAATCAGCGACTCCAAAAACTTTAGGTAACGAATTTGAACTGAATCAAACTAAAATTAAAATTTTTCATCCGCCATATTAGATCCGCCATTTTGAATTTCGAAAATCTATCTTTAGATTCGTAATCAGCGACCCCAAAAACCCTCACAGAAGAAAATTTAGGCGAATCCAACAACATTTTGTCGATTAGTAAAATATGTGTATGAACTTGAAAATTTTGCAAAGGATTTCATGCCACATTAGGTCCACCATCTTGAAATTTTTAATTCTGCCTTTCATATCTTTAAAGTGAACAACTTTTATGAACTTTTGGTTAAAAACAGAATTATATGCTTACACTTTCTCTGGGTGAAAGGAAATATCAAAAAATCAAAATTGAAATTTTTTGTATGTTTTTTGACATTAAAACCGCCATATTTAATTTCGGTTTAAAAAAAAATAATTTTTTATTTCAGATTCGAAAAGAGCACACTTAAAACTTAAAGAAAATGTACCTCCGGTGAAGATTTATTTTTTATGGTTATAATAACGTAGCTTGAAAATAGAAAACAAACTTTTGGAGTTTGGACATTAATGAGTCAAATACACAAAAATATCAATATCTCAAAAAAGGGAGCAACTAGGATTTAAAATCTTCCAGATTCTGAACCTACAAGAGACCTAAAAACACCCCCTACAACCCGATTTTGGATCCATTTTCATCCCATTTTTTGGTCCTTTAAGACCACCGTGGGTCACCCCATGTGACGGGCCGTTTTTAAGCGTTTTTTCTTAAATTTTTTTTTCAGAACCATGAAAACTTAGAACTTCGGACTTTTTTTCCATATATTTAGTGATATTTTAACTACAAATACAAATTTTTTCAATTAAAAATATTTCAATATTTACGACTTATAACACTGTAAAGTGGCTTTGGTGATAAAAAAGTGGTCCATCGGCGACCACGATTCCAAATGATTGACTGAACAGAAATCAAAAAATGAAATAGCATTTTAATCTGTGGTTATGTGGCTATCGCCGGAACCAGGATATTTTGAAAATATTAAAAATTGAATTTTTTACGCGGGTTTGAATTTTTTTTTAAAAAACGCGATTTTTTGCGTCTATTTTCTTGTATATAAAAAAAACGACTTGACCTTTTTCAATTATCCTGGTTCGGGCGATAGCCACACATGAGCTGAATATACTCTATAAATTTGAACGAAATCGGTTAAGTCGTTTTTGAGAAATCATGGTCGCCAGTTCGAAAAATGTGGTTTCGAGAAAAACGCGTTTCAAAGTTCAAGTACGAATAAAGCCATGAATTCCAAACTATTACTAAAACAGCCGTTATATTCGAAAATATAGTTTAGGAAACTAAAGTTTTTCTAAATGTATTTATTTTTTACTTATATATATGTGTATGTAATAATAAAATTCTCGGATAAAAAACAGAAGCGACACAAAAGGTTCAGTGACACACTTCGTTGAAAGCTTAACCGCGCACTCGAACATCTTACCTTCTTACTGTAAAAAATTTTTAACAGCGACGAATATGTTTAAATCACTTTACCCACATATTCTGCATATGTTATAGGTGCGATATATGACGAAAAAAAAAATTCGATTTTTCGAACCTATCACATGGGGTGACCCCCTTAAAGAATACAAAAATCATATTCCTTATCTCTAAACGAATCGTGTTACGAACCAGAAAAAATATACATAATTAAATAATCATTGTTAATTATTAATCAGTAAAGCGTTGGTCGTTGGAGGCTCCAAGCTGCCGAAATTTAGAAGAACTAAATAACGTTTAAATTGTTGCGGGATCGTTTACCTCATAGTTTACGTTATGCCAAGCCGCGTTACCTTTTACAAATTCGGGAAATTCAATTACTGAGGTGGAGGAGGAAATTCAGTAAAACGAAAAGTTGACTCTTTTAGAAATTTCTTTTGACAACTAGGAAAGAATAGAAAATCACAATAGAGGTTGCATACAAATAGTCTTTTTGGATAGAAAACAAAATTAAAGAGTTTAAAAGGTTGGAACGATACGTTAACTTACCCTAACCTTAATCCTACCGCCTCACAGTGGGAAAAAAACTGTATGTGGACAAATTGATTTTCAGCTCACAATTATTATCCGATTTACAACTTTTTTTTTTGAGTTAAAGGTAATAAAATTTCGCACAAAACGTATGTTTTTTATTTTCTAAAAAAAATTGTTAACAATTGTTTATTAAATGTTAAAATAAAATAAATTAAAAAAATTTGAATTTAAACGAATACCATTGCTTATTAAAGATACTTACTGTACCAATAATAATTAAAATTATTAAAGTAACATTCCAAGAATGATTTTATGCAATAAAAATATTGTTTTAATTTTTTTTGAATTTTTTATAAACAAATAAGTCAACAAAAATTGTTTTATAAAAATTATTGAATTTTAGCTATTAAGTTTAACATTTTTTAGTGTATTTGTTATCTACAAGTAATTATCAATACTATTTAGTACTACAAATAATTAATTTATTATATTTTAAACAATTGTTATAAACAATTTATATAAACAATTTATATTTCGCAGTTTCTTATAATGTGATGGATGATCTTATTTGTCTAAATACTATTTTATATATATAATGTTGACGTAAAATACTTTTCCAAGTTCATTTTTTATTTAAACAATCCTTAAACAAAGCTTAATTAACAAATACAATAGTCTTGATGTTTTCGGTTGTTTGAGACTCGTTCTTTTTAAATATTTTTTTAAATAGTCAATGTCTATTTAATTTTTAGTCAAAATTGATAAATCTTTTAACTTAAAATTGTTATTAACAATTTTATAAATAAACAATTTTCAAGAACAAAAACTTTAATACTATGTGCGTCCCTTTTTTTCTTCAATAAGCGTTTTTACTAATAAAATAAAATTATCAGTCTGTATAATTTTCATTAATTAATAATAGTTTTAAGCATTTGTTTAAATAATTCTTCATTAACAAATAAACAGTCTCGTTCTTTGCCTAACTTTAATCTCAGATATATTAAAAAAAAAAAACATATATCGGAATAATTATTTTAACAGAACTAAGTTTCTAAGACGAAAAATGACAAAAAACTGTTATTTGTTACATAAGATCGAGACTACGTTTTTGTTAATTAAGCTTTGCTTAAACATTAAACAACGGAAAACATCGAGACTATGTATTTGTTAATTACGCTTTGTTTAAACATCAAACAACGGAAAACACCGAGATTATGTACTTGTTAATTAAGTTTTGTTTAAACTATGTTTAAAGTAATGTGCAAAAAATAATTTTTTTAAACAAAGCTTAATTAACAAATACATAGTCTTGATGTTTATTTTAAACAAAATAAATAAATTAATGTTTGTTAAACTTTGTTTAAACAAAGCTTAATTAACGAATACATTGTCTCGATGATTTCCGTTGTTTGATGTTTAAACAAAGCTTGATTAACTAATACATAGTCTCGATGTTACTTCTTATAATTTTTATTACTTAAGGAGGAATCGGACAAACAATCGGAAAAAAAGTTAGTCCAAATGAATAATTTTGATTTTTGATATAGAAGACACTTAAGTTAATGTAATTTTTTTCAGGGAAAGTGTTGACACTTGTAGTTTTTACAAAATGAACCGTTAAAAATTGCAATTTGATGAAAATTAAATAAAATTGACGTTGGAAACGATTATTCAATTTGAGGTTGTTTAATGTTTAAACAAAGCTCAATTAACAAAAACGTAGTCTCGATCTTATGTAACAAATAACAGTTTTTTGTCATTTTTCGTCTTAGAAACTTAGTTCTGTTAAAATAATTATTCCGATATATGATATTTTTTTTAATATATCTGAGATCAAAGTTAGGCAAAGAACGAGACTGTTTATTTGTTAATTAAGAATTATTTAAACAAATGCTTAAAACTATTATTAATTAATGAAAATTATACAGACTGATAATTTTATTTTATTAGTAAAAACGCTTATTGAAGAAAAAAAGGGACACAAATAGTATTAAAGTTTTTGTTCTTGAAAATTGTTTATTTATAAAATTGTTAATAACAATTTTAAGTTATAAGATTTATCAATTTTGACTAAAAATTAAATAGACATTGGATATTTAAAAAATATTTAAAAAGAACGAGTCTCAAACAACCGAAAACATCAAGACTATGTATTTGTTAATTAAGCTTTGTTTAAGGATTGTTCAAATAAAAAATGAACTTGGAAAAGTATTTTACGTCAACATTATATATATAAAAAAATATTTAGACAAATGAGATCATCCATCACATTATAAGAAACTGCGAAATATAAATTGTTTATATAAATTGTTTAAAATATAATAAATTAATTATTTATAGTACTAAATAGTATTGATAATTACTTGTAGATAACAAATACACTAAAAAATGTTAAACTTAATAGCTAAAATTCAATAATTTTCATAAAACAATTTTTGTTGACTTATTTGTTTATAAAAGATTAAAACAAAAATTAAAACAATATTGTTATTGCATAAAATCATTCTTGGAATGTTACTTTAATAATTTTAATTATTATTGGTACAGTAAGTATCTTTAATAAGCAATGGTATTCGTTTAAATTCAAATTTTTTAATTTTTTTAATTTTAACATTTAATAAACAATTGTTAACAATTTTTTTAGAAAATAAAAAACGTACGTTTTGTGCAAAATTTTATTACCTTTAACTCAAAAAAAAAAGTTGTAAATCGGATAATAATTGTGGGCTGAAAATCAATTTGTCCACATACAGTTTTTTTCCCCACTGTGCGCCTGAAGGTGGAAGGAGTTAAGAGAATTCACCATTCCGTACATTCGAAAGGCTGAACTTGAAAATCCTTGTTGAATATAATCGTAGTGCCATGGTTGGGTTTGCTTGGCTTGCACCTTTTGCGGTTCCGTTACCCACCAAGACAGCGCAGGTAAAATCTATACGGACTGCCTGGTCGAAAACAAAATTTGCGAAATGCCTCTTCGCGATGGCATAGCATTTCCCACTTGAAGGATACCGCTGGATTTCATCAAACGTAAGATTCCATTTTTATTTTCGTCTGCACGGAATATATTCTGTGTCACTATAATCGAGGATCGAAAATCCGTGTTTGATGGACAGACGGGCTAATACCGGAATTTCAATTCTCATTTTAACGTTTCTAGGTCATAGTAGAAAGAATTGTTGGTCGCATGAGACTGACCGGGATCTTTCCGTCAACAGACGGGGCTCGTCCGGGTTCAATTCTCAGTCCAACATTCTAAGACCATGGTTACAAGAGGTGTTGACCGGTTGAGACTGATCGACGAACTGCAAATTATTTCTCTACACGATGCTCCTCTACGTGTTCGGTACAAGAATTGAAAGTGGAAAAAAACTGATGATTTAGGGGTTTCTGAACTGGCCAACGCCGTGCCGAGGCTATTGCTAAATTGGATTTTCGCTGAAACAGAATCTTTGGTTTGTTCAACTGGCATGAATGACCCAACTTTTATGCTTTCGAAATCAGTTATTGCGAAGCACTTTATTTTGAAATTTTTTTTAATTTAATAAAATAAACGAGCATATTCGTTTATAATCTGATTTTGGAATTATAAATAAATTAATAAATAATAATAAATAAATTATATTAATTGATAAATAAATTAATAAATAATAATTCTCGTTAAATTGTTACCAATAATTATTAGTAACACTATCAGTTCTGGTTACATTTTACAATAACCTAATGCTATTGTGAATTAACCGTTACTGACGTTTCAGATTTACAATTTATTAATCTCATATTAATGAGATAAAAAACTCTTTAACTGCTGCACAACACGTGCTTTTGTTTTGAATCTGCTTCTTAGCTTGTCTGATGGCTGTGGAAGGGAAGAAGAGGTAGTAGGTAAGGAAACAAAGATGGCTGTCAATGCTTGACACGCGAAAGATGTAGCGGAGCATCGGTAATGAGCTTGTATATGTTTCGCGTCGTACGACAAGGTCCATGCATGTGGTTGTGATACCTGAGGTGTCAAGAGTGCTGTCCGATGTACTTTACTATTTCGCAATACGGAGTTCTCTTTCGTTCCTTCACCTTAAAATACTTAATTATTTTCGGAAAATCTTTATGCCGTCTAAGCTTTTACAAAAGACAAAATATTTAATAACCTAATACTTTGTGTACACAAATTAACATATTTAATTTTTACGATTTAAATATATATGTGTATATGAAAATGCCGGTCTTACCTTCTGTACCATTTATCCAAATAAAATCTAGTTATTAAGTACTATGTACGTAACAAATCGATTGACCTATATAACTTTTATAATTGATCAAGAATTCGTAAAATAATTAATATTTTTACATTTTTTTGCATTAAAAAATGTTTTTTCAACAACTTCTCCAATTAATTTATATAGGGGAAAAGGTTCGGTTGTGGGCATAGTTCGGTTGTGGGCACCCCTGCAAAACTTTTGACAGAAAAGATATTTGTCAAATGTGACAAATGTCAAGTGTGTGGTATGACCGCACGTAGGTTTTTGCGAGACTACAAAATTGAACGAACACCTGTACTTTTTGCTGCAAAGAAATTAATTTTTTTCACGTTGAAATTAAAATGAAAGTTTTTTTAAATATTTTTAAAAGTGGCACAAATCAAAGCGAATCAATTAAAAATGTATGTCTAGTGCATATTTACACAGTAAATATAATATATTTTGTAATCCAATACCGAGTATCACAGCAATCACTAGACAAGCTGTTCGGCTCTTCCCGGATCTCAACGACTCCCAACGTCTGGCGAGTTTGGGCACCAGGGAATGAACGGAACCCCGTTAATTCGGGTACTCGCCGTTCTGAACTTGGTGCACTAGCTAACCTGTGCGGATGATGTTAATTCGGATTCCAAACGGGGGCTAACTATCCTCGCCAGCTGTGGACGACTTGAGATTCCGGGAGGAATCGAACACTCCTGCCCGCTTGGTTTCCACTTACGGATTACCCAGGTTGGTGGAGTTGTCTCGATCTAGGGTTTGCGGACGATGGACCGGTTGTCTGGCCGATTCGACTAACGACACCAACAAACAAACAAACAAACAAAACAAAATGAATGATGACGGATGAGAGACGAGAAGGACTCCAAGGAGGAACCCCGGAAGGGGACTGTACTCCCACCAGTTCCGATCGGGTGCAAGCCCCGGTGGCTGGTGCCGAATCCGCGGCTTTTGGAGGGATTCAAACTCCTGCAGGGATGGGCGACTCGGCCCCTGCAGCTTTCATGATTACGAGAATGGAAACTGAAGATAATAATGAAATGAGTGAGTTGCGAAACAAACTACCCCAAGGAGGAACCCCGAAAGGGGACAATATTCCCGTCGGTTTCCCCGGCGCAGGCCCCACGGATTTTGGGGGGGGGGGGGCCAAAACCACTCGGTTGCTGCTCCTCCAGGCAGCAACGTAAAAAATCTGGTTAACAGAGAGCATCCCAAAGAACGAGGATGTCCACTTTGGGCAGAGGATTGGAAGCAAATCCTCCAGATGATAGAAAAACTGGAACAAGCAAATGTAGAGATTCAGAACACACTGAAGTAAATGAACTCTCAACTCCTCAAAAACACCCCAAATGGAGTTAAGACGACCGCCCAATTGGCGCTTTAATTATCCATAGCAAGCGCAGAGGTCTCTAAGAAGCTTCGAAGTAAAGGAGGAAACCTTTTTGAAAGAATGGAGACATTTAACAGTTCAAAAAGACAGGCCACCGGTTCACCACTGGAGAAAACTGCCAAAAAAGGAAAAAACTCCGAAACCCTCGAAACATTGGAAAAGATGACACCTTCTTAGGGGCAACAGGAAGATAAGTCATTTGCGGACGTCGTAGCAGATGCTAAAATCTTGGAGAGAAAAGAAGACTCTTTCGAGCTGTTTCGAAACAGGGAAAAAGAGGCCCGGGAAAAGAAAAAGGCACTGAAAAAGGATAAAGAGAAGGTTAGAAAAGAAAAGATTTCCTCCTCAAGAACGAGAACCACTGAAGCCTTCAGGATATCGGCGAAGGAAAACGAATCCTATGACGAAATCCTGCAGACTCTCAAGAAGACGATGAATCCCGAAACATCGGGTACTGAGGTCCTTAAAATCAGGAGATCTCTGAAGAAGGAAATGATCCTCGTCGTTAAGAAGGGAGGTGACACTGCAAAATTCGCGGACGCTCTAACCGAGGACTTAAAAGACAGGGCTGAAGTTACTCCCTTCATTAACAGAAAGTGCATCGAAGTAAAAGACTTGGATGAGAGCACATCAGAAGAAGAGGTGGTCTCGGCTTTGAGGACAAAACTCAATTGGAAATCGGCAAAATCGGAATCGGCTGGATCAACGCGCGAATTCAGCCTCATTTAGAAGTAGCAAGATGCCAGAAGTGCCTTGCTTACGGACATCCCACGCTCATTTGCAAAGGCCCCGACAGAATAAACAACTGTCGGAGATGCGGCGATGCAGGACATCATGCCAAGACCTGCACAGTCCAGCAACCGAAATGTATCACCTGCACAGACAGGTGCATAACCGAAGATATAAAACACTGGGCAAGTAGTAATGCCTGCCCAGTCTATAAGCAGGAGTTGCAGAAACTAAAACAGGCGAAAGCCTAAAGTTTCTGCAGATAAACCTGCACAAATCTAAGAAGGCTCAAGACCTGATGCTGGTGACAGCCAGTCAGGAGCGGATCGATGTTCTGTTCCTCAGTGAACAGAACAAAAGAAACGACCTCGCTCCCTGGTACCAGGATTCATCGGGTAGGGCAGCCATTCAGGTTTTCAATCCCGATTTGAGAGTAGACAAGTTCCTGGAGACGTGCAGTGGGTTTGTATGGGTGGAAATTTCAGGTATACGCATGTATAGCTGCTATTTCTCACCCAACGACCCACTGACAACCTTCGAAGCGGAGATAGATGAACTCGAGTCGAGCCTGCGAGAATCCAGGCTGGATGTTCTCCTGAACAAGCGCATCAAAGACTGGCACGTCTCTGAGGATCATACCGAAAGTGACCACCAGTATATTAAGTTTTCAGTCTCGGTAGGAGACACACCTAGAGCAAACAAGCATGTTGCTTCCTGTAAGAAAGGCCCTAGGTGGAACCTTTGCCTTGTTTCCATCAGCAGAACCATGGCCTAGGATGGACTGGAATGACTGTCAAGTCGGTGAGGAGGAACTCTTCACTCTTGCAGAGATTCACGAGGCAGGCAAAAGATTGAAGCCAGGCAAGGCGCCTGGAATCGATGGGATAAGTAACGAGATACTTAAACAAGTGATCGTTGCTTCACCCCAGATTCTCTTAGATTGCTTCAACAACTGCCTAAGAAGAGGAGAATTCTTCCGGGACTGGAAACGACAGAGGCTGGTCCTCCTAAGGAAAGGTAACAAACCTCTAGATAGTGTCTCATCTTACAGGCCAATATGCCTGTTAGATACGATGGGCAAACTTCTAGAGGACATGGTTCTGCAGAGGATGCAGCTCCACTTGACTGGAGAGAATAGTCTATCCGACTACCAATTTGGTTTCCGTAAAGGCCTGTCCACAGTAGATGCCATACAAAAGGCAGTGGACATAGCCAAGGAAGGAAAGGACAAATTGGGTCCGGGGAAGAAGAAGAGCTTCTGCGCTTTGGTAACTATTGATATACGCAACGCGTTTAATACCGCTAAATGGGAAGATCTCATCAAGTCAAATGAGAAACAAAGGAATACCGCCCTACCTGTTACGGATAATGAATAATTATCTTAGCGACAGGTGGGTAATATATGAGAGAGACACCTGCACTCTGAAAGAAGAGATGCAACGAGGTGCCCCTCAAGGTTCCAGGATAGGACCATTCTTATGGAACGTCTCCTATGACGACTTCTTGCGAATGGGTCTACCCGAAGGTGCGGTGATCATCGGCTTCGCGGACGACGCGTTGATCGTATGCTCTGCCGAAACTGCAGAAGAGCTCGGAATCTTGGTGAACAAATGTCTGCGACGAACAAAGAGCTGGCTGGATGCCAGAGGCCTTCAAATGGCCCTGGACAAAACCGAAGCGCTCATGGTCACAGACAGACGTGGTTACGAACTTCCCCGGATCGAAGTAGACGGATTCGAGGTCAAGTGGAGCACGCATATAAAGTATCTTGGTGTACAACTCGACAAGTTTCTGAATTTTAAGCATCACATCGCTGTGGCTTCCGACAAAGCTGCAAAATGTGCGATAAGCTTAGCCCGTATAATGCCGAACGTCGGTGGGCCTTTTGAAAAGAAAAGGAGATTGGTGGCGAGTGTGTTCCACTCAAAGCTGCTTTATGCAGCACCAGTGTGGGCTCCCTCCCTGCGAACAGATAGAAGCAAGACCATCTTGGAGAAGATGCTGTCCTCGCAAAGGATTATCACTAAGCGTATAATCTCTGCCTACAGGACAGTATCTGCGAGTGCTGCTCAGGTCCTTGCCAGCGTCCCGCCGGCAGATCTTTTGGCGCAAGAAAGGGAGGAAATTTTCCTCCTTCTCAATGATAGGATGTCCACCCGTTATACGGATGACAATAGACCCAGCAGGGACCAAATTCGCCGAGATGCGAGAAGCAGACTCGTCGAAAAATGGCAAGCAAGATGGAGCGGGGATGAGAAGGGTCGATGGACACATCGGCTCATACCCACACTCGCCACCTGGATAGATCGAAAGCATGGAGTAGTCTCGTACTACCTCACCCAAGCGCTCTCAGGTCACGGGTGTTTTAACTCGTACCTAGAGCGCTTCAAAAGACGAGAAAGTTCAGAGTGTGCGTACTGCCAATCCCCAAAGGATGACGCAGAGCACACACTCTTTACATGCACACAATGGAACGACGAAAGAAGGGTCATGTTTGCCGGTGTAAACTGCGAAGTTGCACCGGAGAAAATGGTCCTGTTAATGACTCAATCCAAAGAGAATTGGCGGCACATCGAGACCTTCATCCAACATGTTATGAGGGTTAAAGATCTTGATGGCCGCCAACAAAGGTAGTTCCCGTAGGTCGAGGAATGATATCGTTTAGGCGATAGAGGCGGGATATAAGACCACTCCTGAAGGCGATACGTCAGTAAACTGGCTCTACCTGGGAGTGGTCTTAAGATCCCAAATAAGGGTGTGTTTTAAGCGGGTCAGCAGAACATCGCCACCCCCGCATAACCCTGTAGTACGGGCTACAGGGTACCTGAAGGCAGGTTTTCACATCCTACGAAAAAAAAAACCTAAAATAATTTAAATAATTTCATGTATACTCGTATAATTAATAATTAAATTGATAGTTTTTCATATTTGAGGTGGTTTAAGTTCATTTCTTCCCATTTTTAGCCAATTTTTAAGGGTGCCCACAACCGAACCAAAATTTCATTGTTGCAAAAAATGACCACTTTATTAAATTTATAAAAATAATTTTTCTATTCTACGGAATCAATTGAGTTTCTTTGCCAGAAGTTATCTAAAGTCTCTAGCTTTTTATACATATGTTAATAATCGTGTCGTATTTATTGAGCACAAGTTATGGGTCGAAAAAAAAGGGTGCCCACAACCGAACCTATTCCCTTATTATTAGTTTCTTGCTTCCTCTATGAGGAAGCAAACTATTTTGCTTACTTGGAAGCGAAATGTGTATGAAATAGACATAATTCTCACCTAGTTTAATATATTTATAGTTATCTACTGTTGAAATGGCTATCCAACATAGGGCAGTTTCCCCTAAATAACTGTTGGCAGTAGGGATTGCAATCCCGCAATATCCCGCGGAATTCCGCACCTTTTGATGGCTTGCGGATTCCGCATAATATTTTGCGGGATCCGTAAAACTGACATTTGTTTTTTATATGAGAGATTCCATATAAAGTGATCAAAGTAAAAAAAATTGTTAGCCAATCATGCTTAAATTCGAAGTATTTATAGTGCGTACAGATGTTAATCTTTGGTCATTTTTTTTTGTCCAATATTTATCGAGTGGGAGGGGGGTAATCTTTCTGGGTTTTACGGTACAACGCAAATTTTAGTAATTTTTTTATATTTAACAATAAATTTAAAAATTTTTGCTACTATCAGTTTCGATAGAGTTTTTCACTGTTTTTCAATTAGTGATATGGGGGCAAAATTCCTAAACTGTCCAGGTCAAAAAATAAAATTTATTCAAACTTTGCTAAAGTGTTTCCATTGTTAGTGGCAGTGTAAATATCAAATATTTTTAAATTCCATGAAATTGTTTTTGAGTTACACAGTTTTAAAATTTTGAATTTTTTTATAATGTAGTTTTTTAAATTTATTATATTTCTAAGTAGATTTCATAAAAGTTAACATATATATAGTGATTTTTAAAGCTTATTTACAGGCTATTCTATTATAATAAATGTTTTTTTGTAAAAATAAAAATTTGACCTTGAAATTCAAGATCAAAGTGTTAATTTGATTGTATCTCAAAATCAGATTTTTTAAAAAAATGTTAACCTCTCTTAATGGAAAGCTTGACTTTTTTCCTATAAGATAGGTAAAAATTAGAGTGGAACTCTAAATACTTTTGTCAAAAATACATCTCAAATACCCGCGCGCGCTCGAGAAACCACTAGTTACTCGCGCGAGGTCGCGCTATTCGAACACGCGCGGGTATTTGAGATGTATTTTTGACAAAAGTATTTAGAGTTCCATTCTGATTTTTACATATCTTATAGGAAAAAAGTCAAGCTTTCCATTCAGATAGGTTACAATTTTTTAAAAAATCCGATTTCGAGATACAATCAAATTAACACTTTGACCTTGAGTCTCAAGGTCAAATTTTCTTTTTACAAAAAAACATTTATTATAATCGAATAGCCTGTAAAAAAAACTTTAAAAATCACTCTATATATGTTAACTTTTATGCAATCTACTTAGAAATATAATAAATTTAAAAAACTATATTTTAAAAAAATTCAAAATTTTAAAACTGTGTAACTCAAAAACTATTTCATGTAATTTAAAAATATTTGGTATTTACACTTCCACTAACAATGGAAACACTTCAGCAAAGTTTGAATAAATTTTATTTTTTTGACCTGGACAGTTCAGGAATTTTGCCCCATATGTATATAAAAAAATAAAAAATTTTTGTTCAAAAAAATATATAAATACCTCAATATTAATACATCGAGTTTAAGCATGATTGGCTTAAACTTAAATATGAGTGTGTCTTTTTTACTCATCTTTTTTTACATCACCTAATGAATAAAGGGCAAACATTTGTCTATTGTTTACGACTATTTAAAATCTATAACGCCAACCAGTGTAGAAGCAGAAAGACCGTTTTCAGCAGCAGGATACATTTGTAGTTCCTTAAGAAGCAGGTTGGGGGACGAAACCATTAATATAATATGTTTTTTGAGATCATATTTTTAGTTAAATGAATAAAAAAATTACAGATTATAATTATAATTTCCAATCTCAATAAATACCTATTACTTAAACATAAACACACATATTTTCTTTCTTGATTACAAAAGTGAGTCTAATTGTACAGTACAATAGTCTTTTTATTATTAACTTTTTTAAATAAAAATAGTTTTAATTTTGAAGTTCCCATCATATTTGAATTATCTAATTAACAGAATTTATTTATTAAATCATGCACTTACACGCAGAAAAAACAATGAACGCGGGAAAAATCCCAAAAACTCTGCGGGATCCTGCGGGATTGTTACCGGATCCCGCAAATGATCCCGCGGGATTGAAAACTGTGCGGGATTGCAATTCCTAGTTAGCAGTAGACCAGAAAATTTTTACAACTATACATTTATAACTATATACTTATTGACAAAATCATTCGACTTAATGTGGTTGCTAGGACCATTTTAACGTTTTGCTTTTCAAGCAACCTTCTTTTTTAGAGCAGATTTCTGGATATCTACAGTTTCTGAATCAATGGAAGCAGAAAATTAATTGCAAAAAAATTTTCAAGATACTCTGCAAACTATTTTGAAGATTCTCTGCAAACGATTTTCTGCTTTCATTGACACAAACACTGTAGATATACAGAAATCTGCTCTAAAAAAAAAGTTTGCTCGTAAAGCAAAACGATGAAATAGTCCCGGCAACCACATGAAGTCGAATAATCTTGTAAATATGTATATATACAGTGGAGACCCCATTATCCGGATTTTCGATTATCCGGATAAATTTCAATTTTTTTTTGTTTTGTTTTAATTGTAACATATAACTCAATTCTAATATATCTGTGAATTTTGAATTTTCACACGTTGTGTTTTTATCTATTTTTATATTTTTAAGAAAATGTTTATGTAAATATTTCGAAATATTTCTAACTAAACATTTATTAATGTTAATTTTAAGAGTTTTAGATTGTTTCAGTCTTATTTAAATTCATTGGAAATAAATACCTAAAATTATAAATTGAAAATTCATTTATTTCGTACTTTTTTCGATTATCCGGATTTTCGATTATCCGGATGAGTGCCTGCATTCATTAGTCCGGATAATGGGGTCTCTACTGTATATATATAGTTGTAAATACGTTTTGGTCTATTGTTAACAATAATTTACGTAGTATTGATGAGCTTCAACAATAGCGAAACCAGAAAATTATTTCAGTTTTTCCTGTTTACTTTTTTCAATTTTTAATAATAAATTAATAGGAATAACTACTAGGCTTAAAGTGTAAGTCACAAAAAACCAATGGTTGGAGTTTAGTAGTAAAGTAAGATTAAATTAATCTGAAACGCTTTTTTATGCCTTACAGTTTTTTGAGTTACTGTCCAGGCCCGTAGCCAGAAATTTTTGTCGGGGAGGGGAGCAAAATTCCATGCCCACAGCTCCCGTAGCAAAAAAACTTTTTGCAGAAAAAAAATTTCAACGAGTCACCAAATTTTCGGGGCCCCTGGGCCCTCCCTGGCTACGTACCTGTTACTCTCGACAAAGAAATATTTGTATTATACATTGTTCATTGCTTCACAATTGTTAGAGTATTAATTCAGATCGGCAAATTTATCACCTTCAATTGCTTTTAAATTTCTGTCTTACTTGCGGTAAAATTAATTGAATGAAAACTACTTTTAAACTTTTTGACTCTACCATTGGTTATTTGTTCATAAATATTTATTTATTTCTTATAATATTCATAGATAGTTGTCAGGAATAAATCATTGTAGTTTATTCATTTACAATAATTTTAAAAACAAATAAAACTCAAAAATCATTATGCTCATAGGATAGAAGACGTTAAGCGTAATACTCTCTTGCCGATATCTCGAGAACTAAGAGACCCTTCATAATTTTTTTTTTTTAATAAAGGTAAAATAAAAAGCTTTCATTATATTGTGACGAAAATAAAAAATATAAATTAGCACACATAGAAAAATAGGTTTAAATTTTTTTTTTTTTGGTTTTTCTACATGAATTTTTGAAGTTTTTAAATCTACTTCAAATTTATTTAAAACTTAATAGTTTTCTATATGCATCCTATAAATTTCATTGAAGTCGGTTAAAAACTCTTTAAATTACAGAAATTTGACAAAATAAAGGGTAAAAAATTCAAAGTGACGTAATTCCTAAAATTTTGAAAATTTTTCAAAAATACTTGACTAAGTTATTACTACTCCTAAATACTACAAATTGACCAACTTTGATCAAAACCAAAAACTTGACTTAAAACTTTGATCTTTTTTGTATGGAAACTCTCAGCAATTGCTTTTTCCCATATTTTACAGTTCAGTGGGGAATAGGGTCTTGTGGAAAATTCGCCTATTCAGAATTATTATTAAATCCTCGTTTTCGCGACTCAGACTAGAAATATCAATCGTTTTCTATTCCTCGCCAATTACCGGATATTATTAAACATGATTCTACACGTAAAAAAATGCTGGAATTGCATCTACTCCAGTAAACTAGTAGACAAAATACTCCAGACTGTGGTGACAGCAACTTTAACTGTAGTGAAAGTAGCTACAGTTATGAATCACGTGAGTTGCGTGAGCATACGCGGTGGCGCTATACTCAACTGACAATCGACATTGTGTTAACCTTAACTCCAGGCTGTAGTTGTCCTATATATTACTATTTTTGTGATTCCCATTAGGGGCCATCCATAAACCACGTAGACAGTTTTGGGGGGCGGGGGGGTCCATCAAAAGTCCACGATTGTCCACGAGGGGGGGTGGGGTGTTGGAGCAAATGTCCACGTGAACATGCATTTAAGCATGTACATTTCTAGCATGTGAAATACTTGACTTATGTTTGATCAAAAATGATCAAAACCAGGGTTTTCTGAGTTTCTGGGCCCTGTTAATCAGAATCTTGACGTCATGGACAAGTTTTGGTCATGGTCAGATTCGTGTTCAGTAATAAAAAATCTACAAGAAAAACTTAATCCGATGCTTAAATAAAAAAAAGTCATTTTTGTCGACCAGTGTAATTTATAATGTTAATTTAGGAATTTATGTTATTTTCCGTAATCAGTACTTAATAAATTATGAGATGTTCAATAGAGTGGTCCAAAATTTTTTTTGTATTTTTTTATGCTCTTACCCCCTAGGATTTTTTATCGAAAAAAATACCCCTATGATTTTTTGTTAAAATTATATAGTAATGAGAGGTAGCTCAAAGCCGATGAAGTTTCCCACGTATTTTTGATAAAATAAAGCTATAAACTTTTAATAAAGCTTTAATTTTATAAGGTTTACAACCTTTTATGTTTGAAATAATTAAAAATAAACAGTAACATTAAAATTTATTTATAAAAATGTTTAAACAATTTATTTTTGTTATTTATCAGCTTATGATAAAATTAGAAGAGAGACCTGGATTTTTTTATGAAGTTTTCAACTTTTTATATTTTACATAACTCAAAATATACAGCAACTTTAAAATTTATTTACAACACTTGCTGAAGCAAATTATTAAAGCATTGTTAATTATCATCTTTTGATAAAATAAAGCTAGTAACTTGCAATTTTTTCTTTATGTACTATGAATTTGTAAGATAAAGTTATAATTTTTGTTATTATTTAAGTTAATAAAAGAAGGTTATCTTTAATTTGTACTTCTAGATCTCACAATAACAGTGTCCTTTCATTAATTTCAATGTAAAATTTAAAAACATTATTAATAAACTTTAATAGATAACTTACTGGGCATTTTAAATGTTAAATTTTTTCATAATAAATAATTTATTCTGTTTCTGTAATAGTTGCAGTACCGTCCCAAGCATAAAAGTTGTAATATTGAGAAAAAATTGCAAGTCTCTAGCTTCATTTTATCATAAGACGATAAATAACAACAATAAATTGTTTAAAAAATTGTTAAAAATAAATTCTGGTATTACTGTTTACTTTCAGATATTTGAAACATAAAAAGTTGCAATGTTGAGAAAAAATTGCAAGTCGTTATATTTATTTTATCAAAAGTTCATAAATAACAACAATAATTTTTTTAAACAATTGTTATGAATAAATTTTAAAATTATTGTTAATTGTTAGTTATTTCAAATATAAAAAACTGCAAATTTCAGAAAAAATTGTAAGTCTCTATAGCTTTATTTTATCGAAAGTTGATAAATAACAACAATAATTTGTTCAAACAATTGTTATAAATAAAAATTTTAATTATTCTTTACTTTTAATTACATATCACACATAAAAGTTGCAAAAATTTAAATAATTGCAAGTCTTAAGCTTTATTTTATCAAAAGTTAACAAATAACAACAATAAGTTTAAACAAATTAACAATTACTTGAATTAAATAGTAAAAACTTATAAGTTATTTATGTAAAATATTGCAAAAAACTCCCAATAAAATAGTAAAAGATATTTTTACGGGTTTTCCATAATTTTTCAATTTTAGGGAAGGTTTCACAACCCTGTACAAAATATTAAATAACAAAAAATTTTTAATAAATTATTGGATTTTATTTTTTGAACGTTTCTGAGAAGATGCAGAGTTGTCCGATTAAAAAATATTGATATTGGTGAATTCTATACTAAATAATGATTAGAAAGATGGAAGTTGTTTGTTATATTGGCGTCAGGATCACGTGAAGAAAACAAAATATTTTCCTTATATAATGTCAGACGTTTCTGCTCGTATGGGAGCCTTCATCAGTGAAGTAATTTATTTATAAAAAGAACAAGTATTGTTTGATACAAAGAATAGTGTTGAGTTTATAAAGTATAGACAATTGAAATTTGTAAAGTATAAAGAATTGAGAAAAAATATTATTTTTATAAATGAAAATATAATTAAAATTGTAATTGAGCATCATGACCCTTTACAGAAAATGAATAAGAAAAAATGTGTGAAGTTAAATTTTAATTATTTTATTTATTTTTTATTTTTATCTAAAGTTGAACACCAACTGGTAAATATAATATCGAACCTTGTATAGAAATTTAAATTAATCCATGTCTTGAAACAACACTAAGCACATGACTAGAATAGGAGAAGCAATTGAAATTGTAAGAGAAAATTTATATAAACTTGCCAGTAAAAGTTACTGGTTTCGACTGAATTTTTGACATATTGGTGGAAATGTGGAGGCTTATGGTATTTGGAAACAAGATGTTGTGAAAATGCTGCGAAAGGCGGTGACCTTTTTTTTTTTTTTTTTTTTTTTTTTTTTTTTTTTTTTTTTTTGAACGGAAAACGACACAAGTGGTTCAATCCTGGCCAACCCTAACTTGACCGGTTTTATTGACGTTCAGAATTTTAACGGTACATGGTAAAAAACATGTGTAAGCAACGAATAGTGAAAACAGTAAAAATGTGACAGAAAATATTAAAACCTGTAATTTAACAAGAATCTAATTTTGAAAAGATGATAAGAAGATGTAAGGACTTTGACGATGAAAAGCATTATGTGAGATGTGTTTATTAAAAAGTAATCTAATCCTGAATGAATATGAACTTAATCGGGAATGTAAAGAAAATTTTCAATTTTAAGAAAGAAGTTGATGAATATATAGGAGATATGTTATTTAAAATAAAACTAAAACATCAATTTTATTACAGATATATTTTGTTCAGGGGGGGGGGGGGGGTTATTGTGTAATTGAAAAAAGTTTGTATATAGTTTAATTAAGAATTGGAGGATAAATAAGATCTGTTTATTGAAGATTGAAATTATAGATTTGGTTTATGTTTGGGTGGTGGGGGGATTTGAAATATGAAAGAAACTTATGTAATTGAAAATAAGAATTGGACTATAAAAGAGATCTGTTTGTTGAAGATTGAAACATCTAATTTTAACAAAATTAGATTTGGTTTATGTCTGGGGGGGGGGGTGAATGATGTAAAAAATTATGTAATGTAACGATATAGGATGTCTGTTTATTGAAAAAAAAAACATCATTGTATTGAATATATAAGGGGAATATATAAAATTATAAAATAAAGGAGCTTGCTATCAATATTTTAACTTTTATTATTATATTTTCTTTGTTTATTTGTGTGTGTCGGTGATTCTAAAAGAAATGTACTGAAAGTGAAAATTGAACTGAAATTATTGTTGGTGGATATGTTTAGTGAGGAGTGCTTTATAAAAAGAGGATAAGTTTTGAGTGTCGCTTCGTTTGTTTACTGCACGTGGGTGGCTGACAATGTGTGTCATCTCTAAGATCATTCTTTTTCTACACGGAGAGAAGGATCTTGCTTTTATAGCATGCCAGTAGTTCATGATTTTCTTGTAGAGTCACTTCGCTTGCTACTGACGTATGAAATCATACGTCAGCAGCATGAGCGCCATCTGTACTACTAATGTAAGGTACACACGCTTGTGCTGTTTAAGTCGCATACACAAGCAGTAGGGGCGCCTTGCGGTTACTTCATGAAGTATCACCTTACTACTAATGCTTGAGACCCATGAAATTCTGGTATGGGAGCCTTGCATTAGACATTTTCTTTGGGAGACGCATGACTATGTTCTGATTCCGATTAGTTCGCACTTTCATTTGGTCGAATTCCATTATCCAGAACATTCTTGTAGCCGAATTCTCATTTCATAGAAATAATATTTGACGGAAGTCAATTGAAACTGATATTTCATGTACTATATATTTGATCAAATTTCCATTTAACAGAATGCCCAGGTGATGGAATTTTTATTTTATAGAATCGACATTTAAGCGAAGTTTCATTTGCTCGAATTTTCATTTACACAAAATAATTTTTAATAGAATCCTTATTAAAACGAAATGTTATTTAATATAATTCTTATTTCATCGAATATTTATATAATAGAATGTATAGTTAAGTGAACTTTCATTTAATAGAATTCATTTTTAGTCGAATTTTCTTTTAACAGAATTCTCAAGTAAATGAATTTCTATTTTATAGAATCGACACTTAAACGCAGTTTCTTTTGCCCGAATTTCAATTTACACGAAGTAATACTTAATAGAATCCTTAATAAAACGAAATATTATTTGATATAATTCCTTTTTCATTGAATATTTATATAGTATAATGTACAGATAAGTGAACTTTTATTTAATAGAATTTATATTTATCGAATTTTCATTTAACAGATTTTCAGGTGATGAAATTTCTACTTTATAGAATGCCTGTTTAAAAGAATTTTTAAGTGAGTGCATGCATTTTTAATAGAAATTCGACATGTTCGAATCTGTATTAAAACGAAATATTATTTAATATAATTCTCATTTCATTGAATATTAATATGATAGAATTTACAGATAAGTGAACTTTTATTTAATAGAATTAATATTTGGTCGAATTTTTATTTAGCAGAATGCCCAGATTATCGAATTTCTATTTACACGAAGTAATACTTGATTGAATTTTTAAAACTCCGAATTCTCATTTGTCCGAAATCGCGAATGTCTGAATAAGTATTCGTTAGAAAGATATTGGCGCGAATTTGAAAATTGGCCAATCAGAAATTATCAACAAAATTGTGATTGGTTAATTTTCAAATTCGCGCTAAAATCTTTCTAACGAATGCTTATTCAGACATTCGCGATTTCGGACAAATGAGAATTCGGCGTTTTAAGAGTTCTATTAAGTATTACTTCGTGTAAATCGAAATTCGAGTAAATGAAACTTCGTTTAAGTGTATACTATATAAATACTATATAAATATTCAATGAAATAGGAATTATATTAAATAACATTTCGTTTTATTAAGGATTCTATTAAAAATTATTTCGTGTAAATTAAAATTCGAGCAAATGAAACTGCGTTTAAGTGTCGATTCTATAAAATAGAAATTCGTTCACTTGAGAATTCTGTTAAAAGAAAATTCGACTAAAAATGAATTCTATTAAATGAAAGTTCACTTAACTATACATTCTATTATATAAATATTCGATGAAATAGGAATTATATTAAATAACATTTCGTTTTAATAAGGATTCTATTAAAAATTATTTTGTGTAAATGAAAATTCGAGCAAATGAAACTTCGCTTAAATGTCGATTCTATAAAATAAAAATTCCATCACCTGGGCATTCTGTTAAATGGAAATTTGATCAAATATATAGTACATGAAATATCAGTTTCAATTGACTTCCGTCAAATATTATTTCTATGAAATGAGAATTCGGCTACAAGAATGTTCTGGATAATGGAATTCGACCAAATGAAAGTGCGAACTAATCGGAATCAGAACATAGTCATGCGTCTCCCAAAGAAAATGTCTAATGCAAGGCTCCCATACCAGAATTTCATGGGTCTCATGCATTAGTAGTAAGGTGATACTTCATGAAGTAACCGCAAGGCGCCCCTACTGCTTGTGTATGCGACTTAAACAGCACAAGCGTGTGTACCTTACATTAGTAGTACAGATGGCGCTCATGCTGCTGACGTATGATTTCATACGTCAGTAGCAAGCGAAGTGACTCTACAAGAAAATCATGAACTACTGGCATGCTATAAAAGCAAGATCCTTCTCTCCGTGTATAGAAATGAGATTTGTCAATGATCATACTTTTGTCAAAATCAAACTTATGGTCCTGAAACCACGCGTGTTTTGTGAGTGATGTCCATTTGTCTGGTTTTTTGTAAACATTGTCTTTATGTTTCTGTATTTTTTTTTTAACGTTTCTGTCAGTCGTACCAATATATGAGTAATCACAATTGGAACAGGGGATATTGTAGATGACGTCGGGAAGAATATTTTGAGGAATTTTATCTTTTTGTGAATGGAACAGTTTATGTAGATTAACAACCTTGTTGACAGAAGCTTATTATTGTCACATACATCTTTCCACACACAAAACTTAACCAAAATTAAACTGATCCTTGCATCAAACAAATATCCAACACAATTCATTCATAAACAT
Organism: Ganaspis brasiliensis; assembly: GCA_037103525.1. NCBI lineage: Eukaryota > Metazoa > Arthropoda > Insecta > Hymenoptera > Figitidae > Ganaspis > Ganaspis brasiliensis. The sequence goes on along the minus strand of JAZKLR010000828.1, from coordinate 105,912 downwards.
ATTACACAAAGAACTAAACATAACAAAAAGAAAAGTTTACAAAATAAGAGTACACACACTCCCACAACCACGAACGAAACCGACAAACAATACATACCGTTACCCTACGTTCATGGCTTGTCTGAAAAGTTACAAGGAATATTAAAACGTTTTAACGTACAAACGGCCTTCCGTTCTACAAAAATCTACATTAACTGTTCCATTCACAAAAAAAGATAAAATTCCTCAAAATATTCTTCCCGACGTCATCTACAATATCCCCTGTTCCAATTGTGATTACTCATATATTGGTACGACTGAAAGAAACATTAAAAAAAGAATACAGGAACATAAAGACAATGTTTACAAAAAACCAGACAAATGGACATCACTCACAAAACACGCGTGGTTTCAGGACTATAAGTTTGATTTTGACAAAAGTATGATCATTGACAAATCTCATTTCTATAGAAAAAGAATGATCTTAGAGATGACACGCATTGTCAGCCACCCACGTGCAGTAAACAAACGAAGCGACACTCAAAACTTATCCTCTTTTTATAAAGCACTCCTCACTAAACATATCCACCAACAATAATTTCAGTTCAATTTTCACTTTCAGTACATTTCTTTTAGAATCACCGACACACACAAATAAACAAAGAAAATATATATCGTTACATTAGGGGTCGTCCACATATCACGTGATATCTTTAGGGGAGGGAGGGGGGTAGGCAAAATATCACGGCCCATGGAAATTAATTTTTTTAGCAATAGCAAAAGTATCACGAGGAGGGGGGAGGGGGTTCAAAATAGCTCAAATTTGTATCACGTGATATGTGAATGATCCCTTACATAATTTTTTACATCATTCACACCCCCCCCCCCCGACATAAACCAAATCTAATTTTGTTAAAATTAGATGTTTCAATATTCAACAAACAGATCTCTTTTATAGTCCAATTCTTATTTTCAATTACATAAGTTTCTTTCTTATTTCAAATCCCCCCACCACCCAAACATAAACCAAATCTATAATTTCAATCTTCAATAAACAGATCTTATTTATCCTCCAATTCTTAATTAAACTATATACAAACTTTTTTCAATTACACAATAACCCCCCCCCCCCTGAACAAAATATATCTGTAATAAAATTGATGTTTTAGTTTTATTTTAAATAACATATCTCCTATATATTCATCAACTTCTTTCTTAAAATTGAAAATTTTCTTTACATTCCCGATTAAGTTCATATTCATTCAGGATTAGATTACTTTTTAATAAACACATCTCACATAATGCTTTTCATCGTCAAAGTCCTTACATCTTCTTATCATCTTTTCAAAATTAGATTCTTGTTAAATTACAGGTTTTAATATTTTCTGTCATATTTTTACTGTTTTCACTATTCGTTGCTTACACATGTTTTTTACCATGTACCGTTAAAATTCTGAACGTCAATAAAACCGGTCAAGTTAGGGTTGGCCAGGATTGAACCACTTGTGTCGTTTTCCGTTCAAAAAAAAAAAAAAAAAAAAAAAAAAAAAAAAAAAAAAAAAGGTCACCGCCTTTCGCAGCATTTTCACAACATCTTGTTTCCAAATACCATAAGCCTCCACATTTCCACCAATATGTCAAAAATTCAGTCGAAACCAGTAACTTTTACTGGCAAGTTTATATAAATTTTCTCTTACAATTTCAATTGCTTCTCCTATTCTAGTCATGTGCTTAGTGTTGTTTCAAGACATGGATTAATTTAAATTTCTATACAAGGTTCGATATTATATTTACCAGTTGGTGTTCAACTTTAGATAAAAATAAAAAATAAATAAAATAATTAAAATTTAACTTCACACATTTTTTCTTATTCATTTTCTGTAAAGGGTCATGATGCTCAATTACAATTTTAATTATATTTTCATTTATAAAAATAATATTTTTTCTCAATTCTTTATACTTTACAAATTTCAATTGTCTATACTTTATAAACTCAACACTATTCTTTGTATCAAACAATACTTGTTCTTTTTATAAATAAATTACTTCACTGATGAAGGCTCCCATACGAGCAGAAACGTCTGACATTATATAAGGAAAATATTTTGTTTTCTTCACGTGATCCTGACGCCAATATAACAAACAACTTCCATCTTTCTAATCATTATTATATTAAGGATCAATATAAAATAGCTTCTATACTAAATCTACGAATAAATATTTTTTTCCTGATGCAAAATTCATGTATGAAATTTCATCGACTTTTAGCTACGTCTAAAATTTAGAGTCCAAATATTATTTAACTTAAAAAAATAGAGGTATTTTTTTCGATAAATAAGAATAATTCTATAGTGGGTGAGAGAATAAAAAATTAAAAAAATTTGTTTACAATGCGTTTTTGGACCACCTCAATGTCCAAAGCTATTTTTTAAGATCAATAAAGAATGTTTAAAAATGTTTTTGATTAATATTGATAAATATTGATAAATATTATACAAACCACTTCTTAGGTTTACGATATCTTATAGTATATTTATGCGTTTATTTTAATAGATTAAATATATTTCCTTTTAAGAATAATATAAATTGTATTTATTTATTATTTTTTCATAAACTTCTTTATTCCAGCAATTTTTTTTGAAAAATATTCAGCATTAAGCTTTATAATTTTATTAACTTATTGGTTTATAATATACAAAGATTTTTTTTTGCAATGTCCACGTGGACAATTTTGTAGGGGGGGGGGGGGGGGTAAAATGTCCACGAGGGGGGCGGGGGGGTCAAAAATCAGCAAAAAACTGTCCACGTGGTTTATGGATGGCCCTTTACTCCAGTTGAAGTAAGTTGAACTTCAGTTTCTTTACGTGTAAAGCTTAATTCAATTTATCGCGAACGTTACTTTTTGTCGATGTTCGACGAGACATGGTTTACTTCTCTATAAATAATATGACCAAGTAAAAGATAACCTTTATCAATAAGTGATATTTTTAATTTCTTTAGATAAGTATATATATATGGGTCATTCCATGTGAAAAGGCAAATGACTTTGTCCACTCGTGGTTTTAAGCTATTGCAAAGCAAAATAGCTTAAAATTTAGCATTTTTTATGTGCAATCGAATGCCGAGTGGCTCATTTTGACAATTTTAAAATGGCGGCCACCAAAGACACATAAGTGCCACAATTTAAAAACTTGCGTCTTTAAAACTTTAAAATATCTTACATCTTGTGACTAAAAAAATTTAGAACCTCTAATTTAAATGTTTTTAAGGTCGCTTAATACGAATCCAATGACAGAAATTAAAAATTCAAAATTGCGGATCCAATATGGCGGATACATTTTTCAAAATTTAATACATTCAATTGAATTCTGCTGAAACATGGTACTTGGGGGTTTTTGGGGTCGCTGATTACGAATCCAATGTCAGAATTTAAAAATTCAAAATGGCGGATCCAATATGGCAGACATTTTTTTTTAAAATTACTGAATTCAGCTGAAAATTGTTACTCGGGGGTTTTCGGGGTCTCTGAATAAGAATCCAATGTCAGAATTTAAAAATTCAAAATGGCGGATCCAATATGACGGACATTTTTTTAAAAATTACTGAATTCAGCTAAAAATTGTTACTCGGGAGATTTTGGGGTCGCTGAATACGAATCCAAGGCTAGAATTTAAAAATACAAAATGGCAGATCCAATATAGCTGAATTTTTTTAAAAAAAATTACTGAAATCAGCTGAATATTGTTACTAGTAGGTTCTTGAAATCGCTAATTACGCATATGTTGGTAAAATTTAAAAAGTAGTAAATGTAAACTGAATAAGTCGGAAATAAATCTACTAAAATAACTAAATGACGGGCTTAAAAAAAATTTTTTATCAAAGAGAAGTCCTGAAAAGGACTGATTGTAATTTATTTTCTATTTATTTATATTTAAAAAAGCACACTCTTCAGCATTGGAATATTCTTTTATTTCTAATGTCGTATCTGACACTGGAATATAACCGTGGTTTTTTGTATTTTTTGAACTGCCGGTGCATTCTTGAAAAGTGAATTTAATCGTTTCTTAATTGCTTCATGAATTTTCCGCTATATTGGATCCGACATTTTGTATTTTTTAATTCTAGCCTTGGATTCGTATTCAGCGACCCCAAAAAACCCCAAGTAACAATTTTGAGCTGAATTCAATAATTATTTTAACAATGTCAGCCATATTGGATCCGCCATTATTAATTTTTAAATTCTGACATTGGATTCATATTCAACGACCCTAAAAACCCCCGAGTAACAATTTTTAGCTGAATTCAATAATTTTTAAAAAAAATGTCCGCCATATTGAATCCGCCATTTTGAATTTTTAAATTCTGACATTGGATTCGTATTCAGCGACCCCAAAAACCCTCGAGTAACAATTTTTAGCTGAATTCAGTAATTTTTAAAAAAATGTCCGCCATATTGGATCCGCCATTTTGAATTTTTAAATTCTGACATTGGATTCCTATTCAGCGATCCCAAAAACCCCCGAGTAACAATTTTTAGCTGAATTCAATAATTTTTAAAAAAAATGTCCGCCATATTGAATCCGCCATTTTGAATTTTTAAATTCTGACATTGGATTCGTATTCAGCGACCCCAAAAACCCTCGAGTAACAATTTTCAGCTGAATTCAGTAATTTTTAAAAAAATGTCCGCCATAGTGAATCCGCCATTTTGAATTTTTAAATTCTGACATTGGATTCCTATTCAGCGACCCCAAAAACCCCCGAGTAACAATTTTTAGCTGAATTCAATAATTTTTAAAAAAAATGTCCGCCATATTGAATCCGCCATTTTGAATTTTTAAATTCTGACATTGGATTCGTATTCAGCGACCCCAAAAACCCTCGAGTAACAATTTTCAGCTGAATTCAGTAATTTTTAAAAAAATGTCCGCCATAGTGGATCCGCCATTTTGAATTTTTAAATTCTGACATTGGATTCCTATTCAAAAACCATTGAGTAACAATTTTCAGCTGAATTCAGTAATTTAAAAAAAAGATATCCGCCATATTGGATCCGCCATTTTGAATTTTTAAATTCTGACATTGGATTCGTATTCAGTGACCCCAAAAACCCCCGAGTAACATGTTTCAGCTGAATTTAGTTGAATGTATTAAACTTTGAAAAATGTATCCGCCATATTGGATCCGCCATTTTGAATTTTTAAATTCTGTCATTGGATTCGTATTTAGCGACCTCAAAAACATTTAAATTAGAGGTTCTAAATTTTGTTAGTTACAAGAAAAACCACGAGTGGACAAAATCATTTGCCTTTTCACATGGAATGACCCATATGTATGTAGTGTTTTTACTTATTTATATCTCAATTTAGCCCTGCTGAGAGTAAAAAGATAGAAATCCTATCATTTTGAATCACTTTTTATCCGTGAGATAGAAAGAGTTAAGAAATTTTATCACATTCTATCACACGTTTATTAAATGTTATCTCATCTTATCTCTTATGTCTTTAAACCTATCCCTTTCATTCTTTTGTCTATGTCTTTTTACCTCATTTCAATTTTTTTAGCTCTGTCTATCAATTTTTATCTGCATTTAGCTCCTCTCAATATTTCTTTATTCAGTTCTATCTCTCTGTTTATATAACGGATTGCATATCTTTTTCAATAACTTCACTTCAATCTCATTCTATCCTTGCTCTATCGCACTTTATCACATTCTGTCTTCTAATGAATAAAATGTACAGTCTGTCTCTTTCAATCACCTCTTTTAAATCCTAATCTATTTCCTTAATAAAAACTTATTACTTTTTCTATACTTTGTGAATAACATCAATAACGAATCTCTTTCTGTTATTTCCTCTATTCCTGTCTTAACTTTGCAACTGTAGCTATTTTTCTCAATAACGAAAATTCCATCTATTTCAATCAATTACTTTCATTCTTGGTCCATCCCTGACTATCATTACTCTATCTTTTTCTTTCTTTTAACAAATAAATTGAGTTGTCAAAGGGTTCATTGATTTTCTTGAAACTTCGTGGTATCATACTGCTATACCTATAAGAAACTTTTTCCCTACAAATTATTTAAAAAAAAAAATTAAAATTATAGAAGATACGCTATTTTGAATATCAACATTAATTTAACAAAATTGTTAATATATCAAAATATTACAAATGGATTTTGATAAAACTTACACATGTTTTAGGTAAAAATATATACTTTTAAATAAAAATAAAGTCAATAAAAAAAATAAAAAAAATTAATTAAATTTTTTATTTACTTTCTTCTCTCTGACAGATATTTTATTAATATTGTTAAATTCCTTATGAATTTACCTTTAATTAAAAAAATATTGATGGAGACTTTATTAGGTCCCGAGATATTATAGTTTTTATACAACCTCAGGTAGTTGCGCAAGCAAGACGCGGCGTGGCGCCCTGCACTACTAAGGTTCTACCTTGATCTAAGTTCAACCGAAACATGCTTGCATCTCCGGTTTTTTTCTTAAGCTTGTTTCTGGGATGCCTTTCGATCATTTTGAGCTGGAAAAGAAAAAAACCGCTCTAGCCGTTTTTGAGAAAACTCATTTTTTTTATTTTTATTTTAATATTAGTCAACTTATTTTTAAGAAAATAAATAAAAGTAAGCACTTTATTAGCTTAACTTGTTTAAATCATCAGTAGAAAAAAGTCTCTCAGCGATGAATTTCTTGCGACAATTAAAACCCATGAAATTTCATGGAAAACCATGAAAAACCTGTTCATAATTTAGTTTTTTGCATATTACTCTCTTCCAGTACATGTAAACTCAAAATTTTCTATACAAAAATTAAATCGTATAAAATTTTCTGTAAATTAAAAAAAATTAAACACTTTATCTTTAAAAATTTATAAGTTACTACCTTCTAGAATCATTTTTTTGCATAAAATTTCTTAAAAAGGAAACAAATTTTTAGTTTTTGCGAAGTAAATAGTTTTCTATGCATCTAACGTTACTACTGCAAAAGATAAAGTAAAGTTGGTTAACTTTTGAGCAAATTAAAAAAAAGAAAAACTCTCTATCTTCATTAAGACTAAACTTATGGTCTTTTAAAAATGAACATTTTTATTTACTTTTGATAAATATCTCTTTTTGGCAGTTCTTCATAGATTTAAATTACCAATATTTTAAAAAATAGTCGTTGCTAAGGATAAAGATTTTATTATTTTAAGATATTATGTGTGTTTTGTTCTTAATTAATATATGTATCAAAATTTCGTCATTCTGTCATACAATAAACTTCAATCATTCTAAATATTAAAGGTGTTTATAAAATGTTCATTAAAAGTTTTCTGACTTAGTGTCTGACTTCTATCAATTATTTTTTAAAATATTGGTAATTTAAAACTAAGTAGAACTTATAAAAATGTATGTAAGTGGATAAACGTAAGCGGACGACAAAGCATCCTTTGCTTTTTTTTAAACTATTTATTTCGCAAAAACTGAAAATTTGTTTCCTTTTGCTTCCTCATAGAGGAAGCTTTGTGATCGTTAAGATTTTCGATTTTCCAAAAATAGTATAAATCGACTCATTTTCATCTAAAAAGCGTAAATTTTCATTCCTAAGCAAATGTCCAGATGTATGTGTGTGTTTGTGTGTGTGTGTGTGTGTGTGTGTGTGTGTACATGTGTGTGTATAGCGTTTTTTGTCGCCAGGATATCTCGAGAACGCTTCAACAGATTTTAATAAAATTTGGATGACTTTTTAAGCTCGTGAATATCTAAATTTGGACACAGGGATTTTTGAAAATACCCAATCAAATTTTGTTGAGCACCTTTTTTTATGGAAAAAATCGTTTTTTGCCAAAATTTTTTTCCAAGCTAAAAATACAACTTAATGAATAAAAAAATCATATTCCTTATCTCAAAACGAATCGATTGACCTATATAACTTTTATAATTGATCAAAAATTCGTAAATTAATTGATGTTTTTTCATTTTTTTGCACTTAAAATTCCTTTTTTTAAAGAATTTCTCGAATTAAATTTTATGTTATTAATATATTGCTTTTTCTATAAGAAAGCAAATTTGTTTGCTAACTTTGAAACGAAATATCCACGAAATGGACATAATTTTCACCTAGTAAAATAATGATAATAATAATAATAATAATATAACTAATAATATTAACCCTCAACTGCTAGACTATCGGGATTTAACGTAACTGCTAGATTGGGTCTACGGGACCCGAGCGATTTTCAAACGCTGATTGCTCAGAGCCTAATGAATATATCGGGACGTCTTTTTTTTAAAACTTATTGCCAGAACCTGTAGAAAAAGAATATCTAGCTTAAATTAATGTGTCTTTAATATTTTTTTAAATATTTCAAGAAATGTAAAGATAGTTTTTTAAAAAGTCGCTTTTTTCAAATAGCTATAGTAACACCAAAAATGGACATAAATAAAATTTCTAAGTGGATTTTTAAAGCGTTAAACATGTATCTTAAGTCTGTTTAAGCCATTTTTTGATTGGCTGAAAAAAACATATTTTTTGGGAGAAATGAAAATCATCAAATTTGGTTCATTAAGTGGAGTCACCTGAGAAATTTCATCCCATCGAAATATATGTTACTTATCGATTATCAAAATTAAATTTTAATTTAATTTTAATTTATTTATGTGTATGTGTATTTATGTATACGTACATATGTGTGGGTAAATGTGCATGCGTGCATAAAGTTTTTTATAGAGGATTTTCCATAAAATTTAAATTGGTTATTAAAATCATAAATATTTAAATTTGAACTTGGGAATTTTTTAAATTAACTAATCAAATTGTTTTAGTATCTTTTTAATCAAAATAATTCATGTTTTTTTAATTTTTGTTTTTATTAACTTAAAATATTTAAAATATTATTAAATTATTGCTTCCTCTATGAGGAAGCAAATTGTTTTGCTTCCTTGGAAGCGAATTGTCCATGAAATGGACAGAATTCACACCTAGTTTAAGAAATTGTATTCAAAAAAATGATTCTAGAAGGTCGTAACTTATAAATTTTTAAAGATAAAGTGTTCAATTTTTTTTTAATTCACATAAAATTTTATAGGCTTGTAATAAAGTACTTTTATTAATGAAATATTAAATGTAGTGGCTTTTATTAACATTCATTAACAGGCCAACTTACTCTATTACTTTAACTTTACTCGAACGAACGACACACGACAACGACACAAACCAATTTTGATAACCTCAGGGGAGACAATGACCTGACTTCTCGAACAACCCTCGATGAGATCCTCTGAGCAGCACTCTCGGCAGAACACACAGCAAACTCCAAACCGCTTTTCGTGAGGAAATAAAGGGTTTTTACACACCAAACAAGTTAACAAAAGAAATGATAACACACGATTTGCACTAAATAAATGGTCTTTAATCAAAGTGATGAGCTTCCTCAAACACCAGTCCTTTATTACACGTACTTCAAAGTTTTTCACAACAGTTTAAAAATCTAATAGCTTCTAATCCCTAAATAAGCTCGCGACAACAACAATACGTCATACGCGTGTCACGCTCGATTTACAAGTGAAATAGCACGTGTCGACTTTCCTCTCGTCCCGCTGTGCGCTGCCCGCCGAAAATTAGTTCCTCTCCTTCGACTTCCTATTCACCCTCCGCCCTCTTGTCCGCCCTTCGTCTAGGATTGGCTATCACGCTGCTCGCGGATTTGAACCTGTAACGCGAAAACTGACGACTGGCGCAGATGGAAAAGGGGAGAGGTGACTGCTGAATTCAGAATATACAACGACCAAGAAATCAACCAAAATTTACGAGGAAAATTACTTATTAGCGGAAAAACGTCAGTCAGGCTCATCTCAAGAAAAGTCGAACCCAGGCGCCGATGTTTAACTAATAATTTTCCCTTTTCAACTTATTCAAATTAATACTAATAATACTTAAACTCTTAAGTCACGAAACACTTCGTTACAGGCTTTAATTTTTGTATAGAAAATTTTGAGTTTACATGTACTGGAATCTGGAAGAGAGTAATATGCAAAAAACTAAATAATTAACAGGTTTTTCATTGTTTTTTATGAATTTTTATGGGTTTTAATTATCGCAAGAAATTCATCGCTGAGAGACTTTTTTCTACTGCTGATTTAAACAACTTTAGCTAATAAAGTGCTTACTTTTATTTATTTTCTTAAAAATAAGTTGACTAATATTTAAAAAAAAAAAATGAGTTTTCTCAAAAACGGATAGAGCGGTTTTTTTCGTTCTCGGCTTAAAATGATCTAAAAGCGTCCCAGAAACAAGTTCAAGAAAAAAACCGGAGAATCGAAAAAGATAGATATACTTTAAATCAGGTTATAATACTTTTTCTATACTTCTCCATTAATTTGAATCAGCTGTCTATCTATCAATTCTTTTAAATACTCTTTATATCCGTTCAGCATATACATATTAATCAGCGCAAATCATTTTCTAACGTATTTATCGTTTGATTAAAAAAAGTGTCTGGCTATCTGTCTAAATCCGCAGTTTTCTATCCGCATCTTAATCCTTGTCTATCTCTAAGCAACTTTACATTTTTGTATCACCTGCTATGGATAAAAGATGTATCCGCATAAAGCTTTTTTAATCGTTTTCAATCCTTTAATTGATAAAAATGAGTCCTGATATTCGTCTGAATCAGAAATTTTCTATTCGACTACCAATACTTGTTTATCCGTGAAATACTACACGGATGAAAGATTTATCCGTGCAAATGATTTTTTATCAGTTTCAATCGTTTAAGGGCGAAGGCCAATGGTTCCGTTGTGCGAAGCGTTGTAATGAGATAGGACGTCGGCCTAATGCAAAAAGTGTTCGACGTTCTTTCACTGAATCCGCAAACTCTATCCGTGAGCCCAAACATGACGACAATATGTGTCAGAAAAATCATTTGTAATGAGCAGATAAATGAAACAAAGACAAAGGTAGACATTGAGATGGCACCACCTCGTGATTGTGCAACACCCTTAAAGTATTGAAGGCTTCGCGAATAATGATTTGCTAAGACAGGCTTTTTATCCTTAATCAAGATTTTGTAAAAGTAACTTATAGATAGAGACGAATCGAGAAATGGTACAAATTCTACAGATTCGGATGGATATAAAAACATTTTTTTAATCAATCGAATGAAATGTATAAAGAAATATTTAAGTGGATTCATCTTCTATCAATAATTGTTAACGACAAATATTAAAATAGCTGTCTGAGAGAAAAAATCGGGTTACAAAAAAATATTACATATGGGGCGAAATTTCTGTACCGATCCAACTAAAAAAAAAATTTCCTTTGATTGGGCTAAAACTTGCCCTAAGTTTAGGTCTATGTATAAGTACATTAGCCACCAAGTATTACTAAATTTCATCATTAACTGTGTAGTGGGGAGGGGGGTCAAGTTTTTGATGAATGGTGGGTGGACTAGTTTTTCATCACTCGTAACTTTTATACGGTCAATCGCACAAATTTTTGACCTATATACTTTTGAAAGGGTTTTTTCTGCTCTTTCAAACGGTAAAAAGAATTTTTTTGAAAATTAAAAATTTGACCCTTTTTTTTAAAAATCAAAAATATTTTTGACTTTTTTTTCAAAATCGACAATTTTTTTTTCATTTTTTATTTTTTGAAAATAAAGTTTAAAATGTGTACTTTGAGTACACCAAGTATGAAAAGGTCCTTTTTTTTTGTTTTCGAGATATTAAATAATGAGTTTTTAAAAATTAAATAAAAAAAAGTAATAATTCTTTAAAAAAGTAAATTTAGAATTAATATGAATTTTTATTCTAAAGACAATAAAAATTTACATCCAACAAAACCCAAATATATAACATTTTGCATAAAAAGTATTAAATAAAAAAAATTTAAATAATTATTAATAAAAAGTTAATTATGACATTCTTAGCGTCCAAATAAAAAAAATCATAAGGTCAATTCTCTTTTTATTGTATGACTTATTTATTTGTTTATTTATTTATGTGGATGTTTTTTTATTTATATGTTTAAGAAAAATATCAAAAAGTACCTACCTATATTTTTACAATCGCTAGTAAAAAGAAATTAAGGAAATTAGCTATCCGTGTACTTTAAGTAGGATCACAGTTTATATCCCCTTTGTCCACAAAATTGTTTTCGTTTTTTTTTTGTCTTTAAGAATATAGTAAAATATTGTAGTACTGCTATCTGCATTTTACAGGGTTTAGACTGTCATGTGAGTTATTTCAATGCCTGCATTACAGCTGTGTAATATGTAAATGTGTTAATATGTTAATTTTAACTTTTGTTAAAAATATGATTCGTATTTTGTGTTGTAACTGTGTAATGAGTTGTATGATAATATTTTCCATATGTGTAATTAGATTTAAATGATTGAGATTGTTTTACTTAGTTTTTTTTTTTGGTTTTGTTTGATTTCGTTGTTTTTGAAACCTTTGTATTAGATTTGACTGCTTTTGGATTTTCTTTCTTTTTCCTTTGCTTAGGGTAGTTCAAATTTTGGCGCCTATTTAAAGTAGTATCAAAAGTTGCCACAGGGTGGCCAACTTTTCTATTTCTCACAGTACAGATGCGTATTATATTTTGTATAAGAGCTTAATATTCAAGTTTTTTATTCTATAATGATACGTTTTCAGGTTTGTACAAATTATCTTGGTTTGTTTTTCGTATTATATACTTTTAAAAAACTAATAATATTTTTGTATTGTTGGAATAAGTTTTCTGTCAGATATTAGATCTTTTGAATTCGAGTTTTAAATACATTAAACGCAGGTTTGTAAATCTCTCTTTTTATATCGTTTGCTAACACATAGTGTAAGTAAATTTAATATTTTCTAACAATCGTTTTATTTAATAAAATAGTTTTCATTTGTTTATTGGTATTTTAATCAAACATGGCTCCTAGTAAGCCATTAAAAGTTTGTTATAATAGATGCCTTAATCCCATTAAAAGAAAAAGCCATCCAAATAGAGCATTACGTCCCGTAGCTGGGAGTGTACAAAGTAGATACTCTTTTCCACCAGGAGCAAAAATTTGCTTGAAATGCAATTTTGATTTAAAAGAAGAGATGAAGACTTCAACAACAGTTGAAAAACCTTCAAGCTCATATATTGAAGCACAGGAAAATGAAGTAAGTGAAATAGATCTTGAAAAACCTGGTGGATTTATTGAAGAAAATGATGATCTGACAAATGATAATGACTTTGTTTTAACTCCAAATAAAATAACTAAGTCTAAATGTTCTGATGACGATTATGAACATCACAAATCGTGTGTAGAAATCTTTGTTCAAATTAAGGAAAAATTTGAGAACTCAGACAATTCAGCAGAAAAATTGCAGCTTCTTACACTTTTACCAAAATCTTGGAGTCGTAATAAGATAATGACAGAATTTAACGTTTCCGATAGACATGCAAGAAATGTAAAAGATGAAGTAGCTAAATATGGTATTTTGGCTTTTCCAAAACCAAAAAAAGGAAATCCAATATCGACTGAAACAGTGAATTTAGTTAAAGATTTTTACAATCGTGATGATATCAGTCGCATGATGCCTGGCATGAAGGACTTCATATCTGTCAAAAATGCAGATGGAACTCGTCAACATGTACAAAAAAGGCTTTTATTATGCAATTTAAATGAACTGTATGAGCAATTTAAATCAGAACATAAGAACGTCCAAATAAGTTTATCAAAATTTTCCCAACTTAGGCCTACCCATTGTGTGTTGGCTGGAAGTAGTGGAACACACACTGTTTGTGTTTGCACGTATCACGAAAATGTGAATCTAATGCTAAATGAAATTGATATTGAACATTTAACTAAAGACCATCAATTACAATTAGCTGATTATCATGATTGCATAAAAGCTATAATTTGTCCTATTCCGAGTACTTCTTGTTACTTAGGAGATTGTGGACTATGTCCAGGTACAAATGTTTTAAGAGAGATTTTAATTAAAGCTTTTGATAAAGATTGTGTTGAAGAGGTAAAATGTGAAATTTGGATGCAGACCGACAGATACAGTTTAAAAACACTCGTACTAAATGTTGATGAATTTACAGAAGATTTATGTGAACGCTTAAATAAGTTGAAAGTACATGATTTTATTGCCAGAGAGCAAGCATCTTTTTATAAAAATCTAAAGGAAAAATTAGTGCCAGGTGAGTATGTCATTTCATGTGATTTCGCTGAAAATTATGCCTTTATTGTTCAAAACGCTGCCCAAGCTTTTCACTGGAACAACAATCAAGCTACCATCTTTACAGTAGTCATATACTATAAAGTAGAAGATAATTTGTTACATAAAAGCATGGCTATTATTTCGGACAATTTGTCACATGACACTGCGAGTGTATATGAATATCAGACTGTCATCATGAACTATTTGAAAGAAAATTTTGAAGTAAAAAAAGTTTTTTACTTTACAGACGGAGCAAAGCAGCATTTTAAGAATAAATATTCTTTTGCTAATCTTCTAGCTCATGCACAAGATTTTGGAGTTCCTGCAGAATGGCATTATCATGCCACTGCCCATGGTAAAGGTGCTTGTGATGGCGTAGGAGCTAATATAAAAAGAGGAGCTGCTCGTGCAAGTCTCCAAGCCTCTTCAAAAGAACACATTCTTAATGCAGAAAATCTATTTAACTGGGCAAAGAAAAACTGCAAAGAAACTCACATTTTTTTTAAAAGTAAAGAGACTCTTGCTTCAACTACCCAAATGTTGAAATGCAGATTCGATAGTGCAGTAACAATAACTGGTAGTTCTCAATACCATTCCTATATCCCACAAGAAGATGGTAGAATTCAACTAAAAAAATTCTCATCTGCGATGGAAAGTGACTTTTTTCCGAAAACGTTGAACAAAACTCCAAGAAAAAGAAGGAAAAATTCAAAAGCAGTCAAATCTAATACAAAGGTTTCAAAAACAACGAAATCAAACAAAACCAAAAAAAAAAACTAAGTAAAACAATCTCAATCATTTAAATCTAATTACACATATGGAAAATATTATCATACAACTCATTACACAGTTACAACACAAAATACGAATCATATTTTTAACAAAAGTTAAAATTAACATATTAACACATTTACATATTACACAGCTGTAATGCAGGCATTGAAATAACTCACATGACAGTCTAAACCCTGTAAAATGCAGATAGCAGTACTACAATATTTTACTATATTCTTAAAGACAAAAAAAAAACGAAAACAATTTTGTGGACAAAGGGGATATAAACTGTGATCCTACTTAAAGTACACGGATAGCTAATTTCCTTAATTTCTTTTTACTAGCGATTGTAAAAATATAGGTAGGTACTTTTTGATATTTTTCTTAAACATATAAATAAAAAAACATCCACATAAATAAATAAACAAATAAATAAGTCATACAATAAAAAGAGAATTGACCTTATGATTTTTTTTATTTGGACGCTAAGAATGTCATAATTAACTTTTTATTAATAATTATTTAAATTTTTTTTATTTAATACTTTTTATGCAAAATGTTATATATTTGGGTTTTGTTGGATGTAAATTTTTATTGTCTTTAGAATAAAAATTCATATTAATTCTAAATTTACTTTTTTAAAGAATTATTACTTTTTTTTATTTAATTTTTAAAAACTCATTATTTAATATCTCGAAAACAAAAAAAAAGGACCTTTTCATACTTGGTGTACTCAAAGTACACATTTTAAACTTTATTTTCAAAAAATAAAAAATGAAAAAAAATGTCGATTTTGAAAAAAAGTCAAAAATATTTTTGATTTTTAAAAAAAAGGGTCAAATTTTTAATTTTCAAAAAAATTCTTTTTACCGTTTGAAAGAGCAGAAAAAGCCCTTTCAAAAGTATATAGGTCAAAAATTTGTGCGATTGACCGTATAAAAGTTACGAGTGATGAAAAACTAGTCCACCCACCATTCATCAAAAACTTGACCCCCCTCCCCACTACACAGTTAATGATGAAATTTAGTAATACTTGGTGGCTAATGTACTCATGCATAGACCTAAACTTAGGGCAAGTTTTAGCCCAATCGAAGGAAATTTTTCTTTTAGTTGGATCGGTACAGAAATTTCGCCCCATATGTATTTGTTTTATTTTTATATAAGTGACCAAATTTTCGATTTATAAATTTTTAAAATTTTAGGTTTTTAAAAGTAGACCTATTTTTAATGACATATAACTCTGAACCTATTGAATTTAGAAAATTTTTGTCAATACATAAAAAGTTAGGTTTTGCTTCAACTTTTAAATAGTTTTTACAAAAAAAAGATATTTTTTAATTTAAAAAAAAGAACAATTTTTTAGAAACAATTTTATTTTTTTAAATTTGAACCCGACTAAAAAGTTACTTTTTTATTTATGCATACCTCAAAATGTCAAGAACACTTTACAAAAAGATTCGGGATGGCATTATGAGTATTATTTATTTATTTATTTATTTATTTATTTATTTAACAAGTTATACTTATACTTATACAACTCATAGACAAATTGAAGTATATGTGTCACTATAGATCTATTATACAACAAATTAAATTCAGTTGAAAATTTGGGAATGTCGCTGTCATTTTCCGCAACAGTGTCTTTATATACCTACAAAATATTTGGGATCTTAGATGCTTTAAATTAATCATTATTAAATTTTTAGAGAGATACAATAAAGCTAATAACATCATATATAATAAAAGATTGTCAATCGCAGCATTAAAATTTAAGTAGTTTCGTGATAGTTTGCAAAAACATTTACCTAATATCAGTTAAATTCCAATCAGTATACACATTAAAAATTGCTAAAAAATACAACACCGCATTTATTGAAAATGCTCAAAAACATCCTCAATTAGGTCACAAAAATCAGAGAAAAAAAAATGTTAAGTGTTGCATTAAGTTTAAAAATAAATGTTTTTCACAAATAAACAAATAATTAACTGATTTCACACTACTCCAGGACTGCAATGAACGATTGAACCACAATCAGCATTTCACCACCTCAAACTTGCATTCGAGACCTACATCAATTCTGATGTGTTTACATCCAAATTGAGCCAAATCTCAGAAAAAAACATGAAGATATAGTGTGTAGTAGATAAAATGGATAGATGAAAGGGGAGCTCATGAAAGTTGAAACGATGATAGGCGATGACAAGTGATTCATCCCAAAAATATGTAGATTGCTGTGCGACGTTTACTCTGTATTGATAGTGTGGCTACGAGTGGAAATTATTAGTGGGTTTCCCTGTCGAAATACGATGCGCAAGTTTAAGTCTCCGTCTCTGCGTCGAGTCGTCAATTTAGTTTTTAAGTCCTCCAATTCCTTCATTTGTAGTTTCGTTCTGTCAGGAACAATATTAATTTTCGTGAAAGATGTAGGGAGCTTGGAATCCTTCTTCAAATTCATGAATGCAGAATGGATATCTCTGACTGACATTTCCGACGAGAGAACCAACTTCAACGGTCTGCAATTATTATGCGCTTGTGCAAAAGATCCAATTCTAATGATTTTAATAGAATTTAAGATATCAGGGGAAACTAAGCATGTTTTAAACTTCCTTTGTTTTCATTAGATCTTCTTGATAATTATTTCAGTATTATGAGTATTATGATTTTAAACTAATTTTTAAATTCCACCTGTTATATCCACGTGCTGTACTGTGCCTGTTTTGGTTATTTGAATTCAATTTGGCATTAAAAAAAAGAAGCAATGAGCATTTCCATGGTAAGTGATCATGGAAATTTCCTTATGTTATGGGATTTAGATCAAACTTCTCTTACTTGTAGTTCTTGATGTAACTAAAAAAATTGTAAAGCGTCTTTTAAAAAATATTAATTAATGTAGGAGATATTCGACTTTAAAAATTTTGAACTTTTTATTTTTGAGACCACATAACTTTTGAATGATAAGAGGAATAAGGGTTAATTGTTTTTTTAAATTGTTCGTTAAAAGATACACTTTTTACTAAATTAAGAGTTTAAAACAATATTAATTTAAAGTTTTGTTGATATTTAAAGAAAAAGTTTTGTTTTCTGTTTTTTGAAAAATCTCCAATTTTTTTTTTTTGTTAATATTTTTTGTAGTGATGTAGTGTACTTACCTCAAGACACCCTATGAGTTTCAAAATGGGATGAGCATAACTTTCTACGGAATAAATAAAAATGTATGACAAATAAGGGTTATTTTTCGCTAAATCAATTAAAAAAAATAACAAACGAGCATCTCCCGAAAAGAACAAAGTTCGAATCATACGGATTTAAAGTTACTTGTAATACATTTTTATTTATTTCTTGGAAAGTTATGCTCATCCCATTTTGAAACTCACAGGGTATCTTGAGGTGAGTACACTACATCACTACAAAAAATATTAACAAAAAAAAAAATTGGAGATTTTTCAAAAAACAGAAAAAAAAATTTTCTTTAAATATCAACAAAACTTTAAATTAATATTGTTTTAAACTTAAATTAGTAAAAAGTGTGTCTTTTAACGAACAATTTAAAAAAAATTAACCCTTATTTCTTTTATCATTCAAAAGTTATGTGGTCTCAAAAATAAAAAGTTCAAAATTTTTAAAGTCGAATATCTCCTACATTAATTAATATTTTTTAAAAGACGCTTTACAATTTTTTTAGTTACATCAAGGACTACAAGTAAGAGAAGTTTGATCTAAATATGTACCATAACATAAGGAAATTTCCATGATCACTTACCATGGAAATGCTCCAATGCAGCTATATTAAAGTCAAAACAATTTTTTGTAGTTTGAATATGCACGTGGATATAACAGATAGAGTTTGAAAACTAATTTCAACTTATAATACTCATAATGCCCTATCGAAACTTTTTGTAAAATGTTCTTGACAAACAAAAAATTGTTTTTTTTAAAATTAAAAAATATTAACTTTTTTTTGTAACACTAATTAAAAGTTGAAGAAAAACCTAACTTTTTATGTACTGGCAAAAATTTTCTAAATTCAATAGATTCAGAATTATATGTGATTAAAAATAGGTCTACTTTTAAAAACCTAGAATTTTGAAAATTTATAATTCGAAAATTTGGCCACTTATATAAAAATAAAAAAATACGTATGGGTGATTCTCCGCGTAGTGCACAAATCCACTTTCCTCATGTTTTGAATTAATAATCCCAAATAATTTTTGTCTTCTCCTATGATTTCAACGAAAAAAGGTATTTCTATGTTTATAAACAAAAACCAACAGTTACTTTTGTATATAATACCTATAATATTTTTTCGTTAAAACGGTTCAAAAGGCTAAAAATGTCATATTTATAAAAATTATTAATAAAAATAGAATTTCTTAAATAAAAATAAATATTAAACATAGTTCTACTTTAGAATAAGTAACAATAAACTTTCTTAAGTTGATACATGATTCAATTTTCTAATTTACTTATTCATTTTTTTTCAATTCAAATTTTAAATTTGTTCAGGGACTCACAAAAAATCGTCTCCACCAACCTCGACCAGTCGTTGAATATTTTACAATAAATTCGAAATAATAAGAAGAAATATAAACAATAATTATAATAATTTAAGTATTAATTTGATGCTTACTAATTTATTAGGATTTTTACCACTGAAGTAACCAGTGGCGGATCTAGACAAGGGTTTTGAAGGGGGTACTATATGAGACAGAAAGATATGACACTATAGTGTTAACTCTTTCTCTCTCACATAAATATAAAACTTTGGGAGGGGGCAAGCAACTGTACCCCCCTCCCCTGGATCCGCCAATGGAAGTACCTTTATACAATTTTTAAATTAAAATATAATTGTAGAGAATGTGGAAAAAAAGTTTCGCCGAAAAAAATATCAATTTCTTCAATATTAAATTCTAATTTACGTCCTTTTTTAAAAATTAAAAAACATATTGTATATCATTGGGCTTATTCTACATGTATAAACCAATTTCAGTCTTACTTTTTGGTAAATATTAAAAACTAGAATAGAAATCAACAGTAATTAAAAATACATTTTTTAAATCTGAATAAGTAACATTTTACTTATGTACTTTGTGGCTCTCTCGTTGAATAAAATCGTTGAAAAAATTTAATGTTGAAGGAATTGATATTTTTTTCGACGAAACTTTTTTTCGACATTCTCTACAATTATATTTTAATTTAAAAATTGTATAAAGTTACTTCCATTGGCGGATCCAGGGGAGGGGGGTACAGTTGCTTGCCCCCTCCCAAAGTTTTATATTTATGTGAGAGAGAAAGAGTTAACACTATAGTGTCATATCTTTCTGTCTCATATAGTACCCCCTTCAAAACCCTTGTCTAGATCCGCCACTGGTTACTTCAGTGGTAAAAATCCTAATAAATTAGTAAGCATCAAATTAATACTTAAATTATTATAATTATTGTTTATATTTCTTCTTATTATTAAATATTAAGTAAATTTTTCGAAGCGCGACAGTCAGTGGCGAACGTATTCCCGCGCGTTCGCAAGTTAGATGTTGCTTGCTCGCTGCGCGTCGGCAGAAAAATATGCATAACTTCTGTAATTTTGGAGGTTACTAAACTTTTTTTTTTTTAATTTACTCGTTAGAATATTGCGCGTCGAATGAGCATAGTTTAGTGTTTGGATGACGTTGAGAACATGTTTTAAATTACAATTGTTTAAAAAAATTGTTAATAACAATCATAAATTTTATTTTTACAACAATCATTTTAATTGCAGTTTAAAGTACAACTTTTAACCTTTAATTTAAAAAAAAGAAAGCTCAATTATCTTTATCCGTTCCCGAGTTATGATTAAAAGAAAAATTCATTACCCAAGAGTTCAACCCCCGTTTAATTTCAAAATAAATGAAATTTTTGAAAAATATTTTAGGGGGAAAAAATATTTTCATATATATATCAAACAGCATAGATAACTTGCAAATCGGAAACAAAAATTTCTCAAGTGGCCCAGTTCACTTATTTTGACCCCTTTACATTTTTTTTAGAAAGTACCGAAAAAATATTCATAAATTACCGTATAAATTTCCATAAATTACAGCATAAATTTCCATAAATTACCAAAATTAATTTTTTTAATCGTGGTTTGTGCCTGACACATTTTTATAAATTACGGCGAAAATTTCCATAAATTACCGTATAAATTTTCATAAATTACCGAAATTTGTAATTTTTTTAATACTCTTTTAATTTTTAATAAATTGAATTCATCACTCGGTTTTTAATTTCCATTATAGAATATATTTTCATACACAGTTTTTAATATAGAGTACATATGAGTGCATACAAGTAATTTGTTAAAAAAAATACCAAAATTATCAATATTTTGTCCGGCCTACCATAGACACTTCATTTCAGACCCTTCAACTTAAAAAATTTATATTAACTTTTATGATATTGATAAAAAAAAAAGTTGACATTTTCTTTTAGCAATTTGTGCGCTACGCGAAAAAATCACCCATATCTAATATTTTTTTATAAGGAACAAATAAAAAATAGATTTAATCGATTTTAAAATGTGGACTGTGAAGTTGATATGGAATCGCCCATATATAAACCAAAGATTTGCTGAAGTGTATATCAATGCATTTTTTTGGTTGATTCAAACTAAATTTGGTTGAAGCGAAAGAATTTTTT
Organism: Ganaspis brasiliensis; assembly: GCA_037103525.1. Lineage (NCBI taxonomy): Eukaryota > Metazoa > Arthropoda > Insecta > Hymenoptera > Figitidae > Ganaspis > Ganaspis brasiliensis. The sequence goes on along the minus strand of JAZKLR010000828.1, from coordinate 84,289 downwards.
TTCTAAGTGGGTGAATATTATTTTATTAATTTGAAATATTCTTATAAAAATACCCACTGTATTATAAAGAATTAATTTGATTGACACGTTTTTATTTTAGAAATGAATTATTTTTGTAATAGATTCATAAATATAAGAAAAATGTGTGTACACAATCTCATAAAGTTAAAATTCTCAGTGACAGAAAAAATCCCCGTACATTTCCCGCATCAAAAACATTTCCCATACAATTCTAATGACAAATATTAGGAGGCCTTCTGAATCAAATAGAAGATTTGTGGCTCCTTTTCAAAAAAAAAGATCCAGCAAGGACCAGATTTGACAAGAAGCGCGAAGCAGACTCGTCGACAGATAGCAAGAAGGATGGTGCGGGGAGGAGACATATCGATGGACGTATCGACTGATACCAACACTCGCCACCTGGATCAATAGCAGGCATGGGTAGGTTTCTTACTGCCTGACGTAGGCGCTCACCGATCACGAATGTTTTAACTCGTACCTGGAGAGATTCAATAAACGAAATGAATTGGAGTGTATGTACTGCCAGTCCCCAGAAGATGACGCATAACACACACTTTTTTATTATAAAAGATAAGACGCAGAAAGGCGGATCATATTCGCCGTTGTAAACTGCGAAGTTTCACCGGAGAACATGATCCCGTTGATGATGCGTTCATGGGGCGATTGGCCGACCATCTAGACCTTACTACGTTATAAGGGTCAAAGATCTCAATGGCAGCCAACGAATGAAGGTCCCGCTAAATAAGGAGTGAACCTTGTAGTACGGGCTACAGAGTACATGGGGGCCGGTTCTCACATCCTGCGCAAAAGAAAAACACTATTGGTTTTTAATTAATTATCACAATGATCTAATATTACTACTCGTTAAACAAAAATTAAAAATATTCTGACACATAACCCTTCGATCTCATAAAATTAATAAATAATATGTTTTACATTAATAGAGAATTGAAAAAAAACAAGAGATACTAACGAAAAAGTGAAACTCTGTAATTTTGCAATTTCGGATTCCGAATTTGGAAAATCTGGATCTGGATAAGCGTTGAGAGTCATAACTAAGTTTAAATTGCCATACATCTCCAAGTCTGGCCTCCACTAAAAATATTTATATAAATATAATAACCAAACAATATTAAAATTAAATTTTTATTTAAATATAAATTTATAGATAGATTTTTTTATTGTAATAATCGTTTTTAATAATTAAAAAAAACTTACATTTTCATCTAATGGAATATAGAAATTATTTTCTCGATTATCTATGAGTTGAAGTATTCGCCAATCAAGATCAGACCTGAAATAAAAAAAATGTTAATAAGAATGGAATTTTATAAAAAAAAGAGGTAATAGAGAAAATAACAAAGAAGAATCAAACCTGTAATCATTAGGAGTTTCTTTAGAAAAATGATGATGTTGAGATGCAACTTGAGGTGGTCTTTTAGGTCTTTCAAATCGCTTTTTTTCTTTGGGTTGAATACTCTGTGCATTAAAGAAAAAACTTATTAATTTAATTTTTAAATATAATTTTAAATATTCATTCCTAAACTTTGTGAAAGAAAATAGAAAAATGTCAACTTAAAAATTTCACTATTGCACAAAGCACGGTGTACCAGCAGACCGAAAAATTTGTCCAAAAATCATAATTGCTAGAATACATAAAATTTACAAATTTTAATTATGTTGCCTATTGTTTTTGGGGTCATTAATTACGAATCTAAAATCAGATAATAAAAATTCAAAATGGCGGATTTACCATTTTTAAAATGAATAGATTTTGATGAAATTTGGTATTTAAGGATATTTTGAGGTCACTGGTTACGAATCTGAAATCAGATTTCAAAATTCAATTATCAGAATAAAAATTACTGTTGTTCTTCACACAATATTATGGAATGATTGTCATATAATTAAAGAATGCATACAGTTTTGAAATCACAGTTTTTAAAAACCGAAATTAAAAACCGCACCTTAAACTGATTACGCTTGAACTATTGAAAACTCTATCATATTAGGGTATTAGTCGCGTCCTTGCTACAGGGTGAAAATCGATAAAAAAAAGAACAATAATTTATTGTTATTTACACAAATAACATTTAATAATATACGAAATGAAAAATACAATAACAGAACGTTGAAGACATCAATACACTTGCGACACTGAACAAGGAACGGCTATTTTATTCGCGCATGCGCATGAATGAAAATGAATAATCTTTTATATATTTAACACATTTATATATTATATCAGAATGTTTGCCTTTAACATAAACTGCCATGTTATTCGCGCATGCGTGTAAATGAAAATTAACTATCTTTTAAGTTAAATGCAAACTTCCTGATATAATAGTTATATACAGTCAAATTCCGATAAGTCGCATACGTAAAATTCCTAGATACAATTGGATCAAGAGATTATTACCTATGGTCAATATGTCCAAGTTATGAAAGTGTTCTTTTGATGGTATTCACGATTTGTCTAGTAACACGATCTCTGAGAAACAGAGAGGCGTCGGTAAGGTACCACCCTCCCAAACCCTCTACAGTTTAAATTATTCTTTAACCTTTTTAACCATTTTTAATGTTCCGAAACTTTCATCAAGTTTGCTGCAATTTTGGAAACTTTCAGAAAGGTTGCGGCAAAGTTTCAATGAAGTAATATTTAGAATCCCTAAATACTGATTTATTTCTTCTTATTTATTTTAGTAAAATGTCTATTCCAACTGGGGGAGGGGGTCTTCTGATATTAGGTGCCTGATTAAAAATTTACCTTATAAATTAATTAGTTTGTTTATATTCCAATTACAACGTCAATTTTTTAATTACAATTTACAAATACGTAATTTCTACACCTCTTTTCAATTATTTTTGTCATTTTTAAAGTACTTTTGTCAACTCTAAAGTATTATTGTCAATTTTCAAGTATTTTTGCGAATCTGAATTTAATTTTTTCAAAGATCAATTATTCTCTTCAGTCTTTAAATTATAGTCATCATTATTTAAATTTATTACACAAGTTTTCATTTACTTCTGTCATTTTTCAATTATTTTCTCAACATTTAAATTATTCTTTACTATCCTTAAATTATTGCCAGGAATATTTAAATTTTCAACACCAGTTTCTTTTCTACTTTTGTTAATTTTGAATAATTTTCTTCAAATTTCAATTACTTTTGTCATTATTCAAGTATTTTTGTCATTTTACGATTATTTTCTTCATACTTCTAATATTTTTGACATTTTAGAATTATTTTCTACAAATTTTAATTATTATTTTATTCAAATTATTGAATGCGACCTATTAATATTTAATATATTAGAGTAGGGTGGGGTGAAATAGCCACTTCTTTACATTTTTGGATATAAAATCGGTATTTTAACATTTTTTTTTCTGATTTCCAACTGATTCTGAAAGTTTAGTTCTTCAGCTTCAAAATCCTTGCTGGACAATCTTCGCATTCCCTGAAAGGACGAAGGTATTCGAGTTTTACGAAAGCACTGCAAAATATGATATAAATTTTTGTTTTTTAATGTTTTTTTCTTCATTTATATTTCAAATAATGTTATTTTAATAAATTTGAAAGATTATTATTTATTAATATATTTTAAAACTAGTGTAATAATAATATAAAGTGTACGATAAATTTGACGGTTACGTGTATATAAAATGTTACGAATACACGGAAAAATGTTTTCACCTTTAAAGTTTGTGACAAATTCATTGTCACTTTAAAATCTCGTATCGGAACTGTATAAAACAATGTATTCATGATGATATCAAATGTATAATACATACGCCTTTTTTTTATGCCATGGCACCTTGTTTTAGCGTGTAAACATAATTTTTTTTAGTTCAATTTTTAAATTTTAGATCCTTTAGTGATCACCTATATATTACATATCAAGCATGTCGTTTATTTGTTTTCGGCACAGATTTTTTTAATGACATCCTTCACATTTTATATGTGACCGATGATTTGAAAATATTAAATGTCAAAAGACAAATACGGTGCTGTCAAAGTCAAAATACAGTGGTTAAAAGTTAAAAGGTAAATATTTTATTAATTTAGTACCTTTTTTTGTATAAAAATTGAATTAAATTAAACTATTTTTAAAAAAAATTATTACACGAAAGTAATAATTATCATGGTTATTCTTTAAAAAAAAAGTATTTTTTGGTTATACGCATTTCTCTTTTTCTTTGTAATATTCCAAAGTATGTTTTTTCTTAACAACTCTGTTTTAAATATCATATTTGTGTAGATTGCCTTTAATTTTTATGATTTATTTTCGTAACCATGGACGAATATGTATCTGAAATTCTCAAAGATTGGGAATTTCAAAATTTAACAGATGTGTTCAAATGTAAGTAAATACATATCGTTAAAAAGTATTTTAAAAAAGGTTATAATTAAATTCCGTTAAAAATTAGTATATTCAAGGTGTATATTGTGTATATTCTAATGTTTTAAATAATAAATATGAAAATCATAACAAAATTTTTATTTAGTTTACAAAATCGATGCATCAAAATTCTCTTCTTTAACTCAAGATGATATTAATGAAATTATTCCTGAAGAATACGGATTAAATCTTCAATTAGAGTTCAAAAAGAAATATAAAATTTACCTATTTCAAAATTGTCAAAAAAAACCAAACGTTTCAAGTTGTCAAATTATTGATTGTACTCTTCAAGGTGTAGAAAATCCAATAGTGGTTGAAAGTGATTGTTCAAAAGAAAATGTTGCAGTAAATATCCTAAATGCAAATGACATAATCTTTGAATTTCAAAATGATAATTTGAAAAAAAATACTACTCCGGCAATTGTAACAGTAGAAAATGTGGGGTTTGAATTAGATAAGCAGACAATTAGTATTGATGAGATAGAAGTACTTGGAAGTTCTGAGAAAATAACAAATTTGTTAATTCTTGAGAAACTCTATACACAAAGTAATTTATATTTATATATCCTTGTATATTCATAATATTGTATATTCAAATTAATTGCTTAAAAATTAAATTTTTCAAATTGTAATACACCATTTTAAATACTCAAATTTTTGTAGTTGAAGTAGAACTGCCATTATTCCAATTATTACATAAAAGTTTAGTGGGCAAAATAATTCTATATAATTATCATAGTTCAAAAGATGTCTGGAGAAAAGAATTAAGCAAAATAATTATCGAAAATGAAATGAATGAGTCGCTGGCAAGTCTGACCCCGTTTTCGTAAGCAAAATTTGACTGTTTATTCTATCATTATTTACTCCATTGTCTTAGATGCTTACAACATAATTTAAATTCTGTTAGAAATGTCCATATTCGTAATTTTTTACAGTTTAAGCATATTGATAACACTAATAACAATTTAATAAATTTTAGAATAAATAGTGCAACTTTTACAAGACTTGTGAATGATATAAAAAAACTTTTTCCTACGGAAGAAAAGGATTTATATTATACAAACGCCTATTCTTTTTTCGATGATGTTAAAAGAAGAAAAGTTAATTCTACAGGTTTCTTATATACGGCTTACATGTCCTTTAGAGAAAAAGTGGGATCTATTAAACTATTAGACTTGTCAAAGAAAAAGAGAGAAAAGAAAGAAAAAAATAAGATCGAAGGTGCGCTAATAAAATTTTGAATTTACACTCAACGTTAAAAATCTTAATGAAAACTTTTATTTGATAACTTGTACATTTTAATAATCAATTTTTTTAATCAGAAGAATTCGAATTCAACTTAGAAATTCTTTACGAAAAAACACCCAAAGATGAACACGTTGCAATTGAAACCTGGAAGCATTCATTTTTCTCAAGACATGAATCTATTTATAAACAATTAAATGCTAATGAAATTCTAACTCGTTTTGCAATTTTACAAGGAAATTTAAGTCTAAACTTGGTAAATTATTTTAATTTTTTAAAAGTTCTATTTCTTTATTCATTTTACATAAATAATTGTAAATAATTTAAACAATAATTTTTGTTATATATATTAGATTTCATCGGATTTTAAAGAAATCGTTAAAAGTGTTAAAACGCACCAAGATGACAAATTCAAAAATTTGGAAATAGCTGATCGCTTAATTTTAAATTGGTCAATCATTGCTCCCAAAATAGTTCAAGTTGCAAAAAACAGAGTAGAAAATAGTGACACTAGTACAAAGAAAAAGAGACGTAAACTATGCAATCAAGAAATATCAGATAATTACACAAAAACAAATTATATGGATTTGAATTATGTCTTAGAAAATAATGAAAATGTCAAAGAGGAGGGTTAGTTTAATTTTCACTCGGATGGTAGTTATAGTTCAGTCTGTAAGAGTAAGATCTTACTCTTTTAGAGTGAATTTCTCACTCATGAGTGACTACTAAAAATTAGTAGGAATTTACACTGATTGAATTAGTAGCCCATGCTTTACTAATTCAGATACAGAGAGAATAAAAAAAATTTATAATATTTATTTCTTAGATCATGTAAACGTTTTTGCACTGTTGCTGTTACCAAGTTTATTAAATTATAATTTTAAATCTTCGAGCAATGACAAATCATGGAAACCGGAAGAAACTGATATTATGAAATCTTTTATTGTGCACATGGAGGTAAACTCTAAAAAATAATTTTTTATAATAATTTTCATTAACAATATTAAAATGTTTTATATTATAGACTATAGAAAATAAAGAAAAAAATGAAGAACTAATTCAGAAATTCATATCGGATAGATGTGCTTACTACGAAAGTAAACAAATCAGTACGCTACAGCCATATATTCTAATTTTTGGGAAATTAGTTGATATAAAATCAACATTTGTGGTGTTTAAAGACAATCTTATAAAGTGCAACAATCCAGTTGAAGCAGTCGATTTTTGTTTTAAAAGCTTTTATGCTTTTCGGATTAATTATTGTCCACTGTGTGCACACATTTGGTCGTTTTTTCAGAAGTATGTATATGGAATAAGAGGACTCAAAGTATTAGTCGGATCAAGAAAAATTGTAGAATTTATTACCGACTTGGGAAAAATTTCGATTAAATGATTTTTTGAATACTGGACGTATATTACTGTATTATTACGAAGAAAAGTTAAATTGATTAAATTATAATTTGTAGAGCTGTATCAGTCTAAAAGAAAATGGAGTTAGACAAAGAAATTTTAAAAATCACTTGCGATTTGTATAATAACTTAAAGTTTTCTCGATCTGATGTACAGCTAATAGTTGAAACTTTACAAAACTTTGTAACGAATGTTTATAACCCATTCTTACTGAAAGAATTGATAATTAATTTGCATAAAAAAGTTAATAAGAAGACTTTAGAAGAAATGGAAAGTGTTTTTGAAACTCATAAAAACCCCTTTGAACCTTATAGTTCTGAAGTTAAAAGATTTTCTTTATATAAAAACAAGGGATTGTATTTGGAGCCTGAAATTATTGTTTTACAAGAAAAATGCGTGCCAAAATTCATTGATAACAAAGTCTTTTTGAAAACCGAAACTATTTCAATGGTTCATTTATCTCTTAAAAATTCCCTCAAACGAATTCTAGAGATGGAAGGATTATTGGAAGCATTGTTGTTTTACATGAATTTAGTAAAGACAGAGGATAAGGCAATTGTGAATTTTATTCAAGGTTCTCTTTGGGATAATCAAACAAAAAATTTGAATAGAGATGGTATCGTTTTGCCGTTAGTTGTCTATTATGACGATATTGAAACTGGTAACGCTTTAGGCAGTCATGCCGGAAAGAACGAACTTGGATGTGTTTATGCTACGATTCCATGTTTACCACCAAATTTTTCATCAAAACTTGAAAGCATAATTGTGACTGATATTTTCTATTCTCACGACAGAAAAAAATACGGGAACGAAGTAATCTTTAAAAAACTTATTGATGAATTGCAAGATTTACAACAGAATGGACTTGTAGTATTTTTGGATACAAAAGCATTTAGGATTTATTTTGAAACTAGTTTAATATTGGGTGATAACCTCGGTCTAAACAGAATGTTAGGCTTCGTAGAATCTTTTGGGTTAACTCATTTTTGTAGGATCTGTTCTGCCGGACCAGAGCACACAAAGACCTTAACACAAGAAGATGAAACTTTGCTGCGATCAGTAGAAGAATATGAAAAAGATGCAACAACTCTTCAAGTTTTCAAAACAGGAATCAAAGAGTATTGCGTTTTTAACAAAATAGAAAGATTTCATGTTATTAAGAATTCATCTGTAGACCTTATGCACGATCTTTTCGAGGGGGTAGTTAACTGCGTTATGTCTAAAATATTATTATCTTTAATTTTGGACCAAAAAATTCTCTCAATAGATTATATTAACCATATACTAAATACAATGGACTTTGCGTTTGAATCATCAAATAAACCTCTTAACATTTCTCTGCAATATGTGAAAACAAATAATCGATTAAAAATGTCAGCATCGGAGTCTCTATTTTTTGTACGGTACTTTGGAATCATGGTTGGCGATATGGTACCAGAAGATAATAAAACATGGAGTCTGTATTTGAAATTACGAGAGATTGTCCATATTTTAACTTCTCCGATTATTATGCCTTCATATCTTTTGCAATTACAAATTTTAATTCATGAACATCATAGTTTATATATTGAATTGTTTGGAGATTTAAAAGCCAAGTTTCATCTTCTGACTCATTATGCACGGCTGATTTCGCAAAATGGTCCTGTAATTAACACGTCTTCCATGCGATTCGAGGCAAAGCATAGAGATGTTAAGACAATAGTGATCGCTATTGCTTCGAGAAAAAATATATTGAAAAGTGCTGGTATTAGGTTGCAATTAACACTCAGCCACTTTAAATTTTCAAAGTACAAGGATATGTATGTAACTTACGGTACTAATGTAAAGGATGACTCAATAAATCTAGATTTTCCTAAGTCTCAATCTCGAAAATGTGTCAGCAATATCACAATAAATGATGTAACTTATAAAGACGGGATTGTTCTTATAATGGACATCTTAGAAAATGGACCAGCTTTCGGAAAAATTCAAAAAGTCTACGTTGTAGATAATTCAATTTATTTTAAGTACATTCCATTTAGAATAATAGGATTTAGTACTCATTACTTTGCCTTTAGCGTTATTGCCGACGAAATAACGAAACTAATTGAATATGATGCTGTGACAGTTAGAACACCCTGCTTATTACATAAAAAAAATAGTTCTTTTTACATATCAACTAGACATATAATATGAATATGTTTACATGGATTGCCAACCTACGAATAAATGGGGTTCAATCTAACTATTTCGTGCATATCTGTGTTATCAATTTGAACTTATGTACTCTTTAAGCGATTTGTATAATTTAATAAATATTTATTGCTTTAATAATTGTTTAATTTTTCTGATTCATGCTATATTCTTTGTCATTTTTTATAATAAAAAATAGATATATTTGCAAGTTTAATAATATATATTAATAATGCATATTAAAAATATGTGTTTACTTTCCTAGAAATGAGAGTGTAAAATTAGACAAATTTTCTTTTTTATTACAAAATAATTTATAATATTAATTTTGTGCTTTTACCTACTCATAAAATAATTTTTCATTATTTAAAAATATACAGTAAGGTAAGTATGTATAACAGTATGTCAGTCACTTAAGTTTTTATTTATTTAAAATTTCTACTCAACCTATAAGACGATCGTGCAGTGCGAATGAGTCACAAAGACGCTTTTTGATGACGGGTTAAATACTGAACGAATTGTATCTCCAAAAATAAAAAAAGTAATTTAAGTGATTGACATGTTTTACCTTACTGTATAAAGCTACAATTGTGAACTGATTAGAAAATTTTGATGAATTACAAGAATCATTTTGAGAAATATAAGAAAGAGTTTATATGTGAGTAAGGTTATACTAATGTTTATATATTTTTAAATTGACAACTGAGTATGACACCCAAAAATTCTGTGCCATACATCAAGAAAATTACTGCACTTGAAGCACTGATAATTTCATTGGCCTTCTCTTCCGAACATTATGTCCGTAAGCATATTTTAATGTGAAACATTGGGAACAGTTTTTTATGATGGAAATATTTTTCCGTGTAGTAGAAAACAAATAAACATCACATAATTTTGAATAGCTTTTTTGTCCTTGGCTTTTATACCCTTAGGAACCTTTTTACAAAAAGCTATAATAAATCTCAAAATTAAGTCAATTACAAAAAAACTGCTTACCATACGTGTTAAGAATACTTTTCTCTTTACGTAGAAACGTTTATTCTTATTTTCCATCCACTTAAACTAGTTCTAATATGTTCGGGAAGTTAACCAAAATGTTGTGTCCAAAACATCCCTAAATGAAATTTTACGATAAAAACTACAATATTATAGATACAACTGACAAATTAGAGTCAAAAGTTGCGTATCTGATAGAACTTATACTCTAAATGTCTGATAAAACAACTCAATAGTTTTAATTTAAAACTCAAATGGCTCTTTTTCCTCATGGTTTTTTCACCCCACTCTACTCTAGTTATTATTGTTATATAAAATTTTAATTTGATTGTTACTTGACATACCTACATTTTTTTATATTGTAATGAGCTTTTGCCCGTAAATAAATAAATAAATAAATTCAATGTTTTCTATAGCCATGAATTTTTAAATTTATTATACTTATTAGTTTTCAATTATTTTCTACAAATTTCAATCATTTTCTTCATTATTTTTATTATTGTCATGAGTTTATTAAATTTGTACATTTTTTTCCAATTAATTTCAACAAATTTCAATCATTTTCTTCAAACTTCAATTATTCTCTATAAATTTTTTATTTATACACCAGCTTTCAATTTTTTATGTCATTATTCAATCAGTTTCTTAAAATTTCAATTGTTTGGTCAATTTTTCAAGTACTGTCTTTAAATTTTTAATTTTATGCACCAATTATGAATTATTTTTTTCAAATTACAATTATTTTTGTTATTGTTTAATTATCTTCTTGTAATTTCAATTAATTTCAAAACTTTTCATTTATTTTTTTTAAATTTTAATTGTGTTCTTCAATCTTCAAATTATTGTCAGGAATATTCAAATTTTTTACACAAGTTCAATTTACTTTAGTTATTTTTCAATTATTTTCTTTAAATTTCAATTACTTTTGCCATTAAAAAATTATTATTGTCATTTTCTAATAATTTTTTTCATATTTTTGTTATTTTTGCAATTTTAGAATTATTTTTTACAAATTACAATTATTTTATACAATTTTTTTTATTGTCATGAACTTTTTAACTTCTTACACCTATTTTCAATTATTTTCATAATTATTTTTATTAATGTCACGAATTACACTTATCATTTGATTAGAATCGAACGTGTGCAAAATCGGTTTCTTCGCTTTGCTGCGCATCAGTTAAATATCCCCTTTGACAGACAGGAACACGATTATTCAATTTTGAGAATGAAAATAAATATCTCTGAAGTTTCTTCCAGATTTTTGTATGCGGACATGCTTTTACTTTTTAAGTTGTTGAGGGGCATCGTCAACTGCCCTACGCTTCTATCGTCGATAAATTTATCAACTCCCATCCGATCTACTAGATTTTATTCTACGTTTTTTGTTAATTTTTATAAAACTAATTATGACTACCACTCACTAGTTAACAGATAGAGTAAGGAGGCAAATGCAATTGATGATAGGGTGGACTTTTTTGAAAACAGAATTAGTAAATTTATACTAGTTCTACGTTGCGTACCGTTTGCGAAAGCTAGTTAAGGCAACCTAAGCCGAATATTATTTTAAATCTTTTTGTTTTTAACAATTATCATTTATAAGTTTATTTTATTTCATTGATAATTTTTATTATAAGCTAGTTAGAAGTAATCCTGTACGATAGGGCACCATTTATGTACCTGTTTAAGAATAAATAAATAAATAAATGGGCTATTCTATTTCAAACCGTTCCACTAGTAAAATACTATCACGTGAAAAGGATTTTTTAAATCGGTTTAATTTGATTAAAACTAAATTAAAAATAAAATATAATAGGTAAATTTAAAAGAGAATTTCTCAAGCTTTAAAATCATACTAAACTTTTTTTAAAAAAATTTCAATTTCAACCCTAAAAGGGTTGAATTCCCGATCCTGGCATGAGGATCGTGGAAATTATCTCAAGAATGAAAGGGGGGGGGGGGAAGTGAACCAGTTCCGATCCTGCCAAGAGGAACAAGAACTAAGAAAACTATAATAGGATTGAAACTAAAAAGGTTATATTCCCGATCCTGGCACGAGGATCGTGGAAATTAAGCTAAAGAATGAAAGAGGAAGGGGGGAGAGAACTAGTTCCGATCCTGCCAAGAGGATCGAGAACAAAGACAATTTTAATAGGGTATAAGAAACAAAGGAGAAGGAAAGAGAAACTTACCGATCCTGCCGAGAGGATCGAGATAGTTCAGAAAAAATGAAAGGAAGGAAGAAAAATAAGATGGAGTCTGTCCGAACCTTCATCAGAGTTCCGAGAACGAAGGAAAGAAAACGGGAGAGAAACACTGAGTTTTTGATCCTGCTACGAGGATCATAAAACTCTTAAGGAAAAAGAGAAGTTGCAAGAATATTGATAGGTTCACTTTCATTAAGCTGTTTCCAGTTCTTGAAGTCAAACGAAATAAATAATTACACTATGTTGGAAAAGAAATTAACTCTTTATTTAATAGAAACTAAAAGCAAAATACACGTTGCGACCGGGAATCGTTGATCACGTTAAGAAGAAAAGACGTTGCGCGTTCGCGGCAGTCACGGAGCTCCAGACAGGAGTGTCCATGCTATTCGGCGATCAGAGATCGAGTGAGGCCCTCCGTCTCCCACTTTGACTCGTTCCGGCGACGCGGCATTGTCACGTGACCGAGTAGGGCGGAGCTCGCGCGTTGATTGGCTGCCTCGCTCGGTGGCGCGATACAGCTGTCGCGTGGCGGTAAATTTTGGCGGCAACGAAAACGCGAGTAGAAGTTTTGCCACTTGTCAGGCAAAAAATTTAAATATTAAATTTATTGTGTAACAACTACGGGACTTCAAATTCATGTCAGATTAAATAAATTGGTTTTTTAATGAATTTTTTTTTCTAAATCCCGTAAAACGTCCATTATGGTCTTTACATAGTAAAAAATAGAAATATTAAACATTATTTTAGTGTAAGTTACATCGAATTCCAAGAGGGGGTGTTTTGAGATATTAATGTTTGAAATTTTTAAACCTAAAATTTCACATGAAATTAAAATTTTTTTAAAAAAAGTTTAGTATCATTTTAAAACTTGAGAAATTCTCTTTCAAATTCGCCTATTACATTTTATTTTTAATTTAGTTTTAAGCAAATTAAACCGATATAAAAAATACTTTTCACGCGATAGTCTTTTGCTAGTGGAACGGTTTGAAATAGCATAGCCCAAATAAATAAATTTATTATTTTTTTTACACCTTTTTCAATTATTTTCCTTAAACTTTAATTATTTTTTTCTTATTTGAATTTTTTTGCCATTTTTAGGGTTCCGTACACCTTCGGTGTTTGGCGGAACCCTTATAGCGAGACTCGTGCGTCCGTAGCCAAGAACCATTCCCCCCCCCCCTTAACTTCTAAACTACTTGACCTAGAGGTCTGAAATATGGTACACATGTGTATTTTCACGTGTAGATTAGATGAAAAATATAGAGAATTGAATATTATAAGGTCACAAAAAAAAATTCAAAAAATCACCAAAAAGAGGTTTAGACCCCTATGCTAAAGCTCACCCTAATTGTCCTACAGTACCCCTTAAACCAAAAAAATTTTTATTTGTATGCTCAGTATTTAAAAAAACGATATAAAACGCAATTGAAAATTGTTATCACTTTTTTTTCAAAATAATTGAAAAATTATGAAAATCAATTGCGTTTTATATCGTTTTTTTAAATTCTCACTATACAAATAAAAATTTTATTGGGCTTATGCCCTGAAACCCTATACAAATTTCAGAGCCTCCCCTTAAAAAAAATTCTTGACTTTTATGTTATTTCATGTACTTGAAGGTAGAAGTATTTTCATAATTTGTACGTTCTAATTAACTTTCATAATCTGTACATAAAAATATACAAATATATCAAATTTTAGCCCTCTAGCTCAAATAGTTTCAAAGTTATGAGGAAAAAACTTTTTTTTCGAAAATTTGCAGTTTTTCTTTTTTTGACAACGTTTTGACTGTCAATCCAGATAATGTTCCCTATAATTTTCTTCTAATCTACACGTAAAAATGCATATGTGTACCAAATTAGAGCTCTCTGTTTGTTAATAAGGTATATCTTTGTTTCGTAAATGTACGGAACCCTAGATTTTGGTACGGGTGTAACTCGTACTTGCCCGATTGTTAAATTAGTGTATTCAAATTGCAACTATTGTCTTCAAACTTCAATTAATTTCTTCAACTTTCAATTATTTTCCTCAAACTTATAATATATTTTTTTTAACTTTACAATTAATGTCTATAATTTTTTAATTTTTACATCAGTTTTAAATTATTTATTTTAATATTTCAATTGTTTCGTCAAGTTTTCAAGTATTTTCTTCAATTTTTAATTTTTTAAAGTTATCAATTATTTTTGTCATTTCTCAATTATTTTTTTAAATTACAACTTTTTTTTGTCAATATTCAAATATTTTTGACATTTTGAGATTATTTTCTTTAAATGTCATTTTCTTCAATCTTTTTATTATTGTCATGAATTTAATAACTTTTGAATATCAGTTTTTAATTATTTATGTCATTATTCAATTAGTTTCTTCGCATTTTAATTATATCGTTAATTTTTTAATTACTTTATACAATTTTTGAATTAATGTATTACATTTTTTATTTTTTTTACTTCATTTTTAAATATATTTCTCATTTTTCGTTAATTTTTTTTTCTTAATTTCAGTTATTTTTGTCATTATTTAACTATTTTCTACACATATACATTTTTTTGACATTTTTTAAATATTTTTTTAAGTTCCAATTATTTTCTTGCAAATTCTATTATTTTTTTCAATTTTTCAACTATTGTTTAAAAAGTGCAATTTATAAACCAGCTTTTATAATTATTTACGGTAACTGTACCAATTGTCGAGGGTTTTAGGCAACATGTGACTTTGACATTATTTTTCTCGGAAGTAACTGCACTTCAAAATTTTATTTTTGTATATTTGGACGAAGAATTTAATAACGTTTAATATTTATATTTGATTTTTTAATATAAACTAAAATGTTAAGCAAAAATCATATTTGGCTTCCGTTTCCGGTACCGTAGAGTAGTGCACGCGTTTGTGAAGGGAAAATTATTTTTTGGAAAATTAGTTATTATTGATTAAGGGTGGATAGTGGTGTGTGTGAAAAGTGATGAGCAAAGAAAGGTGATTGATTTAGACGGATAAATGTAAGTAAAAAATAGATTAAGTGTAAATGAGAAAGGTAAAAGGAAAGCGTGAATTGTGAGATTAGGTAGAAAGAGTGGGGAGTGAGTGCGAGAGATAGAGTGAATGACGAAGAGAGCGAATGAAGTGTAGGTAAGGTAGGGGTCTAAAATGGCGAAAGTTGACTCAAGTAGTATAGGCGGGAAAATGGCGGAGATACGAAATATTATACGCGGAACAAGAACGGGAAAGGACGGGAAAATTATGAACTGTGAGGACTGCATCGACTTACTCGAGTTAGTCAAGATGTTGGTTAAAAGATTCGATAAAGAATGGGCAGAGGTGTGGGACAAATGAGAGATTGTTAGGGACATGGAAGAAAAAAGAGATAAGCAGACGGAGGTAATAAAAGAGGAAATAGGCGGCATTAAAAAAAAGTTAGAAAAGTGAGAGGAAAATTGGAAAAAGGAAAAAGAAAATATGTGGAAGAGAATGAACAAGTTAGAGAAAGAAATATCGGATTGGAGTGAGGAAGATGGGAAGAATGAGAAGGGTGAATTGGTGGTTATAGATATAGGGGAAAAGAAAGAAAGTAGAGAGAAGAATGGAGAAGTAGGGGATAGGGATGGAAAAGAGGAAGTAGAAAGATTGCTTACAGGAATTGGGGCAAAGGTAAAAATTAAAAAGGTTAAGGGAATTAGAGGAGTAAAGCAAGAGATAACAAAATTGTGGATAGTAGAGTTGGAAGATGAGGAGGACAAATATGAAGTCATGAAATTAAGGGGAAGGTTGACAAAGAGTGGAAAGAGAATAGATGAAGATAGAACATGGAGAGAGAGAAGGATAAGGTGGTTCTTGGAAGAGAAAGCGTGGGCAGAAAGAAGGAAAGGAGGGTATGTAAGAATGGGAAGAGATTGTGTCTGGGTGGATGGAATAAGATGGAAAGCGAGGGAAGAGACAGGAGAGGTTATAAAAGTATGATTGTGTTTAGGTATGGTGTGCATGGGTATGCTATGAATTGAGGAAAGTGTGGAAGTGAATAACGAAAGAGGAATAAATGTAGAAGTGAGAAAAAGAGAGGATAGTCAGTAGTGAGTAAGAGCGTAAAGAATGAATGGAAGAGAGAGAATAGTAAAAAGTAAAAGGGTGGTCGATAAAAGGGGTAAAGCCAAAATTGGCTAAATGAACGGGAAATGGAAGCCCAGGCACATGGCGAATAACAGGTTAAAATAAGTTGAGTTGGCGATTAGATTTAAGTAGATCAAGATTGTAAATAGGTAGTTATAAGAAAAATATTGTAATAAAAGTGTAAAGGGAGCGGAGCCCTCGAACCCGTTAAAGGGAGAGTAAATAAAGTATATGTCTATATTAATAAAATCAGAGTTTTGTCGGTACATTGCTTAGAACTTTAAATTTCATGCATAATTTTTCGTTTTAAGCATCAAAGAATTCAAATATACCCATAAAAAATTTCATGTCTGTATGTATGTATGTATGTATGTATGTATGTATGTATGTCACAGAACCTTTGTTCGCACATCACTTAGAAACAGCTGAACCGTTTAAAACCAAATTTGGCAGAGTGTTAGGTCTTGACCCAAGTTAGGTTTATAAACTTACAGACTTAAAAAATATTGATGAGAAAGGAAGATATCCATTTTTTTTCAAAAAATTCAAAAAATCGAAAATTTTTAAATTATGCATTTTTTTATGAACTGCTGATAAACTTTCTATAATTGAGTATTACCTGTTATTTCGTCATATTTTAGAATAATTTGACAAAAAATATCGTATAACTAAGATATATAAGTATAAAATTGGTTTCTGGATCAAAAAAATTGAAAAACCTACATTTTTTTTATTTTACTGACTTTGTGTTAGATGGCTTTTAATCTTTGCATTAATTTTGTTATGTTCCTTACAACACATTTAGCAATAAATTTAAAGAAATACATTAATAAAAATAATTTTAGATGACACAATGCAAAAAAAATGTTGAATCTGAATTTTTTGGGTCAAAAAAATAAAAACCAGAAAACCTAATAGATTAAATTTAAATCCTATTTAACCTAAAAAGCATTCTGCCTAAAACCCATTAAACATAATAAATCTTATTTAACCTAAATTACATTTAACCAAAATCCCATTTAAACTAAAATGCATTCAGTCTAAAACGCATTAAACCTAAAACTTATTAACCCTAAATCCCATTTAAACTAAAAAGCATTCTGCCTAAAACCCATTAAACATAATAATTCTTATTTAACCTAATTTTTATTTAGCCTAAATCCCATTAAACCTAAAATGCATTAAGCCTAACTCCCATTTAACCTAAATCTCATTCAACCTAAAATGAATTCAAACTATAACCCATTAAATCCAAAAAGGCATTCAGCCTAAAACCAATTGTCCTAAATCCCGTTTAGCCTAAATTTTACGTTATAAATTTCGTTCAATGGGATTTAGGCCAAATTTTTTTAAGCTATATGCATTTTGGGTAAAACATAATTTAGGCTGATTGCATTTTAGGTTAAATTGGATTTAGGCGGAATGCATTTTTGGTGAAATGGGATTTAGGCTAAATGCATTTTAGGTTAAATAGGATGTAGGTTGATTGAATTCAAGGTTAAATGGGATTTAAGTTTAATGGGATTAAGGTTAAATGGGATTTAGGATGAATGCATTTGAGATTAAATAGAATTTGGGCTAAATGTATTTTAGATTAAAAGGGTTTTAGAATAAAAGCATTTTCGTTTAGATGGGATTTAGGCTGATTGCGTTTTAGGTTAATTGGGGTTTATGATTGTTTCATGTTAGGTTAAATGAGATTGAGGATGAATGCATATGAGGTTAAAAGGGATTTAGGTTGAATACAATTGAAGTTAAATAGGAATTAGTTTAAATAAGAGTTAGGTTAAATGGGATTTATACTGAATCCATTTTAGGTTAAATGAGATGTAGGATAAATGCTTTTGGGGATAAATGGGATTTAGGCTAAATGTATTTTAGGATAATTGGGTTTTAATCTGTGAATGCATTTTAGGTGAAATGGGATTTAGGATGTATGAATTTTAGGTTTAATGGGATTAAAGTTAAATGGGTTTTAGGCTGAATGCATTTTAGTTTAAGTGGGATTTAGGCTGAATGCATTTTAGGTTAAATGGGTTTCTTGCTAAATGCGTTTTAGGTTAAAGGGGATGTAGGCTTAATACAATTTAGGGTAAATGGGATTAGGCTGAATGCATTTTCGGTAAGATGGTTTTAGGCTGAATGGGATTCAGGCTAATTTGGTTCTAAGTTTTTCTCGAAAAATATTTATTTTGATGAAAAAAAATTTTACAACATGACATGCGTATTTTTATCAGATCAACAACTTGGCAAGGTTGATTCAAAGTAAAAATGCCTTGCCTCAACCTTGCCAATATTGCTGGAACATCCGGTGCTGTTCGAGTATGTGCTAAAGGGAAGTATATTTAATAAAATAAATTAGAATTTAATAATTTTTGGAAGAGAACTATGTTGCTTTTATAAAATTCTTTTTTAAATAATTTCTGTCAGAAAATACTTATTGGCAAAAAATACTTTCTGTCAGAAAATCATTTTTGTCAAAAAATACTATCTGTAAAAAAATTCTTTCTGTCAGAAAATACTTTTTGTAAAAAAATACTGTTGATGGCACGCCACTAGATTTCGAAAGCTAGTATATATATATATATATATATATATATAAGCAAAAATCATATTTAAAAGTCAATTGAGCAAAAGCACCATTTGTGACTGTCCATGAGAAAACGTGCCTTAGCTCCTAAACGTCAACTTTACAGGGTGAGCGTTTAAAGTTGCAGCAATGCATTGAAACCAATGCAATAGGCCTACGCTCTTTGCTTAATATCACATAAAGTTCTTTAAAAAAGCATTTTGTTATTTTTTGGAAATGAAAGAGCAAGTGAAAATCTGTCGGTTGACATTAAAAAATCAAAATTTTTTTTTTGGAGCTAAGGCACGTTTTCTCATAGACAGTCACATTTGTCGATGGTCTTGTACCAATTTCTCGAGGATCTGTTCCAATTGTCGAGGGTATATATGGGTGATTCTCCACGAAACCGATAATTCCATGTCCCTTGTGCTTTTTAAGAAACAAATTGCACATATGGTAATAAATCCAACGTGAAAAAGTAGCTCTAGTGATCACAAACAAAAGCCTGTAGCCACTTTAATTTAGAAGATTAAATATTTTTTGTTAAATTCAAACTTAAAAGCCAAATCGTCATGGTGAAGCCTGTCCTCAGGGTCAGTCAGTTACGAAACAAAAATAAATATTTTTAGTAAACTTTAATAATAAAACTAATTGATTGTAACATTATTTTATTGTCTAAGTGTGTAGAATTCAGAAAAAAATTGGTTGTAAAAAAATTTCTTTTTTTTATTTCTTTTTAGATGTTATATCTTGTCCCCAGTTTTGTGCGGCCTTTTTAAAAAATTGAAATATTTCATAAAAAGCAAATAAGAATTTAGTTATACTTTAGTATAAACAACAATTGACTTTCCTCAAGAGATTCACTACAACAGAAACAAATTTTATAATTGATTTTGTGTTTTTTTTTTACGTTTGAAGCGCCAAATTTGCGTAAGGAATCACTGAATCGTCATGGTGAAGCCTTTACATATTTCGCAATAAATCAACAAGAACAAAATTTTTTTCATTAAATGATCTACAGTTGTATTATTTCAGTGAACATAAAGGCAGGAATGCGAAACCGATTGAAAATTGCTAATAATTTGTTTAAAAAAACAGTATTCATTATGCGTCATGGTGAAGCCTTAGCGTCATGGTGAAGCCTTTTGGCTGTCTTTCATTGAATTTCTGATTCAACTAAAAGTACAATTAAAACAATTTTAGTGATTGTGTGAAAATAAAATTAAGCAAATAGAAGTTACTTTAACTGTCATAATTTTAATAAGTTAAACAATAATTACTTTATAAATTTTCATAAGTTACCGTATAAATTTGTATAAATTGTTGGCAACTAATTACAATAAATGTTTTTAAAATAGTTTATAAAATTACAACATATATTTCCATAAATTTTCACATAAATTTCTATAAATTACCACAAAAATTTCCATAAATTACCCTATAAATTTCCATAAATTTCCAAAATTAGTTTTTTTAATTTTCTTTTATTTCCCTTAAGGGGGTCTTCTACTCTCGGGGTTTCAAAAAATAAAATTTTTTTTTCTTTTTTATTTCAATCTATATATATCTGAGAATACGCCACAGAAAGGATTTCGTAAGAATCACGTTCTTTTGCATGTTTCTGGGAACCGAAAAAACCCACGAATTTTTGTTCATTTGTAACATTTGTTTATTTATAATGATTCCATTATCAACAAATTACCAATTTATGATTTTTTTTATCTTTGCTGATGTCTAAAGACCGCTATAAAAGCAAAAAACCTTATACGGACCCGATATTAGCAGATTTACTCATAAGTTACTACAATCAAGTTATACACCATGTGTTAACTTTAAACTCGTTTCCCCGAAAGTAGTGTTTTCTAAACTGCTGAGTCACGCTTTTTATACTAAAAATGGTCCGATTTTAATTTTTTTTTTAAATTACTCAGAAATGATGCAGGTATTTTTCTCCGTGTACGATTTTCGAAATTTTTTTTCGTTTTTTTTATAGCCCCTTAAAGTAAAAAAAAAAAAAAAAAAATGAAAATTTTTGCGAATTTTCGCATAATTTTGACATGTAACGTCATGCTAGTTATCATGCCGTTTTTTTTTATTATTATTAATTGTTTATTTAACATAATTTTAGTAACTTTCTAAACTTGGAAATACCAGGGGTCCAGAAAATGTAAGGAAGTATTCTTTCCTGATATTTTCTGAGACCTGAACTCTGGGCATTTAAAAAAATTCGAATTTAAGATATTCTGTCTCGTTTTCAAGTCGAAACCGACTTTCACACGAACACTTAAATAAAAAAATTAACCTTTCATCCTAAGAAGATGTTTTCTGGAAAACTTGTTCAAATCTGTAAAACATAAATTTCTCTGAGAGGTAAATCTCAAAGGCGCTGCAACATGTGCAAGCACTTCATGGGCCTGGGAAAGAGACCTTAATCTAAGCGGAAAAAGAACT
Source organism: Ganaspis brasiliensis (assembly GCA_037103525.1). Lineage (NCBI taxonomy): Eukaryota > Metazoa > Arthropoda > Insecta > Hymenoptera > Figitidae > Ganaspis > Ganaspis brasiliensis. Next base: position 62,713 of record JAZKLR010000828.1, on the reverse strand, counting down.
CGGCCCCGGACCCATAAACTAGATAATTTCAGCCATACCCTAAAAAGAAAAAAAGTAAAATCTGTCGTTTCAAAGGCATTAGCTACTGGCTGGCCCTCTGATAAAATGAGTTGACAATTCACAGGCCTTGAGAAACTCGGTTCTCGGCACTGACGGAAACTCAAATTTCATGTCGTAACTGGCAATGTGGTTTGGAAAGTGTCTTCTCTAGAAAAATGAGATAACTAAATGCAACATTTGGCTGCGATAAGCATTTCCGTTTTTTATACAGGGACCTCCTTGAAGATAATCCTTGTGACCCTCGTTTCTAAGAATTTTATACACTCTATATTGAAACTTTTCCGAAACTCAGATAATAAAAATAATTAAGCAACAGATGTAAACTTAAAAAGTAAATCGTTTCATGGCTTTCTATATTTGGAAATTGCATGGAAAATCGTAAATAACGATACATATTGGTAAATAATGGTGGAGGTTGTAATTAATGAATAGTGAAAGAGAAAATGTGCATGTTACGATTAGGTGATTGTTGGAAACTGAAAATCATGATCTGAGTTTAATCTATATATGTTAATTAAATAATAAGCCTAACTAATTAAGACCATTAACCTCAAAAATGTAAAACTAAGAAAATCAAGAATATTATTAAAAACATTCCTAAATTTAATGAATTGAATAGTATTGAATATTTTAAGGAATATATTCATCGAATTAATTATCCATTAATTGAAAGTTAATATAACCCGGAATATTGAAATTTGTTTGAACATGTATTATTTGTTTAAATCAGTAATTAAATACATAATGTTAAATGAACCACAGAGTACAAACGTTGTAAAACATAACCATTCTAAGTTTCAATTGAAGTTTGAAATTTGAGGTTATGTAATTGAATTAATTAAAATAATACAAGACATCAATTATAAATTGTACTGATTGAATGAAAATAAAATTAACTTCATGTACGAAAACCACTTAATGCCAACAGTGAATAGTATCTAACATAACCTATAAATTCTCAGACTTCATTTGTAAAAATAATTAATAAATAAGGAATGCAATAAATGTTCTGGATATTAATTTGAATTAGAATTAGTTTGCCCGAATCATAGAAATTCTATAAAAACATAATTAAAATATTAATTTGAGGTTATATTACAAGAATTTATATAAATACTGTAAAGAATTATGCACATTAATAAAGTATATTTATTAAATTAATTAAATTCAGTAAAGGTCCTATTTTTACTATTGTTTCTGTGAATCTAGTGTAATTTAACCTCAAATTAACTGAAAACTAAATTCTAATGTTATCATCATTATTATTATTGTTATTCATAACATCATTTTTAAACTAATGTTAACAATATCACAAATTATTACGTATTTCATAAAAACTGCAAATTCTATGTAAATTCAACTTAGAGAATAGTACCAGGAAAGCTCGAGAGTGGAAAGGAGGGCAGCACGCATCGGATCAACTTAAATTTTGGGCGTATTTTCTCCACCCACTTCCTTGCAAGACACTTTTCTCCGGATCAAATCAGCATTAGGAAAATGGACGACCCTTAACTTTCCTAATGCACTGTACACCACTTTCGGGACTCACTCTCTCCTCCCACGCGCAGCTGTACAGGCCCACTTGCCTCCACCACCGTCTTCTTCTCTCTTTGCTCTCTCATTCTCCGTCCTTTTCTTGCTTCCCCGAACTTTCTCACCCTATAAGAAAGATTTTCTTTACTACGCCCCCGCAAGAAATGACATTATGCCTTTTTCTATTGGTATTCTCAAGATTTTCTTCCACTTTCTTCTCTTTTCGAAAGTGGGGAAAAAGACGTAAATACCGAGGAACATCATTTTTTCGTTAATCTTCTGTTACCAGTGACTAGTTACCACAAACCACTACTCAGTTACAATTTAAAAAAAAAACATTTTCTCTGAATCTGTTACAAGTTACAAGTTCTACGTGTTTTACTAGTTGGATTATTCTGTTTAAATCTGTGTCTACAAATTTTGGATTCTCTTCATTCCTGGATACTCTCAGTGTCACAATACATCAACGCTTTTGGATTCTTCATTCTGGGATAGCTTCAGCCTAGGACTCCCGCTAATTTCCACTCACTCGTCAGTACAGGACTTGTACCAAACAACACCACGCCAAGATACTACCCTGCTGCTCTCGAGCTTCCTAAACTTCTACTTCTCATTCCTTTGAGTGCAACTAATTGTACAACTAAAAAGTAAGTTAAATAAATCTGAAATTCAATTTAATTACATCTCTTCACTTATTTTCCACTTCTCTTTCCTTTCCTTAATTTTTATTCACCTTTTCAGAGTAGAATCCCAATCCCGGTCCTGTTTAGTTACTGGGGCTAGGATTGGTCCTTTAAATTTTTTTTTCTCCGTTCTTTATTTTTGCAGAGTACCCCTATTTTAAAGGGTGATACTCCAAAATTATTTTCCGTGTTCTAGTTTCCCCCTTGTTAGGAGAAAAAAAAACACATATTTGAATACATTGCTTCTATACACTAATTAATTAATTAAATAAAGCTGGTAAACAGGAGAAAAATTTCACTCAATACCAGGTCCGATATCCCGAGCTATTTCGATTTACTTCGTAGGCTCTAATAAAATAAAAAATTTAAATTAATAAATTAGTGTCTGTTAGGATTTTTCTGACGTGACAGACAAATCAAAAAATAAAAAAAATCTGCCACGGGAAAAAATAGTCAACGCAACTATATGCATGAAAAAAATTCATTTTTTGATTTTGGATTGTCCCAGTGCCAAAACTGTGACTCAAGCGGGACTTCTGCATTTCTGAAACGCGTTTACGCAAGGGCGTTTCAAGATCACCATCATTTTTTTTTTCATCATGAATAAGAAAATTTCAAAGTTAAAGGATGTATCTTAAAAATAAAAAAAATTTGTTAAAAAATGTTCAGTAGTTTCTTCACATTTAATTCCCAAAAAAACCACTGAATTTCGGGGCTGGAGAGTGGAAGATCCCCTTAAATTACCTCAAAAAATTTATGAATTACCGCACAAATTACCATAAATTTCAATAATTTACGAAATAAATTTCCTGCATTAGTTTTTTGAATCTTGAATTTCGTTTTGTATTATTATTATAAATTACCTCAAAATTTTTATAAATTACCGCATAAGTTACCATAATTTTCCATGAATGACTACACAAATCTCATGACACAGTTTTTTAAATCCTGAATTTCGTTTGCATTATTATTATAAATGACCTCAATATTTTCATAAATTACCGCACAAATTATCACCATAGATTTCTTTATTTGTTTATAGCGATTTTATCAACAAATTATGCCTTAAAATAAAATATGATCATAAAAATTTTTTCTAATTTTTCTTGTAGAATCGATTGTTATCTGTAGTTTCAATCAATGTGCCTTTTTTATAATTTTTTTAAACAAATATTGTTTACCAAATAGAAAATTTTAAAGTTCAAATGCGAATAAATTTTATTTCATCTTCCTGTAAATCCAACTATCGACTTTGTTATATTGCAACCGATTATGCTACATGGATGCAGTAACTGCTAATTTGTTTAAAAAATACAAAAATTATAAACAATTTGTCCGGCCTATCACAGATATTTCATTCTTGACTATCATACTTGAAAGTTACATTACGATTTTTATTTTAATTATAAAAAAAAAATTCTAAAATAAGAGTAACCAAATTGTCAGTTTCGTGGAGAATCACCCATATATATATCTATATATATATGACATTTTTAAACATATAACATAACAATTAACCTCTACTGATATTTAAAAAATCGAGTAGATATTTACTTTTTAGACAAAAATATTATAGAAAATTACCAGCAAACAAATATATTTATTTAACTATAAATTAATAATTTATAATATTGATATAAAAACTTTTTTATAATAGGTAGATGAAAGGGACAAAAAAGTATTTAACTATTTTTTAACTTTTAAAATAAGTTAATTGAATTAAATTAAATGTGTTAATTAGACACACATTGAAAAAATAAATAAATTTAAGTCACATTAAATTTGTAAAAATATGAAAAAAAAATTTATTACGAACTGTACATAATGTTAATTAATTAAACGAACCTATACAATTTTTTAACTTAGAAATCATACTCAATTAACAAAATTATAAAAATATACTTTTTTTATATAATTCTATAATATAGAGAAAAATAAGTATTTCAAGCACAGGTTTTCAGTGAAATTGCCAATTGGATATTTCTTGTTTACTTCGATTAATTTGAGTGTTCTAAGAGAGAAAAAATGGTTTATATTGTTTTCCCCTCGTGCAATTTTGCTGAAATAGAAAATTACTGTTTTTTATAGTAAAGAAAATGACACGTAGGGAAAACAAATAGTTTAATTCCAGCGGGTAGAACATCGTTAGAATGGAAATTAAATTAGCTTTCAAACAATCTGTTACTCGTTCAAATCGAATAAAAAACAGCTGAGTTATAGTCAATCAAACTTTAAATTTCACGCAAATTTGTGTGGCAAAGTTTCAAAAAATTTACGAAATTTGAACTTTGATTTACTATAACTCGGACATTTTTTATTTGATTTAAACGGGTAACAGATGGTTTGAAAGTCAATTTAATTGCCTTTTTAACCCTAGAAGGACTAACTAAGGTCCTTTTGTACCCCACGCGAAATTTAAAGTAGGCTCCTGACCCATACAGTGGCAATTTCGGTTGGGGATCCTAACCATAATTCAGTTTAGTAACCTGAAAGTTGATTTTAGTAGGTTAGCGCGAATTGTGTGCGCAAGTCTCTCTTCAGTATGCAGTTAAAGTAAGTCTGGGGTCCCTAAATACCCCAGTTAGTCCTTTACGTTTCAAAAAAGTCAGGATAATAAATATCTGTTTTTTTATTAAAACGGTTTAATTGAACCTACAAAGTAAAAATGTAATGACTATACTTGTAAAAAAGGTTTTTTTTTTAAAAAATAAATATTTTGAGTGAAAATACAATTTTTTTATAGTTGATTTTGGTAAATTTCACATGCGTAATTGTTTATTAATTATTGGAATTTCATCTATTCAAATAATTATACTTTTTTCAAATAATTCAAAGGTCCTTAAAAATTTCTTCAAACATGTCTATTCAGCTTTTAAAATCCACAGGATTTTTCTAAATTGGTCAATTTGTTAAAAAACTACGATATTTTTTGTAAAAAATGCCAATTTTGAGAAAATTTGGTTCTTTTTTTTTGTTTTTACAATATTTTTAGATTTGTTTTTATTGTATTAAAAAATAAATTACATCATCTTCTTCCTTAATAAAAAACGAGAAAAATTCACTATATAAAAGCTGTTTTTAGTAAAATGCAAATCTTATATACTCGTTTAAAATCTGGGGGAACAAAGGACCCCAGTTAGTCCTTAGAGGGTGAGAAAAGTAAGTTAGTCCTTCTAGGGTTAACGATGTAATATTCGTTGAAATTAAACTAATTGTTCTGCTTACTTGGCATTTTCACTACAAAAAACAGAAATTTTCTATTTCAGCAAAACTGCAAGAGGGGAAAACAATATTAAACTATTTTTTCTCTCTTAGAATACTCAAATTAACCGAAGTAAATAGGAAACATGTGATTGGCAAAAAAAAGTTTGAAATTTGTAAACCTGTGTTATTATATGTTAAATTTGAAATATGTTTCTTCTAATTTTTAATATAAAAAGTAACTTACTTTTAAAAGTTTAGCATTGATGTTTGACGTTTAATAAACAAACACTTAACCTACATTATATGTGACGCGCTCTAAAGAAAGGGACCTTAGAGGCAAAAAATCGATTTTCGGTTTATGGTTCATTTAACTTCAACAAAAGTTCCTTTTTCATTATTTGAAGTCAGAAAATGCCTCTAAGGTCCCTTTCTTCAGAGCGCGTCACATATTTACTCTTTTTTTGTTCTAATCATTGACAAATAGTGCATCGGCGAAAAATTGAATACACCAATTTTCGAGCCATTACCTCGAAAAATGGAATTGACATAGAATATGGAACCAAATACCGATGATTTCCTTTTAAAAAATATTAAATATTTTTTTAAACAAAAAAAACATACATAGAAACTTAAAGTAGTTCATGTATAATATTATAATAATAATTTCGTACACTGAGAAAATTATATCTGTAACGATTACAGAACTGCTATGGTACTGCTCGGACGAAAGGCCACCTTCAGTAAATAGTAAATAAAATGCTCTTAGAAAAAAAACGAGATTGTCTCATACTATTTAATGGTACAGAAACACAGAAATTAACGTACGTAGTGATAAAATTACAGGACAAAATATACTTAACGAGTATTAAAGAGTCTAAGAAAGACTTATGTTATAACTTGGAAAAAGATATAAACTCACCGTGAAACGTTACAAAACAGTTCTGTAATTTAACCTGTTCATATATAAAAAATTTCTCTTCCAGTTTTTCAGTTTTTCTCTTTCAGTCAATTTATGTATGCAACTCGCACGTAACCCACACTTATTTACTGATATACCCTCCCTCCTGTTGCTTACAAATATATTTTTTTAACTATTTGAAAACAAATTCGCATGGTGAAAGATTCGAACTCGCGCGACCGGACCCTATCACGAACGCCTTAACGACCACAGCTATCACAGCACATGTCAGTTAGTTTTGACCCGTCTATATGAACTACAACGTCGTGTGTAGCGTCGTCTGTTGCCGAGTAAAGCCGTAAGATGCTGGAAGAAGCCGAAAGCTGCCGAACGTTACCTTCTTTAATGTTGCGTACGTAATGCTTACAAAGCAGTTCTGTAAAATTATCTTGCCTACACTGCACTCTGTGCCTAAAGGAACCTTACAGCTTTATATAATGAGTTTTGTAATAATTTAACTTTCTTTTATGACAGACCACTGTATTTAAAAGTTAATTTTTTCCTCCTAATCCTGTAATAATAACAGAACAAAAATTTGATGCGAAGTATAGTACAGCTTATGACAGATTACAGAACGATTTGTAAAATAAGCAGACATATTCTTAAGAACAACAAGGTAAATACGTAAATAAAACAGAAATGGTCGTTTCGTCCGAGCAGTACAGGTCAGTTCTGTAATCATCACAGATAGAATTTTCTCAGTGTACACAAAAAGTAATTGGAAATACGTTTAATTTGTATTTCTAAAATTCTCTTTCAATCAACCTGAAGTATTAAAAAAATGGTGATTCGAGTAAATTTGACAGCAGTGAATTATACTTTTAATTAAATAGGGGAGAGTCGCCAGTTGTGAGTCGGCTCCATTTGTGAGACAGTCGATTTTTTTTTATACGAAATATAAAAAAGCTGATTGGTTTACATAAAAATATTTCTTTTTATACGAGCCAACTTTTGCGTGTACACCGAAGCGGATACATGTATTGTTTGTGTTAGATGCCAACACTGTGTGTGAGAATCGACTAAAAAACTTTTTTATATGTGCAAAGTACTTTTTTTTAAGTTAATTAATTGGAAAAGCTAAATTTTATGCATTTTTATTTAGTATTTTCCTTCTATTTTGTAATGCAATATTGCATTGTTTCAATCTACAGTTGGAAATATTTTTTTTTCCTTTTTCAAAATAGCGCCAATTTCCGGATGTGAGACACAGCAAGTCACCAGTTATGAGACGGTGGCGCCACCCATCTGGAATAGCCTACATTTTTCGTTATGCAGCATAAAGCGCTCTGTTCAGATTAGTTCGTTACGTACATTTGATAATACAACAAATATTTAAAGTGTGGGAACATGCGCACAAGTTATTTCATTTGTAAGTGTCTCACATCTGGACACTTTTTTTTTTTTGACTAAAAAGATGTGCTCGGAAAATTGATCATAAAATTTTTCGGGTTCATCTGAACACTACACTATCCATTAATAAAAGTTGCGTATTTAAATTAATTTTTGAACGGTGTATTTCATTTACGATTTCATTTACCTATTTCCAATTTATAGGTCAAAAATAAAACCCGTCTCACAACTAGCGACTCTCCCCTAATTATTTTAGTAGCATTGATATGAAATTTGAATATGTTTGTATAAAGTTGAAAATATGAAGATTATTTAGAAACTTTATTGGTCGTTAAATATTCTATATTATACTATTTATCTGAAAAAGAAAATTATGATCCTCGACAATTGGTGCACCCTCGGTAATTGTTGCACTTACCCTATGTCATTATTCAAATAGTTTATTTACATTTTACTTATTGCTTCAATATCTTAATTATTGTGCGAAAATTTAAATTTTTTCTACCAGTTTCAAACTTTTGTTTCAAATTTTAATTATTTTTGTCATTCTTTAATTATTTTTGAAACTTTTAAATTATTTACAGTAGAACATTTCTAGTTTCAACATTTTGGGGGTACTTGAAACGATAGACTCGAGGCCCATCAGGGGTAATTGTTGCGCAGTAAGTTACTGCGCATGACGTAGACAGGCGGGCTAGTTTAAATAAATTTTGAAGTTTGTGAAAATATAAACATGAGTATGTAAATTTCAAAAAAATAAAATTTCAATAAACATTGCATTTCATGCTTAGTTACTTATTATCAATCACATACTTGGTAATAATATTTTACACTAATTACTTAATTAAAAAGTCTATTCTTAAAAAAAATAAATAAACAAATGCCAAGAAGTATTATTTGTTGTTGTATAAAAAACTTACATTTGCCTTGAAGAAAATTAGTATGAGTTACAATAAAACTTTTTATTATAATATTAATTACTTAATAATTATGGAAGTCTTTTTTCGTAAGTATTTTTTAAATTTATCACAATTTTCATAATCATATTGTTAAATTTCGTTTAATTAGTCAATAAACTCAATTCATAATTATATTAAAATATAAATTTGATTATTTAATAATAATAGAAGTCATTTTTCGTAAGTGTTTTTAAATTTACCGCCTTTATCAAGTATTTAATTTTACCGATGTCATGATTTGGTTACGTGGTGGGTGGTTGAAATAGAAGAAACTTGAAACGATAGGACTTTGAAACTAGAGACGTTCTACTGTACTTCAAATTTCAATTATTTCGATTCAATTTTTGGTAGGGGAGAGTCGCTAGTTGTGAGACGGGTTTTATTTTTGATCTATAAACTGGAAATAGGTAAACGAAATCGTAAATAAAATACACCGTTCAAAAAGTAACTTAAATACGCAACTTTTATTCATAGAAAGTGTAGTGTTGAGATGAACTCGAAAAATTTTATGATCAATTTTCCGAGCACATCTTTTTAGTAAAAAAAAAGGTGTCCAGTTGTGAGACTCTTATAAAAAAATGCTAAAATTTAAAATATTTGGCATGAAACATTATGTTTATTATAAATAACTAAATATATTGATAATACATATTATTATATACTAAATAAAAATATATATTCTTTAAAATATGACCATCAGTTTTCTTCATCGAAATCGCTGTCGCAATGTAGGCAAATGAAATAACTTGTGCGCATGTTCCCACACTTTAAATATTTGTTGTATTATCAAATGTACGTAACGAACTAATCTGAACAGAGCGCTTTATGCTGCATAACGAAAAATATAGGCTATTCCAGATGGGCGGCGCCACCGTCTCATAACTGGTGACTTGCTGTGTCTCACATCCGGAAATTGGCGCTATTTTGAAAAAGGAAAAAAAAATATTTCCAACTGTAGATTGAAACAATGCAATATTGCATTACAAAATAGAAGGAAAATACTAAATAAAAATGCATAACATTTAGCTTTTCCAATTAATTAACTTAAAAAAAAGTACTTTGCACATATTGAAAAAAAGTTTTTTAATCGATTTTCACACACAGTGTTGGCATCTAACACAAACTATACATATATCCGCTTCGGTGTACACGCAAAAGTTGGCTCGTATAAAAACAAATGTTTTTATGTATACCAATCAGCCTTTTTATATTTCGTGTTAAAAAAAATGGACTGTCTCACAACTGGAGCCGTCTCACAACTGGCGACTCTCCCCTATCATTTTTTAATTTTTAATCAATTTTGCTTCCTCATAGAGGAAGCGTTGTGATCGTTAAGATTTTCGATTTTCCAAAAATAGTGTAAATCGACTCAGTTTCCTCTGAAAAGTTCAAATTTTCATTCCTGAGAAAATGTCCGGATGTGTGTGTGTGTGTGTGTGTGTGTATGTGTGTGTGTATGTGGTAAATTTTTTGTCGCCAGGATATCTCGAGAACGCTTTAACGGATTTTAATAAAATTTGGATGACATATGAAGCTCACAAATATCTAAATTTGGACACAGGGATTTTTGAAAATACCCAATCAAATTTTTTTGAGCACCTTTTTTCATCGAAAAATATCGTTTTTTTGGCAAAAAAAAATTTTTCATGCTAAAAATTCAGACAAATGAATGAAAAAATCATATTCCTTGTTTCAAAACGAATCGATTGACCTATATAAAGTATATAATTGACCAAAAGCTCACGTAATAGTTCATGATTTTTCTTTTTTTTTCATCGAAAAATCTCGCGATTTGACAAAAAAAATTTTCATGCTAAAAATCCAACCAAACGAATTACAAAATCATATTCCTTGTCTCAAAACAAATCGAGTGACCTATATAACTTTTATATTTGACTAAAAACTCACGTATTAATTCATAATTTTTAATTTTTTTTTATTGAAAAATCTCGTGTTTTGCCAAAAAAAAATTTCTTGCTAAAAATTCAAACAAATGAATTAAAAGAATCATATTCCTTGTCTCAAAACGAATTGACTTAAAATAATTGACTAATAAGAAGACTAATAAGAAGGACAACATTAAAAAGGATTGAAAATTTTTAATATTTTTGAATCCCTTTTTCCGACAGCACTTTTCAATCCGTTGATAGCAACCAAAACCTATTAAAATTTTATCCTGGCAATACCATTTTAAATTTTTTTAAGAAGATTCGGATAGAAAGGTATTGGATAGAAGTTAAATAATATTTTGCAATGCAGTAGTATTATTGAACTTTATGCACTTTCAAATAAGTGAAAAGAAAAACGTCAACAGTTAACCTACAACACTTATCATTTCTCTCGAAAGAAGAGAACAAACAAATATATATTATTCGGAGACAGGAAAATAAACAACAATAAATCTTTTATTTGAAAAGTCGGAGTAATTGATGAAAAGATAATGATTTACACAAGAAGCACAATATAACCTAAAAACTCTGAATATAAAGTAACCTGTATGACCTATATTGCAGTTCGGAAATTAAAGTATTCTAATTATATAATAGAATATTTGAGTGCTCATGAATTTCTTTATTGCTAGTATATACTAATAACCGGCGAACTTCTTTCAAAACCACAAAAACACGAAATGTTAAACATCGCGTCAAACGCGAACTGACGCGAACAACGCGGAACTGACTTGGAAAGTATATTGAAATTGTCGGATTGAAAGTCATTTCTAAAATGTACACAAATTTAAAATGGAATTCGCTGGGATTCTTTTCACGATAAAACTAGCTATCATCACGAGATTCAAAAGTCGAGTCGGAAAAAGGGATTAAAAAAGATTAAATAATTTGCGAAATCATGAAAATTATTAGATTTTTTAATCTTTTTCAATGTTGGCCTTCTTGCTGGGTATGCATTACAAACGTTATAAACATTTTTTTCTTTCAAGTAATTAATTTTAGTTACTTTTAGTTAACCTAACTTCATCCGAAAATAACGGATAGTACGTAAGAAGTAACATTTATTCAATAAAATGCAACTTTTTGTTTCGTGTTACGTTTTTGTTGAATTTTATTAATCTAGATACTACAAAGAAACAAGCGTGAGTTTATGAACAGACAACTGATTTCGCGTTGATATTTATTTCATTTAATACTTTGAGATGTATATAGCCTGCAAATAATCAGGAACCTATGAAATTTTAAAGTAGGGGAGAGTCGGATAGCCCCGGACACTTAAGCTTTTTTAGTTATAAATTGTAAAATAATGTTCATAAAACTAATGTTTAAGGTTTTTTATAAGTTTAACATCATTAGTAACACTTTTAAAAAGCAAATTTAAAAAATAAACATATAGGAATTAATAAAATTAAGGAAATATATTACGCTAAAAATGGTTATAAAAAAAAAGTGTCGGGTAGCTCCGGACACTCAGAAAATTGTTAATTAAAATTTTTAAAAAGTACTTTTGAAGTAGAATACCTGATTTGTAACTATTATTTATACATTTCCTATACTTTTATTATGGATTAAACACTTCTTCTTAATCTTATATATTTCGCAATTAACCAAATATAAACATTAAAATTTTATTCTGACAGAAACGAGTGACTTCTACTATGTAAATTATGTCTGGTAGTATACGACAAAATATGTCCGTGGCTACCCGGCGATGATATATTTCAGTAAATTTGATATAAAAAGAAAGAAACTTTAAATGAACAAACAATATGAACAGATTTCATTGTCTGAAAGTACATTTAGGCATTGCTAAAAAGAAAGAAGATTATATTTGACATTTTGAAGTAAAAATTGTACATTAAATATGGTCTTAAATTCTTAAAAAGTCATTGATTTGAAAGGAGTGAACATGAAAATACGATTTTCTATTAATCCCATTAATGATAATAGACCATATTTTCAAAATTACATTTGATGAACATTTTAAACGATACAAATGTGATTTTAGACTTAGAAAGTAATTGGTTTATTCTATTTCACGTGTGTCCGGGGCTGCCCGCTGTCCGGGGCTACCCGACTCTTCCCTAAACTTTTTTTCCATGGTTTCATTTTTCGCGATTTGGTCCATGTAAGAAAGTATAAACGACTATGCGAGATCAGTATACGAGAAACGATTCTAAAATCAATTCACCACACACGTGTAAACTCATGTGAGAACACACGTACGAACTCATGTGCGTACACACAAAAGTACATTATTGAAATTAACTAAATTATTAAAAAAAATTCTTGCCAACGGGATTCGAGCCCATAAAACCTGAGTCTACAAACCTCTAAGTCTAAGAACTTAAACCTCTCGGCTACCATACGTATAGAAAGAACTTTACAAAACCTTAGTCATGTCTTTCCTGAGAAATTTCTGTGTTAAACATGATTAAGATTTTGTAAAGTTCTTTCTATATGGGCGATTCTTACGTAACTGTCTTACTTGGCGGCGTAGAAAAAATACACCTAAATTAAAAATATATTCTGAAGTGTATTAGTGAATTTTAAAGGTATATATGAGATTAACTGAAAACCAAATATACATAAATATATATATTACAACTTCTATTATATTGCACTATAACTGCTGAAATTTCAGCTCCGTGGCGTGTCCCTTTTGCAAAATGTTAACATTAATTTAATAATTTTCGGTGAAAATATCATTATTATAACTCAGCCTTTTTCAAGCATAAAGTGTCTATATTTATGAACAATTTATGTTTATATTGAACTTCATAATACCTTTTTCATACTTAGAATCTGTAAAAATATTTTGTCCCTCAATTTTTCCAATTTTTGAACGCAATCTGTAGACTTATAATTAAGGTGTCATGTGTTTAGTTATTACGTCTTCTAATAAGTTAAATCTCAATTTTGATCCATTAGCACTAAATCACATTTGAAAAAAGTTTTAAAAAAGAAAAATTTTTACTTAAAAAAAAAATTATTTTTGTGAAAATCGCATGTGTACAAAAAAAGCGTTTAGTTCCATGCCATTACTATTATATTACTGTAACAACTATTTGATAGAATTGTTACCATTTTCTTTAAGTTTTCATGTCAAACAAGCGATCTGCAGAAGGAATAGATTTATTTTGCAATATTGTAGAAGTGAGGTTAGAATAAATGTCAAATTTCAGCTCCATGGTATCACGTAAAACTTTTGCTTTATGCAGAGAAACTTTTTTATCTGTGGTGGTTATTTTAAAATATTATTCTAAAAAGTAGTTTAGCAATGCCGGATTACACTGCTCGATCTCGATTTCAAATTATCCAAAAAATAAAACGAAATATTCATTATTAAATATTGTATTTGCTGTTCTTTCATAAAATTTTATAAATGTTAACTAATATCTAAAATACTGTTAGAATATTAAATAATTATGAATTTATTATTTATTTTCGTTTTAGCAAAATATCAAGAAGAAATTTTTATTTTGTACAATATATTTGCAAGAAAAGGATGCGGTTCAGCTCCACATGGCAGCCAATTTTCAAAAATTTGCTATTATTTTCGTATAAATATAGTTGTAGTAAAATCGTTTAAAATATAATTAAATTACACCCTAATAAGAAAAGTAAGTGCAGAGAAACATTGAATAAAAAAATTTTTTTTTCTACCAAAACTTATCTTGAAATCGGGTAGTTACGCAAGAATCGACCATATACGTGTGGTGGTCGAGGGGTTTAAGTTCTTAGACTTAGAGCTTCTTAGACTCAGGTTTGATGGGCGCGAATCCCGCTGGCAAGAATTTTTCTTTAATAATTAATTTAATTTCAATAATGTAATTTGATGTGTACGCACATGAATTTGTACATGCGTACGCACATGAGTTTGTACATGCATATGCATATGACTTCGTACGTATATAAACACATGAGTTTGCACGTGTGTAGTGAATTGATTTTAGAATCGTTTCTCGTATACTGAACTCGCTTAGTCGTTTATACTTTCATATATGAGTTCTTACGTGCGTTCGTACAACTCACTTACGAACTCACCCGGTAAAAAGAGGTTGATTAAAACGCATTAAAACGTTTCAATGCGCTTTGATTCCGTTTTTGTATGAATGCCTTCAAATGCCTAAAAACAAATCAGTAGCCATATTGCAAGAGAAAATTGAACATGTGATTGTTATGTTTTACTCTGATTATTGTCTTTATCAATATTTTATTTTTTAAGTTCAAATATGTTAATAGGTTAACTTCAGCTAAATAGTAGACCAAAATAGAATAAAATATTAGCACTAAATTTAACACTTAAGGGGTTAGTACCACATCTCAGTGACTTTTACTGAAATTTTTTTTTTATCCCACAGGCACAAACATGGCGCTTTTAGATGCCTATAGGCAGGGTCAAAACGCATTCATTTGTTCGACCGTGTTAAAATGGCATGCATTTTTTCTACCTTAGGGAAAAAATAGACGCCATTTTCATACGGTCAAACAGATGAACGCATTTAGATCCTAACCTACAGCCATTTAAAAGCACCCCGTTTGTGCCTTCGGAATAAAAAGTATCGTGAGCAACACGGGTTTAAAGTCAGTCCAATTTGTTTACAATGATGTTTGTGTACTCATTTACGTCTCGGGCTTCGCCCTCGACTATCACTCGTACACAAACATCAGCGTAAACAAATGGCTGCCTTTAACCCCTTGTTGCTTAATATACTATTTTATTACAAAATTTATTTTATTTACTTTAAACTTTTTTTACATTAAAGTAAAGGTTTTAAGCTATTAAAAAAAATGTTATTCCTTGTTTATTAACGATTATCTTACTGTCATGGCCGCCTGAAAATACTCTTATTTGTGATTGGCGGACACGATATCTTAAGTTTAGGTGAATTAAAAAATAAAAATCAAGTAATTTCTTGAAAAGTAAGCTTGTCGATATCGTGTGAACCTCGATAAAAATTTTTCGATGAAAAAACGAAAATGGCGGAGTTTTTTCATTTTTGACCTTGTTTTTTTAATGTAAATTGTTTAAGAAATGAATAAAAAATGAATACAAAATTATAATTTTGGTTCACACGATAGCCGTACATGTGTAGAATAATCCATCCAAATTTTAGCCCGATCGGTGAAATAGTTTTTTTTCTAGGATGTCCGCCAGGTCAAGAAACGTTGTTTTGAGAAAAAGCGAATTTAAAAAAACACGTTCTTTATTAAGGAAATACCCTTTACGCGTCGGAATATGCAATTTACTGTTTAAAAATGTCTACAGTTCACAAGTTTTGACGAAATTTGTTAACTCTGGTTCTGAAATACTCAGGATTAATTACTTTTTCGATTTTTGGCCACGATTTCGGTACTTGAAGCCACTGTGGGTCGCGAAACTCTTACATTTTGTATCCCGTTTTTCTATACGCTATCCAAGTTTCCAACGAAAATAATAGTTTTCACACCATTTCTACATATACATACTAGAAGAATCTGCAGTTTTTGGAAAATCGATATTTTTGAAAAAAGATGTGGTACTAACCCCTTAACGTCATTTTCGTATTTTGTCTTGCATGCAACAAAAAATGACAATATGACTTTAAAACTTATGTTTGCGTTCACTCCTTCATTTTGTTTAGGTAAACTATTAGTATTAGACACAAAATCACTTTGTTTTTCACTTCAATAACGCGATTTAGTTAAAATAGATCGAACAACACAAAATAGAAAGATGCCACGACGACGCGCCGCAAAGAATGAACAAGTTAACGATCAGGGTTGCCAGCAAACCTTTATAGGTCGGCACCATCTGTCGAAAAAAAATCGCCAAAAATCGCCAAATGCGGGAAATTCAAAATGATAAATTTTTATCTTGTTACCAAATAATTTAATAATGTTGATGTAAAATAAATATTATTCATTTTTTATTCGAATATAATTACAATTATTTAAAGCAGCTCAATCAAAATATTTACAAAATAAATAATGGATGTAGGAATACAGGGAAATATTTTTTAACTCAGTTTATTATTGAAAAATATTTTTAATATTTAAAATTCCAAGGACGCCAAAAAAAGCGCCACGCGCCAAGCCGAAAAATCAGTAGCTATTTCCTAAAAAAAATCGCCAGTTTGGCGCAAAATCGCCAATACTGGCAAACCTGTTAACGATAGCAGAATGGCGTCTTTTTAATCTGCTGACATAGGCATAGAACGGCATTAAACTTCTTGAGGCATTGACTACGTTCAAAATTGTTTTCTTGAAGGCATTGACTGGCATTTAATTTGATACATTATCAGAAAGCATTTAATGGCATTTGGATCTAATTCGTGGTGTTTCGCTTGACGGTAAAGAAACGCATTCAATTTTTTTCACAAAATTTGTGAACATTCAAAATGACTATTTTTTTAAATGCCAATTTATGCGTTTTAATCAACCTCTTTTTACCGGGCATATAAGTACGCTGTTTGAATATCCTTTGAGTATCATTATACGCGACGCATGGCCGCCATTAACATAAGAACTTACATGCGTTCGTACTTATGTTCTCGCATAAGATATACGAGATCTCGGCTGTGTCACCTGAGATCTTATACGAGTACACACGTAAGTACATACCTACCTTCTTATGACAGATCTCACGCACGTTTTTACAGTAGGGGCGAGCATGGTTCCAATGACGTAACGGAGACGTATCACGGATCACTTAAATGATTATCTCGAAAGTTAGTTAGGCAGAATTTCAGAAGGCAGAATGTTTCTTTTACTAAATGTTTTTTTTCTCGAACTAGATTTTGTAAGAAAGCGCATGTAGACAAAAATTTGTAAAATCCAATTTACAATTATAAACATTATCGTAAACATTAATTTGGAAATAAGAGAAGTTGTAGTTAACTGTATTTTTAAATGTATAAATTTTAGTTTAATATGTATTTTTTCCAACCAAAATTTTATTTGGACCAATTTTTGTTAAATGTATTAATAGTTTAATACAAATGTCAGATAACCTAACTTTTAAGTGTCAGAATTTTTATAGAAGCTTATTTTCATTTCTCAAAATTTTTACTTCAACGAATTATAATTTGACAGATTTTATACAACACAGAAATATTATTTTATTTTTTATGAGTTAGAATTGTAATTTAATAGAATTTACATTTGTTAGAATCTGTATATTGCAAAATTTATATTTAACCAACTTTCTATTTATCCAAATTTTTATATAAAAGAATCTGTATTTAGTAGAATTTGTATTTAACAGAATTAAAATATAACACATAATTCATGCAACCGAATTTTCATGTAACAGACTGCTTACAAACCCGAATTTTAATGCGAAAGAAGTTCTATGTATTCAAACCCATATTACATAGAATCTCAAAGTGGCAGAACTTTCAACTGACCGACAACTCATATCGTCGAACTTTAGTTTGGCAGAATCGCTATGTGACATAGACAAACTATTTAATTAATAACGTGAAATTAATTTTTTATTAATATTTTTATTATTTTACTTATTTATTAACCAATTATATAATACCCAGACGTAAAATAAATCACTCTTATACTTATTTACTGATTTCGCATTGAACAAAGCATTCTGTGGCAGAATATGCTCTACACATAATCTCGTTGTTATCAAAAGAAAATTTCATTTTTATAATTTTTAGGCATTATAGAAAACTTCAATGGATTTTTCTATACGATTGAAATAGCAAGCAAAGTACATTTTTTGTACTAAAAGTACTAAGAAATACAAAATTAGTTTTAAAAAGTGATAAATTTTTATGAGCAATTCCCATTTCAAAAATTACTTTAAATTAATTTTGTGCACATACTTTAATATACCGTCAAGTGGTTAGAATTCAGAATTTGAAAAAATAAAGAATGTGTCTATTCAGTTATGTTGTGGACATCCTTCTAAAGGTGACCTATGAGTTAGCCGCCAAGAAAAAAAATTTTGTCTGAGTTATAGAAACTCAAAGTTCTGCACAAAATAGACCCCATGGTGAGGCTATTTTGTGCATCAAAGTTTGCTTATTCATAAAGTTCTGAAAAAAAATTTTGTGAACGTTTTTGCTGTATGAAGTATTATTTCTAAATATTCTAGAGTACAATAAAGAAAAACAAAGCTAGAAATATTTTTTTCCTAGGAATTGTTAAACTAATTTGAAAGTAAAACACTAAAATTTCACAAAAATGTAGATTTACAAAAAAAGTTATTCCTTTAAAAAAATTTTACTTAAAATAACTTCTATTACACTTCTTCAGTTATTTTAAGAGAAAAAATTTCAAAATTAACTTGAAAAGCATCTATAATAATAATCCGCAACTTCATTCATTCATTCATTCTGTCCACACCTGAAGTTGATCGTTTTTCTATTCAATTGTTTTTGAATAATGTTTTGCTTCTTGGTTTTGACACTTTTGACATTTGCTAGTTGAAAATAGGTTACGTTTTTCGTTTGTGTCAATTAGGTAAGTCCATTGACTTTCGTCTGAGGATTGTTGCGGACTTATTTTTGAAAAAATATTGTTCCACAACACTTAAAACTTGAATATTTCCTGGTTTCATTGTTCATAATATTATAGTGTAAATTCTATTTCTTTTAATGCAATTATTAATCAAAAGTTGTATGTTTACAACAGTATTTCGCGTATGTATTCAAAAACTATTTGATACGTGATATTGGAACTTACCAGAAACATAAAATGCTTAATTTTCAATATATTAATATTGATATTTTTATTAAAAAAGGATTATTTTAAAATAATATTTAAATTAGAAAAATTTGTACCCTTCGAAAAATTTTACAATTATTTTCAGCTTACAACTTTTTTACGGAACCTCCTACAAATTTCAGCTTTTGGAAATATTTGATTACAAATCTATTTGAACAAATCTATCTTATCGACTGATTAAGTTGACGTTTTTCGTAACGCTCTCACTATTTTTTGATATTTTTATAGTTTAACTTAGTATTAAACAGTGAGTGTTGTGTTATTACTTGTGTTACATAGTTAGAATTACTATGTCAGATTAATTTACATTTTCATGTGAAGAAATAGTGAATTTTTTACTTTTTTTCCCTCAACATTGTGTTGACTGAGATGGCCCTCTGTTCGGAATGTGAGTTGCAAGTTAACAGAAACACTGAGTCTGTGATCTGTTCAAAGTGTAGTGGAATAGTTCATCTTACTTGCGCTAATGTCAATATCACTAAAAAGCAGTTTGAAAAACTTAAAAAGTCTCCTAATGATTTTATTTGCCCTAAATGTAAATTGTCACAGCACAGTGACATCTTGAGATTGAACGAATCAACATCTAGTGACATGAGTAATAGTGTTGTACCTACTGCATCCCCCCTGTCTGAGGCTGTTCTACCTTATTAGATACCTTATTAGATGCAATACGGTTTGCCGTGGAGCAGGGACAAAGTTCCGTATTTACAAACCATCAAAGTAATATTGAGAAGTTGTTTCAAAAATTCGAATCTAAGCAAACTAAGTTTAATGAAGATCTAAATAAGTCGTTGTCTGTAATGATAAGTGATATCAAAGAAAATTCAAATAGAATTACTTTGATTGATTCGAAAGTTGAAATCAATAGTGAATCCAATGATGTATTGAAGACAGAAAATTCTGAACTTAGATGTAGGGTGGATCTTATGGAGAAAAAAATGAATACTCAAGAACAACTTATTCTAGCATCATCTTTGGAAATCCATGGACTTCCCTACCTTCCTAATGAAGATTTTTTTAAAACTTTTATTGACATTGCTGCTAAGCTTGATGTACCTCTTCAGAGAACTGATGTAATTAATATATATCGTGTACGAAAAGTTCCTAATTTGGAAAATTCTCAGCCTCCGTCCATTGTTGTCGTCAAGCTTGGTTGTCAAAATATAAGGGATAAACTGATCGAGAATCGCAAGAAGATGAAGGGTTTTTCTACATTGGACATTGGCTGGCATGAGAATGATAAGTTTTCCATTTATCTTCATAAATCTCTCACACCAGTAAATCGCAAAATCTACGCAACTGCACTTCAATTGAGACGCAATGGAAAATTAAAATACCTCTGGGTAGCTGGGGGCAGGATTTTTTGTCGCAAGAAGGATGGCGATCGGAGAAAGCAGCTTTCATCCCTGTCTGATATTGATGACATAAAATAATCAATCCTGGTTGTCAACATTTACATTTATGTTACTCTTTATTTCTTTTTTACTATTTCTTTTTAGTTTACATTATATATTGTTTTGCTTTGATCTTTTATATTTTTTCTTTAATTATTCCATTCATGGAATTTTTTTTATAATTTTTTCATTGCAAAATTTATGCTCTAAACTTGTCAAATACCTTATTAATTTTATTCATTACTTGGTACTAATTAGAAACATTTTTTGTTTTTTTTACTTACCACCAATAAATTATTCATACTACTATTTGAGCTACTACTTGGCTTAAACCGAATTTTACGAATAATTTTGTCGAACTTGAAAATTACATGCTCTTTCGGAGGGACAGACTTCTACGTAGAGGGGGTGGTGTTTGCCTATATACACATAAAAGTCTTAGATGCACGGTTGTGTCTGAGAGTTTTGAAGGAAATTATGCTACTGCGGAGTTTCTTTTCTTAGATGTCCGTGGTTTACGTGACAGTGCCTTATTAGGTGTTGTTTATAAGCCCCCTAATGCCTCTTTTGGTGTAGATTTTGAAAATAAAATTTTTTCCTTGATTCCTAATTTTAATAATATAGTTATCTTAGGCGATTTCAATACTAACATTAATATTTCAGATTCGAAAACCAAGTATTTTACTTCATTAATACATTCCAGTGGTCTTTTTATAGTACCGCATGATTCGACCCATCATAGCAATGACTTAAGTACAAGAATTGATGCTATACTTATCGATGATTTAAATAAGGTGGTTTCGATTGGCCAGCATTCTGTTGATTTTTTGTCTAATCATGACTTGATAAATATAGAAATTGAATTTAGTGGAAATTATTTACATAATCCCCAATCTCTTAATATGAAACGTAATTTTAATAATATTCCTGAAGATGAATTTCAACGGCATCTATTGACATACGATTGGTCTGCTATTTATTCCGATAATGATATCAATAATAAAGTAACTAAGCTCACATCTTATCTTAATTCGGCTTTTGATATTTTCGCGCCTTTGCATGTAGCATGTCCTCGTAAACGCTTGTCCCCTTGGATGACTGCTGAGATTAAAGTCCTTATTAAAGAAAGAAATAAGCTCCGTAGGCAGTTTAATAGAACAAATGATAGCAGTATTTTCGTATTGTTTAAAAAAGTTCGTAATCTTGTTCAAACCAAGATTAGAGATTCTATCAATAAATATAATTATAATATGATCCGGAAATGTAGTAAATCCGATAATATTTGGCATATTTTAAAAAAGATTAATATTATATCAAAAATATCGGGCAAGTACGAGTTACACTCGTACCAAGTCGAAGGGTTCCGTACCGCTCTAATTTTTTTCAATTATATGAGTCAGAGATTATTTGAATAATAATTTATATAATGATAAATTAAAATAATTTTTTTTATTTTTAAAGAAATTTAAGTATAAACTTAATGATTTTTATAAGATTGAAAATTTCCAATTAAATAGACTAAACTTTTTTATATAATTTTAAATTTTAAGGCCAAAAAAAATTTTTTTTTTAATTTTTTTTTATTTTTTAACTTTTAAAGTAATTTAAACATAAACATAAACATTTTGTACAAAAAAAATAATCTGAAACTATAAAATATTGTAGCTGTTTAGAAGAAAAAAATTTTTTTTGGTAAAATTTCAGTTTTTTGGAAAAAATGTTATGATAATAAATTTAAACCACAATTTTTATGGTGTTATAAAAAATTCTGCATAAAATTACACATTTTTAACCAATTCCCAACCTTTCAGGATAAATACGCTGAGCGCTAGCATAGGGGTTTTTTGTCATTTTTCAACTTTTCATTAATAACTTTTGAAAATTAAGTCCAGCAACGTTCGCTATATTTTTCCTGTAATCTACACGTAAAAATACCTAGGTGTACCAAATTTCAATACTCTAGGTCAAATAGTTTAGGAGATAAGGGGGGGGGGGGGGTAAATAGACATTTTAATGCATTTTTTGAAAAAAATCTTGTTATTTCCTTGACAACGCTATGAACATCACGTTCAATCATGTTCGCTATATTTTTCCTGTAATTTACACGTGAAAATACATAAGTGTACCAAATTTCAACTCTCTATCTCAAATAGTTTGGCCGCTAGGGGGGGGGGGGGGGGGTAATGGTTTTGGGCGACGGACAAACGAGTGAAAACATAAGGGTTCCGTTTGGGCACTTTGTGTACGGAACCCTAAAAAGGATGAATCTACTGATCTCAATTTCCCAACTAATGATTTACTAAATAATTTTTCCCATAAACCTCTTTTAAATATACCTTCCTCATTATCTTCTCTTACCTCTCCTAATATATTTGATGATACCAAATTTTTCTTTTCTGACATAACCCCTGATACCTTAATTAAATCGATCGCTGAAATCAAAACTAATGCTATAGGACCTGATGGAATTTCTATGAAAATGATTAAAATCGCGCTACCTATTATATTTCCTATTCTATTACATATATATAACTATTCTCTCCAAGTTGGACTTTTCCCAGTTATATGGAAAAAAAGCTCTATACGTCCAATTCCTAAAATTTCAAATCCTACTAAAGTTACCGATTTTCGTCCTATTTCCATTGTTAGTTCATTATCTAAACCACTTGAAAAAATGATTAATAAGCAAATTACAGAATATCTTAATTTTAATAAATTATTCGATCCATTTCAGTCTGGTTTTCGTTCCAATCACAGTACTTGTACAGCCTCCCTAAAATTTACTAATGATATTAAAATTGCAATGGAAAATAAGGACATAACTATAGCTGTATTTTTTGATTTTACAAAGGCGTTTGATTTGGTTGACCATAATTTATTGATCTCTAAATTACAATCTTTCAATATGTCGCATTCAGTTTGTTCCTGGTTCCAATCCTACCTTGATAACAGGTTACAGAGAGTAATGAATGGGAGAGGTAAATTTTCTGATTGGGGAAAAGTTGAATGTGGGGTACCCCAAGGAACCTCCCTTGCGCCCCTACTTTTCAATTTATACATTTCTGATCTAGGATTGCTACTTAAGTATTGTAAATACCATAAATTTGCAGACGATTTTAAATTATACATATCTGGTTCCCTTGCTAATCTTGCTTCTATGTTAAGAAAAATACAAATTGATATTGATATTATTACTTTATGGGCTAAAATGAACGGTCTTTCCCTTAATCCATCTAAAAACCAATGCAATTGTTTTCGGTCCTTCAAACAATCCATCCATGAATGTACTATCTTCCCTGCTTCCATTACAAGTTGAGGGATTGCCTATTGTATTTTGTGAATCAGTTAAGGATTTAGGACTTATTTTTGACCGTACCCTGACCTGGAAAGAGCATGTATGCAATATTTCACGCAAAACACTTATGACCTTGCAACGCTTAAATAGAAATAAGGCATCTTTACCGACCTCGACTAGAATGCTTCTGGTCAATTCTCTCATACTTCCTATCTTTGACTATTGCTGTGTAATTTATGATGATATAACAAATGAGTGAAACATTAAATTAGAAAGAGCATTAAACGCTTCCATTCGTTTTATCTATAATCTAAATAAATTTGAGCATATTTTACAATTCATGATTAAAGCTGGGTTATTGAATGTGGCTACCAGAAGACAATTTTTTATGGGTAACTTACTCTTCTCAATCTTTAAGAATGAAATTCCTCAATATCTATTTGAAGTCTTTTCCTTCAAAAATTTAAATGAATCGATCCACAGTAGGCTCAGAGAAAGAAATAATATACTTAGTATACCTACGCATCGCACTTGCACCCTTCAAAAATCATTTGTTATCAGAGCTGCTCGACTATGGAATAAAATTCCCAATTCGATTCGTAATGCACCTTCGCAAGCGCGGTTTAAAATCTCATTTTTTATTTTTCTGTTTAATCTTAAATCTCCTTCTTTTGAGATTTCTTATTGGTAATTAAACTGTTAAATTTTTTATTGTATTTTATTGTTAATTTTATACGTGAGCAATTAATAATTCAGTTATATTATTCTTACTATTCAAAAGAAACATGTTGTGTTTTTATGAGTTTATTGATCTGATAATTTTAGTTCTATTAGGTTCTACAGACTATTTAACTATATAATTTTATAGCTATATATTTATGTCATCTAATATCATTTTTCTCTATTATTGTTACATATTATTGTAAATAGATAATAACACTTTACTTCACTTTACTTTACCCTATTTATTTTACTCTTTTACTAAAGATAGATTTTTATATCTAATTGTAATTCCCGCTTATTTACTGTATTTTTTGGTTCCTTGAAGGGCTATGTTCAGCCCTAGGAACTTGTAAGTTATAAATAAATAAATAAATAAAATAAATATTGATAAAATTTACTTATTATTAACATTTTATTGCCGTGTTTTGCTTCGTTTTTAAGATATAAAATATTGAAATTTTATACTTAAAAAGGTTATATCTAAAACTTTAAGTTAGTATAGACTAAGTTCACATCGCTCTATTCAATTTGTAATTCAAATTAGACAAGCATTATTACATTCTGCCTAAAGTTTAAAACTTCAATTTAAAAATAGAAATCTAGATATTTATACCAGCAGTTCTTGTCCATTTTGTCCATTTGTAGGAGGTTCCACAGAAAATTTGAAAGCTGAAAAGAATTGTGAAATTTTTCGAAGTAAAAATTTTTCTAATATAAATACACGGAAAGAATTAATTTATTAAATTTTATTCAAATAGTCGATGAAACTCAGGACATAGAGACATTTGTATAAAACTTAAACTTGTCGACTAAAACTTAAAGACAGTCGATTAAAACGTGCAACACGTCGGTGAAAATTTGAGATTGACGTTTTAAAAATAAATTCAAACAACTTTTTAACGAACTTTTCGTCTTTTCTAGATCGCACACATACCATTTCCTTCCCACCTCATCACTTTCACACATTGTATAGAAACAGATTTACAGAATTCCTATGTTATCCTAATATACCTCAACGTTTGGAACTATATCGAACATTTCGTAAACAACCTTTGGTTACTTATTAATCAATTATTTCTCACTCTGTTTTACTACACCAGAATTTAAGTTTAATCGACTGCTTGACGATTCTTTCTATTGTACTTATGAATAAATATGCAATAATATTTTAAGTTTTATAAAAATGTCTCTATGTCCTGGTTTCCATCGACTTTTGAATATATTTTAATAAATAAATTTTTTCCGTGTATTATTTTAAAATAATCCTTTTTTAAATAAAAATATCAACATTAATATATTGTAAATTAGGCATTTTATGTTTCTGGTAAGTTCCAATAGATAATATAAAATGGACTTACACAACTATAAAATTGGTAAATTTTTTAAATAAAATAATACAATTTTAATAATAGTATAGTATTAAAAAAGAAAACAGTATTAAAATATATACAGATATACAACCTACTTTGTATTTTAACGGATTTGTATCAAAAATGTAAAGGGAGCGAAGGCCCTCGAACCCGTAAGGGAGAGTAAATAAACAGTAACCTACTTTGTATTTAAATTTTTTTTACAATTTTAATTTAATTTATGTTAAACAAAATTTATTAAAATTCTTATTATGTAAAATTAAGTTATTCTTAAATATTTTGAGTAAATTGAATATTGGTTTTTTTTTTTAATTCAGAAAATTTAATATTTCTATGAAATTTCATAAATGATTTGAAGATATGAAATAATAAAATTTTATTATCATTTATTCATTCATTCAGTCTTTGATTCTGTTTTTTTTATTATTTCAAGCTTTTAATTATTTCTAAAAAATACAATAAAAATAATAATAAAGAATGAAATATTATGAATTATATAATTGAAAAATAAGCTATGCACAGTTTTTAAACATTTCTTAAGGGGACGCCTAAGTCACCTTAAAACAATGCAAAAAGAGTCAAATTTCGGTACACTTTTCTCAAAAACTATTACTCCAATTGCGTTCTTCCTTGTTTTGTTCGATTACACATATAATCAATTGTATGAATAAGAAGTAATAAGACGTTATCTTAAATAGATATTTTTTTATAAACATTTATACCAAAATGTAAATAGCACTCCCAATTTTTCTGATTAATTGACTCACATCTCCGTTTATATAACTCAAAATGATGTCAAACTTCTTATTCGTAATCTTGAAACCTTACTGAACACATTAAAAAAAAACTTGTAAATCGGTTTAGTAGTTCAAGAGAAAAGTGTACCGAAAGATAAAAAAAAATTAAAAAATCAAATTTTACAGGAGAGACGAATAACTAAAAAGAAGAAAAATCTCATGAATTCCAGAATCAAATAATCCAAATTTTATGAAACTTAGTATACTGGGGTTTTTGGGGTCGCTGATTTTAATTCCGAAGTCAGATTATCAAAATTCAAAATGGCGGATACAATATGGCGGTCGGATTCTTTAAAATTGAACGAATTTGTATAAATCATAGAATATTGGGGTTTTTGGGGTCACTGATTTCAAATTTGAAGTCACATTTTAAAAATTCAAAATGGCGGATTCAATATGTCGACCAAACTTTTAAAAATTTATCGAATTTGTATGAATCTTAGTATATTGGGGTTTTTGGGGTCACTAATTTCAAATTCGAAATCAAATGTTAAAAATTCAAAATGGCAGATCGAATGTGGCGGACAAATTTTTTAAAAATTATCTGAATTCGCATAAATCTTGGTATCTTGGGGATTTTGGGGTCGCTGATTTCAAATATGAAATCACATTTGAAATATTCAAATTGGCGGATTCAACATGGTGATCAAATTTCTAAAAAATTACTAAATGTGCATGAAACTTTTTACTTTGACGTTTTTGGGGTCGCTGAGTACAAATTTGTTATTTGTATTTAAAATTTAATAATTTCGAATCTAATGTGAGGGTTGCATTTTCAAATATTGTTGGAATTTACCTGTATCTTGTTACTCGAAAATTTTTGGGTTTATTGATTTGAAATCTTAAATTGACCGCCATATTCTATCCTCCATTTTGAATTTTCCAAATCTGACTTGAAATTTGAAATCAGCGACTCCAAAAACCCCAATATACCAAGATTCATGCAAATTTAGTCAATTTTTAAAAACTCGTCTGCCATATTGAATTCGCCATTTTGAGTTTTCCAATACTGACTTAGAATTTGAAATCAGTGACCCCAAAAACCTTAACATACCAAGATTCATGCAAATTCAATTCATTTTTAAACATTCATCCACCATATTGAATCCACCATTTTGAATTTTTCAAATCTGACTTCAAATTTGAAGTCAGCGACCTCGCAAACCCCAATTAACCAAGATTCATGCAAATTCAGTCAATTTTTAAAAATTCTTCCCCCATATTGGATCCGCCATTTTGAATTTGCGAATCATGTCGAGAAATATATATGGAGTTTTGATTTATTCATTTTTAGTATAAAAATAACAAATTTGAATACAATTGAAGCTTTCGTACATAATTTATTAATAAACTCAAGGATTTATTATTCTCGAGAAAAAGTATCCAACTTTACAAATTTATTTAGGCTACTTCTACTCATCAGAAAAGGTTTTAAATAGTCTTCTTTTATTCCTAAATGAGTCTAGTTTTGGATAATCACATAAAAAGAAAATCGTTTTTTTGTCATTTTTCCACTTAGGCGTCCCCTTAAGATTTTCAAGTACCTTTTTGATTATTTGCTTTTCTTTTAAGCACTTTTTTTTCTTTAGTTTAAGGATCAAACCACTGACTTTCTACCAAAGGTGGTCACTTATCATTATTATTATAATAAATAACTCTCTCTAAAATTTAATATGTTGAAGATTATGGGAATGATATGTTTTCTTTCTAAATAAAAAATATTTAAAATATGCATTAAAAACGCGAATTTTTCTTGACACTTGCTTCTTTAATTACAATTTACGGCCGGAAAATAAAAAATTTATCTAAAGTAACTTCAGAACTTGAATTTAGACACTTCAATAATACATATAATATGGGTTTTAATATTTATTAAAATATATCAGCGACGAGCTTTAGTTGAAAGACAGTGGTTTGACTCTTAAAGCTTTTTTGTGCTATTAATTTTTAAAGAAAAATGAGTACTGCATTAAATTCCTTTTGAAAAAATTTAGTATTTTTATCTAAAAATTATTATTTTTTATTGCGTGAGTAAATTATTGAACTGCTTTAATATGCAATTTAATTATACATTTAAAATTAGAGACAATTGTGAATCTAATCATAATTCAACTAGATTAACAGAAAATGAGATAGACTGAAATACAGTTTTTACTCTAAAAGAATTAACTTTTTTTGGATAGACTAAAATTATAAAATTAATCATAAAATTTGGATTTATTTTAGTTTTAATGCATGTAAATTTTTTACAATTAAAACGTTTTTATAAATTGGTTTAAGTTTGAAATTGTTTTAATATGTATATTGTTAGAATTTGAAAATATTTAAAGTTGATATAATAATTAAAACATAGAATGATTAAAATTTGAAGCATTAAAAGTTTTCAATAATAATTGAAATTTATTAATATTAAAATTCAAATAATTCCAAGTTCCTAATAATTAAGAGGATGTGATGGATAATGAGGTTATTGACCACATGACCCACAGACTAAATTTTTCAGCGGTTTTTCTTTAGAACTAGGTACTGAATATTTTTCAATGCAATTTTGTCGAATTACCTAAGATATCGCCTGGAAGGTCTGCGTACCCCTAACTTATTTGGAGTTTGTCCCAAAATTAACTGTTTGCATTTTTTTTAATTTTGAACAATTTTATAAAATTAACTTTTTAGTCAAAATGAGAACACACGCTAGAGTCAGAAAGATCTTCCGGTTGATATTTTATATAATTATTATATACTAAGTTTTATATACAAAAATAGCTGAGAAATTTTGGCTTTGAGTCACGTGACTATACTGACATCATTTTCCATCACAAGCTCTTAAAGTTTGAAACACATTTTAAAATTGCATTAATAAAATTAAATTTAAAATATTTAGTTTATAAATATGCAAAAAGTTAAAATACATTTTGTTTACATTGTTGAGAATTAAAGTAAAATTGAATTATATATGTCTTAAAACTTTGGTTAAATATTACAATTTTGCTTAATTAAAGTTTAAAATAATTAGAATTTGAATCTATAATAGTTGGAAAATATTTTAAATTTGGAAATATTAAAATCTGTGTTGATAAACACAGATTGAAGATTGGTTTGCACCTAGAGAAGTTAGTAATTGAAATTTATATTGTTTAAAGAAATTTTAAGAATAAGAAACTTTAATTAATGGACGTTTGGAATAATTGAAATTTGTATAGAAATTTGAATATAATGTTAGTATATTTTAAAATAAATAATTCATTACGTTTTTTTCGCTCGCATCCTTTTTGCTATAAACTTTTGTTGTTTACTTTTTGATGAATCATTTTTTTGCATTTATGGGGCAAGAAATGCTATTAAACATTTAACTCAAAAAAATCATACCTCTTTTAACAAATCTTATCTTTCTTATTAAACTGGACTAAAATAATAATTATATATGTTAAAAAAAATTTTTGTTTAATTTGTTTAGGATCTAATAAAATTAATTTAAACTAAATCGGATTACTTTTATTATTTGAAAAAATTTTATTATTATTTTATAATTAAATCAATTATGTAGTAGAATATATAATTATTAATAATAATTAACTCTTAAAAAATGCATTTGACGGTACAAATCATAGTTTAATGAACAAAACTCTTTTTCTGATTTAATAAAAATTAAATAATAATTATGTAACAGTAAAAAATCAGTTATATTTTTATTTAATCTAATAATAAATTATCTAATATAAAGAAGTTCATAGCTTTTACATTTAAAGTAGTAACGAATGCAAAACGTCATTCTCGCGCGCTTTAGAGCGCGTATATTTTGCTAGTGTAATTATTAATGTTACTTTTTTAGGTTTTTAAGGCACCATGGGTAAAACTGAAACTTAATTCTTATTTCTTGTCTTTTATAACAAAAATAAGACAAAAATGTTTTAAAAGGAAATTCTAAAGTAATTTTTACTAACTGCAAAACAAATTATTTTAAAAAACTTGATTTTTAAGAATGCACAAAATAACCCACCAAATTCTGGTTTTTCAGTTTTTTACATTTTTTTCTTAAAAGATGCAATAAAAAGTTAGCGCATCACGTATAAATTATCACAACTAAATTGTCAACAAGTATTATATTAACACCTTTAGAAACACTTTTAAACTTCCGGAAATCTGAACAGAATTTTGAGAACTTTCAAAATTTTTAGCTTGATTTTCACGACTTTACGATTTTTTTTCTGATTTCTGATAAAGAATTAAGCAATTTCATTTAGTACTCTCGGTAGTCTAGATATCAGAAAATATATATACCAAGTAGTAAACTTAAACAACTAAATATAAAGATTTTATTCACTAAAAACCTCCCGTGCACAAAATAGCCCCACTTGACGGTAATATATTATAATAAATTATATATTATGTAATTCTATTTATCACAATACCTATATTAAAATATATTATATGTAAATTAAATATTTTGTCAATTAATTTAAATAATATATTCAGGAGAATTAATAATTAAATAAATAAAATTAGTAATCATATAATTAATATAAAAATACATTTTTTCAAAAGTAACTGTTTTAAAACAAAAAACATCTTTAGAGCCAAACTTCAAATGTGGACATAATGAAAGAATGAATGAAGTTCGCGATTAATATTATTAATAACTAGCAAAATAGGGTCGCATGCATTTCCTCCAAAACCCAATTGACAAACCTGCAATTGCCCGAAATTTAACTGTCCGAACTTGAATTTGTCCGAACTTTTAACTTCCCAAATTTGCATTTGTTATAACTTTAAAATCAACAAACCCGCATTTTCCAAAACATTTAAATCAACAAAATTGCATTTGGTAACATTTTTAACTCCTCGAACTCGTATTTGTCCGAAATTCTAAATCTCTGAACTTGCATTTGCTCGAACTTTGAAATCACCGACCAGAATATTCAACTCCCAAAATTTGCAACTGCCAGAACCTCTAAATCCCTGAATTTGTATTTGTCCGAACTTTAAAATCATCGAACTTACATTCGTACAAATTTTAAAATTTCCGAATTTGCATTTGACCGAACTTGCATTTGTCAAGTTCGGAGATTTAAGAGTTCGGCCAAACGTGAGGTCGATGATTTCAAAGTTCGGACAAATAAAAATTCGGAGATTTAGAAGTTCTGACAGTTGCAAATTTGGGGAGTTGAATATTCTGCTAAATGCGAATTTAGAATTTCGGACATATACCTACGAGTTTGGGGAGTTAAAAATTTTAACAAATGCAATTTCGTCGATTTAAATGTTTTGGCAAATGCGAGCTTGGTGATTTTAAAATTATGACAAATGCAAATTAGAGAAGTTAAAAGTTCGGACAAATGGGGGATTATTTCTCAAGTGTCACAGGTCCGAAAAGCAAGTTTATTCTATCGGGCTGAAACTTGGACAAAATGTTGTCCTATTGAATAGTAATGAATACAAAAAGAATATTGACTATAGAAGAAATATTTAGCGTGGGGGAGGGGATGATATTTTTGACTTTTTTAAGCAAACTGTTTACTTTAATAATTTTTTGTTCTTATAATTTAAATTTAAAAAATTCTTGTAATACCAGTTTTGGTAGATTTTTTCACGCTCTTTCGATTGGTCATATTGTTTTTTACAAAAAAAAATATTTTTTGATCCCTAAAAATGAAAAATAAAAATGACTTTTTCTTCAAAAAGGACATTTTTTAAATTTTTTTAAATTTTTTTAAATGAAAGCCCTACTTTTTTCCTATAAAAAATCTTTAAAGTAAAATGTTGGATGAGGACTCCTAATCATCGAAAATAAAGGTTGAATAGAACCTAACGCCTATGACATGACGCTCGCTGCCACTAGCAGCGGCACTGGTGCAGCGAGGCGGATCACTGCGCTGTTCCAAAGTGCCAAAATTTTATTGTTTATTTACAAAATTGTAATAGACTTAAAGTTACATTTAAACGCTCTCTGGATTTACAGGGTTGAGATTGTCATTACTGGAATGCCTGCATTACGTTTACTAAAAAATTTTGAATAAATTGAAAAATGTTTGATATAAAATTATTCCGAAAAATAAATAAATTTGATCGAAAAAATGAAAATTATATTTATACTTGCATGTATTAAAACTCCTGGATTTTTTAAGATCTGAGTTATAATCTATTTGGCAAGTCTAGTACGTCTAGTACGTTTTTGTCTTTTGGGAAGTAATCACATTTAGTGTCCAAGGAAAACTTTTTCAACGGCAGTCTTGCATCTTTAGTTGGTATAAATGCGTGATATTGTAGAGTTCCTTTGACCGTCTCTGCTGCATTAAATCTACTTTTAAGTTTTTCATCAGTTATTTTTTGATCTTTCTTGCTACTAAAAAAGATTTCAGTCATTTGACAATATTTTTTGCCCAAACGAATAAATATTTAAATAATTATTCCTAATTTAAATTTAAATACCCGCTATATTTAAAACAAATGAAAACAAGTTTTAAAGCCAAAAAAAAATTTTTTTTAATTTAAGGCAAATTAAAAACAATTTTTTCGGAAACTTTGTTTGATTTAGGAAGCAAATAATAAAAACTCCTAATGTTTATATTATCTTAATTACGTTAATCTTAGCTTATTCAGCTGTCATTATCAAGCAAATTTATCTGAAAAAATCCATTAAATTATAAAGTTATAATTCTTTAAACAAAAACAATTTATTCTGCATGCTTTTTAATTGTCAACATATAATTATATGTTGTTACTAATGCAAACCTTTTGTATTTTTCAAAACACCAAAATTTAACAGTTTAAAAAAATTATTTGTAAATCTAATAAATACTTAAAATTTAATAAGAATCATATGAAAATTTAACATTTTTATTAATTAATTTATTTATTAAAAGTGGTGGTAAAATTAACTTTAAATAAACTGTAGACGATTTCTCTAATATGACATAAGAGCAATTTTCTTTATTTAGGTTCAAATCAAATAAATTTGGTTTTAATTTTGCTTAGATAGTGATAATTTTAACAATAACATAGTTTTTAATTTGCACAATAAAAAGTATTTTTTAGAATAGTCATAAAGTGAAAATAAAGGCCGTAGCAGGATAAGCATGTAAAAAGTGCCCCGCTGGGATTGGGTCGCCAATTGGGGAATAATTTAGTCCCATTATGAAACAAATTTACACCAAGTACCAACTCAAAAAAAATTTTTTTTTTTAGTTATGAGCTTTTTTTGAAAAAATTGAAAATGTTAATTTTCTTCTAATTGGCTGAACCGATTTTCATAAAAAAAATATATGTTGTACAACTAATGAAAGCTATTTAAAAAAAAAATTGGCGACCAAATTCCTTCACTAAAAGAAGTAAAAAAAAATTATTTTTACTTTAAAAGATTTGTTTTTGGTAGAAATAGTTTCGGCACCCCCGCCTTTTTTTTTCTACAAAATAGTCTTCTTTTATGCAACAACATAATTTATTGATAAGATAATCGAAAGGGGACAACACATGTTAAAAAATTAAAAACTATTTTTTGGCCCCTAATTAGTATGCTCCTCTGTATAAATGAGGGGCCAAGTTTTTTTTCAATTGAAAATTAAAGAAAATGTTAGAAATTCATTGTCGGATCGGGGGGGGGGGGGGCCACGGGTGCTTGGCCCCCCCAAAAGCCTTATATTTAACAATAAGAGTGTCTCTCGTGCAATACCCCCTACAAAAACGTTGTCTAGATCCGCCACTGAGAAAATTATACATATCCAATGTTTGAGAACATTTTTCAACCAACTGTTTAAATAGTACATTTCGTAACAAGTGTGAACTGAAGGCGTTTTTGAAACGAGCTCAACTTTTTTGCAACGAGTTGTAGACGGCGCCGAAAGCGTCGTTCGCCGGAAACGAGTTGCAAAAACTTGCGCGAGTTTCAAAATACCGTTCACACGAGTTACGAACGATACTTTTCATAACAAAGTTCTAAAAATAGGCGTGTAAAAAACAAAAGAATTATAAATATTTCGATAATAGTACAAACTTACATAGCACTATTAACAATGAGTATGTATTCCAGAATGAAATAACTAAGAAACTAATAGATTTGTTCCTAGAAAAATACGGGGAAATAGTAAAAGGAGAAAAGTGTGATTCCAAGCTCCTTTGTAACTAAGTGGGAGAATGCATAACGGGGAACTCACACGTGATTGGTCCACGCTCGAGGCAGCGGGGAAGAAGGAGGACCGCCCACTGACGCGTAACACAGTTTTTCACGTAATACGTCAAGAACACTGTTTACCTCAGACAAACTGCGATTTAGTTTGGCGAATGTCCTATATAAGAAATCAGCTAGCTATTGGCCTGTAACGCAAAAATGTTACGCAGGACGGTTATGTAGAGAGAAACGAAGATTGAAAATAGTTTAAGATTGAGAGAGATAAAAAAGGTAGGTATAATTTGAAAATGTTCGTATAATTAAGACTTAAATCTAATTATCTTAATTTGGGATGCCAGGTAGCTTAAAAGAGAGAGAGGCTGTTTACACCACCTTACATAAAGTAAGTTACTTAAAATAAGGCATACTTAAATCGTGTTACATACATATATTCGAGTCTGCGCAGAATACCAGTGCCCAGGTTTTCCGACATTATATTTGACATATTTATATTCATAACCTCTAAATCAAAGGTTAGAAAATCGAACCTGTCAATATGAATCTAATATAATGTTGGCAAACCTGGGCACTGGTGTTCTGCGCAGACTCGAATATATGTATGTAACACGATTTAAGTATACCTTATTTTAAGTAACTTACTTTATGTAAGGTGGTGTAAACAGCCTCACATACGTCTGTTTGTTCGGTTTGTTTACATCGTTACATATTTTCGGTTGAGTGAAGCAGAGATAAAAGTGAATGCCGCGATAAATAAAATTACTATGAATTAATGTTATTAGTTGCCTCGTTCGGTGTGGCATCTTGTTTTAATTTTTTTGTGTCTAATTTTTCTGCAATCGTTAAGAGTGAAAAACTAACCTCAAATATTGTTTTGACATTTAATATCTTTTGAGTTGGTTTTCTTGTTTCGGGTTTCACTCCTGGACCCCCCTTTTTGCCTTTTACTATTTCCCCGTATTTTTCTAGGAACAAATCTATTAGTTTCTCAGTTGTTTCATTCTGGAATACATACTCATTGTTAAGTATGCTATGTAAGTTTTTACTATTATCTAAATATTTATAATTCTTTTCTTTCGGCGCCGTCTACAACTCGTTGCAAAAAAGTTGCGCTCGTTTCAAAAACGCCTTCAGTTCACACTTGTTACGAAATGTACTATTTAAACAGTTGGTTGAAAAATGTTCTCAAACATTGGATATGTATAATTTTCTCAGTGGCGGATCCAGACAACGTTTTTGGAGGGGGTATTGCATGAGAGAGAAAGAGATAGCACTATAGTGCTATCTCTCTCACTCTCATTGTTAAATATGAGGCTTTTGGGAGGGGGGGGGGGGGGGCAAGCACCCGTGGCCCCCCCTGGATCCGCCAATGAATTTTCTAACTTTTTCTTTAATTTTCAATTGAAAAAAATCTTGGCCCCTCATTTATACAGAGGAGCATACTAATTAGGGGCCAAAAATTTTGTAGAAAAAAAATGGCGGGGGTGCCGAAACTATTTCTACCAAAAAAAATTTTTTCTTGTAAAAAACAATATGACCAATCGAAAGAGCGTGAAAAAATCTATCAAAACTGGTATTACAAGAATTTTTTAAATTTAAATTATAAGAACAAAAAATTATTAAAGTAAATAGTTTCCTTAAGGGGGGAACACCAGTTGTAAGTAAAAAAAAAGTGCTTTTTCAAGAATTTTTTTCTAGAAAACCATGAAACTTTTTGAAGAATACTATTTATTAATTAAAAGTACATATTAAAAGCTGTAATTAAAAAAAAAGTGTTTTTCAACCAAAAGTTTTGAAGATATGAGTTATTGAAGAGACGCCTTCAAAAAAAAGGTGATTTGCGGTGATCAGGATTCCGCAAGTATGCTTCGTCTGAAATGCAAAAATGAAATTGATTTACATTTACTATAAGATTATCCTGTTAGTGATCGAAGGATTTAAAGAAAAAAAATATTTGACAAAATGGCGACCTGTCAAAGTAAAAAGTCTGATTTTCGTAAAAAAAAAACGGTCGATTTTCAGCTACATAAAAAAAATTTTTGCACAAAAAAAAATCCTTCGATCACTAACTCGGCTTGGATGTGTAAATTAAGCATACCGAATTTTAAGTAAATCGGTTTAATGGTTTTCAAGTAATCGTGATCACCGACTTTGAAAATGTCATTTTGAGAAAAACGCATTTAAAGTTTCAACGTACTTTTTTGTCAAATACTTGAAATGACCTTTGCTTGTCATATTACTCTATCTTTCCTCAAAATTATAAAGGGTAGGTACAAAAACTGTAAATTTAAGCGTAAAACAAAAGAAGAATAGCCATTGAGCACCAGGTGTAAGTGTTGGCAGATCTGGAGCGACCTGACGCTCCGCCGTATTGTGCTGTATATCTGATTTATTTTTTATCGGATCAACTTAGAAATTTCCAGACTTAAAAAAGATTTGATTTTGCCCTCTTTGAGATTTTTCTAGTTGAAAATGAAAAAATCGGTTTTTTGATAAAACGATGAGTTTGGGGGGGTTGCCGCAGGTTCTGACTATATTTTTTTCATTTTTGGGGTAGAAATGAACATTTTTTCTGCATGCATGAAAAAGAATTCATTTTGCCCTCTTTGAGATTTTTCGTGTTGAAAATGAAAAAATCGGTTTTTTGATGCGCAATGTCAATTATTAATCTAATAAGTTTTTTTTAGAAAGGACATGCTTTTACTTATCATAAAGAATATTAAACTGCTCTAACCTTTTAGAATTTCCAAGTCATCTTTTTAGCTTAATTCCTAGGCAATATACTTGAATTTTACCTACATTTGAAATGGCAACTGTTAATGTAAATTGAGAAGAATTTGAGAATAAATGCAAAGAGATAATAAAAGGAGCAAGAAACCGGCGTATGTGGAGTACAAAGTAGCTGCAAAGTGTAAAATGTATTTTAATAAGTGCTAAAGCCGGCTTAAAATAAGGCCCTTCTTATTACCATTATTTGAAAAATTATGCCATTCTTCAAATTCAAACTGGAATTTTAAAAAATGACGATGTGTGCAATGATATAACATCGAGTTAAGGGAAGCTGCATCTCATTCGTTTATAACGGGTGGGCAAGGGTTTAAAAAATATAATTGCAAAATGGCTTCAAATCAGTGTAATACCAATTGGTGGGTTCTTGCTTTAAGGCAAAAATAAAATGTAACTCGCAATGTCATCAATCTTCAACATGTTCAAAGAAATAAAAAATTGGAGTCATTCACATATGCACTGAAAACTTTTATGTATTAAAATAAACTGCAGAGCTTTCGTTTAAAGTCAATTTCACATTATTTACATTCAATCTGGTATCAAAAAAGAGCGTTGCAGCTTAATTCAATCTTAAACAATTTTCTGTGTGAACATTTGACCAGAATTTATTAAATAAATAAATGTTTGATAATAAGTTGTTCTCCTTAAATTTTTTTAAGAAAATATTCCCTTTTTTTATTACTAACATTTGTTTTCCAAATTATTCACATTTAGGGAGGGGGGCGGGGAGAGGACTTTCATTTTTCTTTAATTTACTCTTACAATTAGTCAAACATGTAAATATTCCTATTTTTCTATTTGCCTGACGCGCTTTAGGCAATTTTTAGAAATGCCTCGGCATTAAGTTAAATGACTGATTGAATCCAGGCAAATAAAAGAATAGAAATAAAAGAATTCTTCCACGTATTATTTAGGAAGTTGCCCGCGTTTAGCTTAATGCCCAGGAATTAAGATTAATGACGGGTTTTTCTATTTGCCTACGACATATATATGCGGTCGTCCATAAACCAAGTGTCGAATTTTCGGCAAATTTTGGACCCTCATCCACTAGTGTGATGAACTGTCATGTTCTTTAGGGCCCCACCCCACTTCGTGGGGTTTAACATGTGACTTTTAAAGTTATGAAAATTGCTAAAAAATCTAGTTTATTGCAAATTCTACATATGGGTGATTCTCCAGAAACACGGTACTTTTGATTCTTTGATTAATAACTTGATAAACACTATCTAGATTTAGTTAAATTTTTTAAAATTTTTTTTTTCATTTTAATAACACTTAATTAATTCTCTAAAAATATAAAGATTTTTGATTTCCCAAAATTTATTTTATTACCTGAAAAGGGCTAAAAATGTACTTTTTCTATTTCCACAAGCGGAATTTGTCATCTTTGGACAATCATTTTGACATTAAGTTTTAAACTATAAAATTTTCCATTATAAATATTTTAAAGTGTGGCTCAAAAACTGCTATTCCCTAAAAGAGCTTTTAATTTTTCATTCATTTTAATAAAAAATTGCTCAATTGTTACGTTTCTTCCTAAATTGTTTTTTGGAACCGGAGTTGAGAAATAGTCGAGGTTTTAGATGTTTTGCTCATTATTTTAATTAAAAGCAAATTAATTCTCACATAAATTAGTGTAAAAATAACAATTACACGATTAAAAGAATGCAAAAAAATTTATTTTAAAATATTATTAGAAAAAATTTTCTTCTTTCCAAAAGTGTCCTGTTTCCAAAGAATTACCCATATATTCAAATTAAAAAGCCATATTATATTTTTAAATCTTTTATGTAAGCGGAGCACGTTTTGCTCGGTTTCTTGGCGCGCTTTTGAGACCCAAAGCAGACTATTACGTCAGCCAGTAGTTTTGCCGGCCACGGCCAACCTACTGCCTGACGTATGGTCTCCTTTAAGTCTCAAAAACTCGCCAAAAAACCGAGAAAAACGTACTCTACTTACATAAAACATCGTGTGGACCTCAACTCAAAACGCATTTCTCGTCCTCGTTTTTTTACAGTACTATTAACATCGAGATTTTTACACATGCAACTCATAAGGATAAATAATTGTCTGAAATACTGCATTAATAACATCACTTCTAGATTATATATTACTAATTCTAATGTGAAAAATGTAAATTCAAGAATTCAAATTCATATTTCAAAAAAAAATTTTAGTTAAAATATTATGTGACTTTAATGAAAGACCCTTCCCCCCCCCCAAGTCTTTAATAAAAATGAAACTTACGTCTTTGCGAATAGCACCTTTGATGACTTGAAGATTTTTCATGGGTTGAGCGATTACAGTTCCTTCAATAGCAGTTTTAACTGCTGCTTTTTCATCGACTATTTGTATCTTAATAATAATACTACATGCAGAATTATGTTCACAATTAGGTGTGAAACACGCATATCCTATTACATCCTGGAAATGAAAACATATAATCAAAATTTAAATTCAAGTATTTAAGAACTCTTTAATTCTGTCAAATTTTGAAAATTTTCATACTTTGAAGCAAGCAATCTGAAAATTATAAAACTTTCGTTTTTCCTACCTTATCAGATAATTTTCTAATTGGAGATAACTGTTCTTTCATGGCCTTCCAACAAATTGGATGAAAATTAATTTTACATGGATTTGTAGAATTATTGCAAGTAATCCTCACCATACCATTAAAAGTAGGATCACTGAAAATTATTTTTTAAAACTCTTTTTTAATATAATAATTTAAAAATTTTAAAACTGTCATACAATCTATATATCGTCAGAGCTACTGCAATACCGTTAATCTACACTCGGTTAAAACTGCGTATCTACAAATCCTTTAAGGGCTACTTTTTGTGCAATTTGCATTGCAATAAAGCCCTTAATAAATTTGTAGATACAATTTCAATTAACCAAGTGTAGATTCGCGGTGTTGAAATAACTCTGACGATATTTTAAATTAAACTAATAATAATAATAATAACAATAATAATAATTCTTGATGTTGGGGCAAATGTTGGGGCGATTTTATATCGTGCGGCAGAAAGAGCTGCAAATGAACTTAGTCTCCTATTTAAAGCCAGTGATATGGAGCACGGGTTAGCATCGTTAACACCATTGATGCTTAAAAAGTGTATCAAGGAGGCAGAACGAGCGCTTTTGTTACAGGAACATAAAAGCAAACCTGTTAACGGGCAGTTCTATAATCTCATAAGTGAAATAGGATTGTCTCAAGGCTTGACTTTTGCTTTTCTTAAATCTGCTGGTTTGAGATCGGAGACTGAGGGATTTTTGTTCGCTTGTCAGGATGGTGTAATTAATACTCTGGTGTACCGCAGTCGTGTGATGCATATACCTGTCGACAATAACAACTGTCGAGCATGTAAGCAAAACCCGGAAACACTTGGTCACATTCTAAGTGCGTGTCCGAAGTGTGCATGTTACAGGTATGTAGAAAGACACAATGCTGCTCTTAAGGTGCTGTATTATCACCTTCGACACCAGTATGCTATTGATAAGGAACCCATCTTCCCGTATGCCCAAGGGGATCAGGAATCCGTTGTGGAAAATGAACAGTGTCAGATCTACTGGAATTTTTCTTTTCCTACAACTCATCGTATCAGAGCTACTAAGCCTGATATTGTACTCCAGGATCATAAAAGTAAGATCATTTGTGTGATAGAGTTTTCGGCTCCTGCTGAGGGCAACATCATACAAAAGGAGGATGAGAAACGGACGAAATATCAAGATCTTATGTTTGAACTGAGCCGAATGTATCCAGGTTATAAAATCCGATTAATTGTTCTCATACTAGGCTGTTTGAGAGGGATTAAAGCTTCATTTGTAAGCCAATTGAAAAAGATACCAAACTGCGAACGTCAAGCTGAAGCATTGACGGTTCGTATGCAAAAGGCTGTCCTTCTGAGTTCACTTAATCTGATCCGACAGCACTGTTCTTCATAATATAATATCACGAAGGTAGCTCTAAAAAAGCATCCAATAGCGTTCCTGGCCACCGCGTAAGAACAACAGCGGCAAGGGACAGGAACACCTACAGAACAGTGAACTGAAAACACCTCGAGCAAAAGAATCGCGCTCTAGCTTACTTTTCAGGACGGAAGGAGCAAGAGCGGATAAGAGTACGTAAGGCAAGAATCGGAGAGGTTGTTTTAGTGCGGTATTACCACAGCACGTGGTTGAGTCCCACACGAACAAGTGCGTAAAGGCATTTTTTCCTCTCCTAAACTTGTTTTGTGAAAAAAAAATAATAATAATAATAATTCTTCAGTAGTATAGTGGTCAGTATCCCCGCCTGTCACGCGGGAGACAGGGGTTCGATTCCCCGCTGGAGAGCCACTCGACATCTCTGTGGTAAATGGTAACGTCCGTTACCGAATATCACAGAATTGCCTCTAACGCGCAGCGCCACCCACAATGGGTCACTCTCGGATGGAGACCAGGGTTCAGTTGGGAGTGGCAACAGGATAGAACCCAGGCAACGATCAGGCATTGACAAGGGACAAACTCGTACACGTTTAAAGTAGACGGACCAACTTCGAAAGAACATCTTAGACTGTTGGCGACATAGCTCTCCGGACCGAAGAGGTTGCATGTTGAGGCTTCATGAGCGATGGAGCAATATGCATCCCCAATACGCACAAGTGAAACCTCAGTACTTACGAGATCAGGTATCCTTTTTGCGAAGGAAAGGCCATGAAGTTCTTCCAGAAGAACCCTCTGAGAACATACCATCAGTTCTCACAACAACACCTTTGCAGACAGTCTAGTATGTAAACATAAGAGCAAGGGAAACCAAAATTCATCTTAAGGTTTCCATTAAAATGGACAAAATGGCTGAAGCGAATAGAGAAATTTCATTACTTCCAGAGGATGAAGATCTCTAGATATTGAACTGTGCAGTCTATGAAAAAGCAGTTTTTTTGGTTCGTGACAGTAACAGAAAATCTGTTTCAGAACGCGTTGCCAAGACCTGTAAAAGAATTAGGCAGGTTCAGTTCAAAATTGGGGTGGCTAGACGGAATGCTTCTCACCTTCAGAGTGTGATTGCTTATTTAGAGACGAATCGGAGATTTACACCTAGAGTGTTAGAAATATCCCGATCTCTGAAAAGATTGCATCATACTTTAAATAAATCTAAGCTGCAGACCATCAAGCAGCATTAGACTGAGAAGATACGTTCTCTTGTGGTCATAAGAGAACGTTTAGAACGTCGGGTTAAGTGGATAAAACAAAATAATGTTTTCGGAACTAATCCTTCCCACCTATTCGGTATAACATCGCCGGTCGTTGACAGACCACCATGCCGCGAGGAGATCAAAAACTTCTGGAAAAACATCTATGAAGCCTCATATTCGTTGAATGAAGAAGACGCTTCTTTGCCTCTTTTCCGTAGCTTTTGTCTTAGACAAGGGCTTGACCATCATGCGGAGGAATGCTCATCATTTACTGAGGAGGAAGTGAGAAATGTAATTGCTAAAACTAAAAACTTTTCAGCGCCTGGGCCGGATAAAATTAACAACATGTGGTGGAAGAAGTTTACTTCAACACACCAACACCTGGCCCGCATATTCTCAACTTTTCTCAACGGTGGACATCCCGTACCACAGTGGTTAGTGGATGGACGTACGGTACTATTGCCAAAATGTGGAGATTTGACTTGTCCAAAGAAATACAGACCAATAGCTTGTCTTAACACCTGCTACAAGCTATTTACTGGTATCCTTAAGGAAAGAATTTTATCATCTATTCAACCAGTATGGAGTACAATAGGCGAACAACGAGGATGCAAGAGAGGTCTGGCAGGTTATAGGGAGAATCTACTGATTGATAGGTGTGTCACCCAAGACTCGATATTTTATCGACAAAACTTGTCCATGGCTTGGATTGACTACCGTAAGGCGTTTGATTCCACCAGTCATGAGCTTATTATTAAGCTTCTTGAATGTCTTGCAGTACATCCAGACATAGTGAGATGCTTGAGAGAGCTTATTCTCTTATGGAGAACAAGGTTTG
The DNA here is from genome assembly GCA_037103525.1 of Ganaspis brasiliensis. NCBI lineage: Eukaryota > Metazoa > Arthropoda > Insecta > Hymenoptera > Figitidae > Ganaspis > Ganaspis brasiliensis. The sequence goes on along the minus strand of JAZKLR010000828.1, from coordinate 18,784 downwards.
TATTAACATCAAACAAGCAACAGGTGATGACTGACGTCATCATCTACAAAAGAGGAGTTTTCCAAGGCGACTCTCTTAGTCCTCTATTGTTTTGTATCTCCCTCTTGCCTCTGTCTGTTGTGCTTCGGGAATAACACTCTGGATACTTGTGTGGCAAACCAAGAGATAGAGTACACAAGATTAACCACCTGTTTTACATGGACGATCTTAAGCTCTATGGCTCCAGTAAGGAAGCATTGAAAATTCTAGTGTTTGCAGTGGCCAAGTATTCCAGTGCAATTGGAATGAACTTTGGACTTGATAAATGTGCTGTTGTCCATATGAATAGAGGAAGACTGGAAACATCTGAAACATCAGGCGATTTAGACGATCTTCAGCTTATTGGTGGCAACACCATTCATCATCTTGGTAAAGGAGAAACTTACGCATATCTTGGAATTCCACAATCGGAAACTCAAGATGTGCGTGGGCTTAAAGATCATCTCCAAATTAAATATCGAGGTCTTCTCAGAAAAATTTGGTTATCCGAATTATCAGGGAAGAATAAGATATAGGCCACAAATGTATTCGCCATTCCTTTAATACTCTACACATTTGGAGCTGTTAAATAGAATGTGGATGAGCTGAAGATACTGGATAGACAAACGCGCAAGATGATGACAGTACATCGATGCCATCATCTAAGGTCTTCCGTAACTCGAATTTACCTTCCACGAGAACAGGGAGGAAGAGGGTTACTAAGTTTAGAATGTCTTCATCGCCGTATTTTACTGGCTGCAACATGCTCAGTGATGAATAGTACGGATCCTTTAATGCAATTTGTCCATCATCATGAAGTTGCAAACAATAGGGCATTTTTATATCAAGCGGCAAATACAACGGCAAAAGAACTTAATCTTCGATTTGATACAAATAATACCGAACATGGAATAGCGTCATTACCACCTTTGATGCTCAAAAACATGTAAAGAATGCAGAACATGTACTTCTTTTAGAAAAACATGTTATTAAGCCTGTTCACGGATAATTTTATAATATCGTCAGAGAAATGGGATTGTCTGTAGGTTTGTCTTTTGCATTCTTTAAATCGGCTGGATTAAAATCAGAGACAGAGGGATTTTTGTTCGCTTGTCAGGATGGAGTGATTAATACTTTGGTGTACCGCGATGCATATACCTGTGGACGATTCCAACTGTCGTGCATGCAAACAATACCCGGAGACACTTACAAGAAATGCTACACAAGTGTAAATCTGGGATCGACTTCTGCCTCGGACTATTTTGTAAAGAATCGAAAAATATTTGACACGTATATTTTCGTTTCGGCAGACATGTTGTTTTAGGGGTTAAAAATGAGGATTGAAGATTTCGATTTGTTAATATTGTGTAATAAAGTGTTTCAAAAAATGAAAATTTTTGAAAATCGATGAAAGTCGCACGGAAATCAACTAAAAATGGAAAAAAATTAACTCTATTTTGTTATCTTTGATCTATAGTGGTAATTTTTTTACATTTGTAGTCGATTTCCATGCGACTTTAATCGATTTTCAAAAATTTTCATTTTTTGAAACACCTTATTACACAATGTTAACAAATCGCAATCTTCAATCCTCATTTTTAACCCCTAAAACAACATGTCTGCCGAAACGAAAATATACGTGTCTAATATTTTTCGATTCTCTACAAAATAGTACAAGGCAGAAGTCGATCCCAGATTTACACTTGGGTAGCATTACTTGTTAGTCATATATTAAGTGCCTGTCCGATTTATGCATGTAACAGATATATAGAAAGACACAATGCTGCACTGAAGGTTTTGTATTACCACCTTCGTCACCAGTACGTTATAGATAAGAAGCCCATTCTGCCGTATGCCCAAATGGATCAAGAGTCCGTTGTAGAAAATGACTAGTGCAAGATTGAGTTTTCGGCTCCTGCCGAGAGAAACATCATTAAAAAGGAGGATGAGAAACGGATCAAATATCAAGAGCTCTTATTCAAATTGAGTAAAATGCATCCAGGATATAGAGCCCACTTGATTGTTTTAATTCTCGGCTGCTTAGGAGGGATGAAGGCTTCATTTGTGAGCCAACTGAAGAAGATCCCAACCTGCGAACGTGAAGCCAATTTGTTAGCAGGTAGAATGCAGAAAACAGTTCTTTTAAACTCTCATTTTCTGGTCCGACAGCACTGTTCCTTGTAAAAAAAAGTAGCTCTAAAAAAGCATTCCACAATTTCATGTCGGCCGCATAAGAACATCGGCGGCAATGAACATGAAGACCCAAAGAACAGAATGCTGAAACTATACAGAGTAAAGAAAAATTATGCTTTTGCTCACCTTCCAGGACGGAAGGAGCAAAAGTTGATAAGAGTATGTAAAGCAAGAATTGGGAGAGATTGTTTTAGTGCGGTATTGCCACAGGGTGTGGTCGAGTCCCACACGAACAAGTGCGTAAATGCATTTTTTCCTCTCCTAAACTTGTTTTGTAAAAAAAAAAAAAATAATAATAATAATAATCTGGTTCGGCAGCACTGTTCACTTTAACATCTTATTCGGTAGCTCTAAAAAAGCATCCAACAACATTCTCGACCACCGCTTAAGAACATCGGCGGCTATGGGCGAGGACAACAGTGCAAGAAACATGGAAAACGTCTCGAGTAAGTGAATCACGCTCTTGCTAACCTTCCAGGACGGAGGGAGCAGGAACGGATGGAGTAAGTAAAGCAAGCATGGGAGATGTTGTTTTAGTGCGGTATTGCCACAGCACGTGGTTGAGTCCCACACGAACAAGTGCGTAAAAGCATTTTTTCCTCTCCTAAACTTGTTTTGTAAAAAAAATAATGATAATAATAATAATAATATTAATAATCCGTCTGAGGGCAACATGATTCAAAAGGAGGATGAGAAACGGACGAAATATCAAGATCTTATGTTTGAACTGAGCCGAATGTATCCAGGGTATAAAATCCGGTTAATTGTTATCATACTAGGCTGTTTGGAAGGGATTAAAGCTTCATTTTTAAGCCAATTAAAAAAGATACCAAATTGCGAACGTCAAGCTGAAGCATTGACGATTCGTATGCAAAAGGCTGTCCTTCTAAGTTCACCTTATCTGATCCGACAGCACTGTTCTTCATAATATAATATCACGAAGGTAGCTCTAAAAAAGCATCCAATAGCGTTCCTGGCCACCGCGTAAGAACAACAGCGGCAAGGGACAGGAACACCTACAGAACAGTGAACTGAAAACACCTCGAGCAAAAGAATCGCGCTCTTGCTTACCTTTTAGGACGGAAGGAGCAAAAGCGGATAAGAGTACGTAAGGCAAGAATGGGAGAGGTTGTTTTAGTGAGGTACTACCACAGCAAGTGGTCGAGTCCCACACGAACAAGTGCGTAAAGACATTTTTTCCTCTCCTAAACTTGTTTTGTAAAAAAAAACAATAATAATAAATGAATAATAATCAATAATCCTGTAAGAGAGTCATTAAAACTCATTGGCTTACAAGAAAAGGACCAAGTTTGTTGCTGACAAATCTAATCGAAGCATTGTCCAGTTATATGTAATAATAAAATATTTATTGTGATAAAGTACTAAGGCATACATTACAGCCGTTTTCAAGTTCTTATCTATTTTTTGGCGTAGGATAAAAAAACCTACTAATAGGCACCTTTCTGCCTGTATTGAAAAGTTATCTAGGGGTGGCCAACTAGACCAACCCACTAAAGGTAAATCCTTATTCGATACCTCCTTAGAAAAGTATACCTTTTTGGAGTAGCCTATCTCACGTTATTTACTAACCTATTTTGAATCATTTATTACTTTGTTTTTCTTTTATAATAATGTTTTATTGAAACACTCTATCTTTATTTTTATGCATTATATTTATTTGGTTATTACTTTTTTATAAATATTTATTTATAAATCATAAAATTATCCAAATTACTTCATATAGGGATCGTTAGATGTGGATTTTGATAAGCTTCAATATGGTGTATTCAGAATTGCAGGAACTTCATTTTTTTGTAAAATATTTCAATTTTTATAAATTTTTATTAATTAATTAATTAATAATTCAAAAACAACAAAAAACGTCATTTTGTTCTTTTCGGATGTTTAAAGTACAAATCTTGAGCTTTCTTTTAAGACAAAAAAAAGAAAAAAAAGGCTGTATTTTGAAAAAAGAAGTCAAAACCATTTTTAATTTTCAAAAAAAAGGGTTAAATTTTGAATTTTTAAAAAAACTTTTTACCACGTGAAAGAGCAGGAAAAAACCTTTTGAAAACATGTAGGTGAACATTTTTTTTCATTTTGTTATTTAGCGGCTACAATTTTTTGAAAAACTCACTGTTCATACTAGACCAAAATTTTCAACCCCCTCCCCCTCTACAATTTTAAATAAAATTACATAATATTTGGTGGTTAAAGTACTTACCCATAGCACTGATGTTTATGCAAATAACAAATAATTTAATTACTATTACAATGCAAAAAAAAGGGGGTGGGGTATCGGTTTCGAACCACCTCCACTATTTTCACATAATGTCTTGCTGATTATTTTTGTAATGTAATATCACAAAGTAATATTAAGTAAGTATTATAGTAATAGTACAGTGACATTGTGGTAATATTACATTTAAACATAATGTACAAAAAATTTGGGCCGCTGAGTTTTGAACCTTTATAAGTGAACCAACTGAAGAAGATAGACGCCTTAAACCTCTCGGCTATTTAGCTCTGAGAATACATTTCAGAAAGTGTTCTTCATATTTTACTACATATTTGTAATATTACTGTAATATTTGTAAATATTACTACAGGGTGTTGTGGGGCAATGTGCAACACTTTTTTTCGTTGCTCGTAAAACATGTCCTATAATCAAATTCTTTAATATCTTATGATTAAATAATGTAGAGGAAGGAAAATACTAAATTTCTGCATCATTAGATTTTCAAAATTTGGAATTTTTCTTTAAAAATTGTCGCTTTTTCAAAAACACCCGTTTTGGCATTTTGCAAAAAAGTTGGGGCAATGTGCAACATAGCTATAGTACGCAGAAAAAATTGATAAATATCGATGTGAAACGATTAAAGTATTAAATTTAGGCTTCTTTAAAGCAAATGAATCAAAATCTGCCAAAACAAAAAATTCCACTACGATATAGTCAACTTCTGAAAAGTGGAAATTTCAACAGAAAGAAAAAAAATGTTGTATTTGATTTTCGATTTATTCTTTTATTTTCGAGTCAGACTGTCTAAGAACATTGTAAAATGCATTAAATTTCTTCATTTATACATATTTAATCTTAAAATAGCGATATACTAGCTAAAAATGTGTATTGCACATTACCCCAAAAAAAGTTTTGCACATTACTCCAAATACGATATTTTGCGCAGACTAGTGTGGCAGCAATATAATGTAAGGAAATTACAAAATCTTTTTGGATATTAGAAGACACTTAAAAAACCAACAATATAAACAAATTTATTTACAAGATAATTCAAAACAATTCACGAAAGAGCTATAAATGTCAAAAGCGAAAAATACTTTGAACTCCAAAAAATTAACTCGCTTTACGTACAGCAAAGCAGGGTGAGTGCTGTCTCGTGTGTTATAGGGGAGAGTCGGGTAGCCCCGGACAGCGGGCAGCCCCGGACACACGTGAAATAGAATAAACCAATTACTTTCTAAGTCTAAAATCACATTTGTATCGTTTAAAATGTTCATCAAATGTAATTTTGAAAATATGGTCTATTATCATTAATGGGATTAATAGAAAATCGTATTTTCATGTTCACTCCTTTCAAATCAATGACTTTTTAAGAATTTAAGACCATATTTAATGTACAATTTTTACTTCAAAATGTCAAATATAATCTTCTTTCTTTTCAGCAATGCCTAAATGTACTTTCAGACAATGAAATCTGTTAATATTGTTTGTTCGTTTAAAGTTTCTTTCTTTTTATAGCAAATTTACTGAAATATATCATCGTCGGGTAGCCACGGACATATTTTGTCGTATACTACCAGACATAATTTACATAGTAGAAGTCACTTGTTTCTGTCAGAATAAAATTTTAATGTTTATATTTGGTTAATTGCGAAATATATAAGATTAAGAAGAAGTGTTTAATCCATAATAAAAGTATAGGAAATGTATAAATAATAGTTACAAATCAGGTATTCTACTTCAAAAGTACTTTTTAAAATTTTTAATTAACAATTTTCTGAGTGTCCGGAGCTACCCGACACTTTTTTTTTTTATAACCATTTTTAGCGTAATATATTTCCTTAATTTTATTAATTCCTATATGTTTATTTTTTAAATTTGCTTTTTAAAAGTGTTACTAATGATGTTAAACTTATAAAAAACCTTAAACATTAGTTTTATGAACATTATTTTACAATTTATAACTAAAAAAGCTTAAGTGTCCGGGGCTATCCGACTCTCCCCTATATGTCAAAAACAAGTTACTGTGTACTCTAACAGATGACAGTATTCGGTTCTGTTCAATATTGAAATGTAGAACAGAAATCGAAGGTCTTGCACATTACCCCATGTTTCACATTACCCCACAACACAATTAGCTCAATATTACCCTCCCTTATGGAAAAATCTGACATGAATATAATGACACGGATGCGTGTCATTCATTTGAGTCATTTTTTCGCGACCACACGAGGAAATGACACGAGAGAAAATAACATGGCAAAGAAAACATTAAAAGCGCCACGATGCGCAGTCGTATTCTACGTCTTCTACAGTACCTACGGCTGCGTAGTAAATTTTTGTTCTTCTTAAAATAGTGCACAATGCATGTTTATATGAAATCATTATAAAATTAATAATAATAAAAAAAATTGTTTGGTGCATTCTTTGCATGTCACACTTTCTCATAAGGGCAGTAATATTACCTTGACGCGGACATTTTAATGTCACGTCAATATCACTGTAACATCATTCAGTAATATTAGTCATATTACTACGATATTCACGTAATATTACGTGCCATTTGGGCAGCGTTTTAAAAATTTGAATACGGACTTCAGATTTGTAATCAGCAACCTCAAAAATTCCTAGGCACTAAGCGTCCTAACAATAGTTTTAAAAGATGCCGAGAAATTAATTTTGTCCACCTAGATTTGCAATCTATTCCACTGTGAGTCTCTTGGTAGTAGTATCAGGTTCTATCTACACATTTTGATCATCCTCGTTTAGATAATAAAATATGTGACATAAAACTAGACAGCTAAACAGTGCGGAGAGACAAAGTGAAATTGATAATAGTACTCTGACAGCCGGATTTTCAATTACAATTCAGTTAAATCGTCAGTTCAACTTCAGATTCATGATCACCAACCCCAAAAACTATAAGAAAGGCTGGAAATTGTATAATACTGCAAAAAGAAACAACCCATTATACTTTATTATTATAAAGGATTAAATTTGACTAAATAGAAATTGATAAACCGGCTATTATAATAGTAATATTATGAAATCCACTTTGCCTGTCCGCAGTGTTAGGCTGTGTGGTTTTAGGCCACATGTCATGTTATTCTTGTGAAAATAAAGTAGTTTTAAGAGTTTTTTCGATCGTAAATAATGTTCCCTACTGTAAAAACGTGCGTGAGATCTGTCGCAAGAAAGTAGGTATGTACTTACATGTGTACGCTTATAAGATCTCAGGTGACACAGATGAGATCTCGTATAAGATCTCATGTGAGAATGTAGGTACGAACGGATTTAGACTGAATGCATTTTAAGTTAAATGTCATTTAGACTAAATGTATTTTAGGTTAAATAGGATTTAGGATGAATCAATTTTAGGTTAAATGGGATTCATGCTGAATTATTTTAGGCAATAGGGTTTTAGGCTGAATGGGATTGAGGCTAAAGTGGTTTTAGGGAATATTTATGCGCCTCCTTTCCATTCTGCCTATCACACCTAAATCTGTTTAAACCTTAAGCCTCCAATCAAGAGATTTGTTCGTAAGTCGCGTTTCCGATATTGATACAATATTAAAATTATTTTCTTTTATTAACCGTTATAGTTGATTCCCTTTATCAACTAGACTGCGCGCATCGCATGTGGAAAATTTGACCAAAACAGGCAACGCAAACCTAGGATATTGTTATTTGGTGTATTGATGTATTTTTACGTGAAGATTACAGAAAAATTATAGAGAACGTGATATTAATTGCTCATCATAGCGTTCCACATGCGAAGCTAACTTTATGCTGACAAGACATGTCGTGCACATTTTGCATGAGGTAAAAAAGGACGAAGAGAGTCTCTGTCTTTTTCTATCTCATGTAAGTAGTGCACAACATATCGTGTCGGAGCAGCGTTAGCTTCGCATGTGGAACCAGCTAGGTCAAGAAAAAACTGCAAATTTTCGAAAAAAAAGTTTTTTCTCCTTAATTTATGCATTATTAGACCTACCCGGTAAGAAGCGTTGTATAGAGAACAACCCTGCTAAGAGTAAAAAGATAGAAATCCTATCATTTTGAATCACTTTTTATAGGTGAGATAGAAAGAGTTAAGAAATTTTATCTCATTCTATCACACGTTTATTAAATGTTATCTCATCTTAGCTCTTATGGCTTTAAACCTATCCCTTTCATTCTTTTGTCTATGTCTTGTTACCTCATCTCAATTTTGTTTAGCTCTGTCTATCAATATTTATCTGCTTTTATCTTCTCTCAATATTTCTTTATTCAGTTCTATCTCTCCGTTTATATAACGGATTGCATATCTTTTCCAATAACTTCACTTCAATCTCACGCTATCCTTGCTCTATCGCACTCTATCACATTTTATCTTCTAATGAATACAATGTACAGTCTGTCCCTTTCAATCACCTCTTTTAAATCCTAATCTATTTCCTTAATACACACTTATGGGACGTCCATAAATTACATAAGGCTTTAGGGTGGGTGGATAGTCAAGCTATTTCTTACGACCAGCAGAAGAAATGGCGCTAATATATGTAAATATGTCTTACAGACGGGGATGGGCGAGTTAAAATTTTCAAAAAAAGCCTTACGTAATTTATGGACGGTCCCTCATTACTTTTTCTATGCTTTGTCAATAACATCAATAACCAATCTCTTTCTGTTATTTTCTCTATTCCCACCTTAACTTTCAAACTGTAGCTATTTTTCACAGTAACGAAAACTCTATCTATTTTAGTCAACTAGTTTCAATCTTGGTCCATCCCTAACTATCATTACTCTATCTTTTTCTTTCTCTTAATAAATAAATTAAGTTACAAATCACTTTTAATCACTTTTTTAAAATCTCATCTTATACTTCTGTGGCTGAAAGGCATAACATCATAACTAACATTTTATCGAATTTGAGATAACATCAGATTTGAGTTAATTTAGTAATGCTTTTTAAAGTTTCTTAACAGTAAAGTGTTTTAAATGTTTATTTACGTAGAAATTAATTAATAACACAACAGCATAACTGCATTCAAATCGAAAAAAAGAATTGACATTCTTCTTTGAAGCGTATATATTTTATTAAAATTGATAAACAGATGTAAAAACTACACTAGAAATTAGGATAAAATGCCAAACACCAAAAATATTGGTTGCCTTTTCGATTTTACAAAATCAAGAAAATAAACAAAAACAGGTTTTTCTCAAAACTATGAAAATGCAGTTATGATATTCTGCCTTTCAGCCACAGACTTTTTCTATCACACTACATCACGTTATATCACGTAATGAATAAAATGTAAATTAATTAATAAATTTGATCGCTCTCCATTGTTAATAATAAGACAAAGATTTATTGATTCATGAGAGCCAAATTATGTAGGTAAAGAAAACCCTAACACATTGAATAAAAAGACATAAAGTCTTTATTGACAACGTTTCGTCAACATTTCGTTGACCTCTTCAGGCTAAACTGAATTAAATTAAAAGATAACGAAGATTACAAATTAAACGAACGTATACATGATATTGTAGAAACAAAACAAAAAAAGGTAAATAGCCAAAAATTAAAGAGAATTTTAAGAAATTGGAAAACTCTTTTGCAAAAGTTGCTTATAAGTTTTGTTTAAACCGTCGATATTATCTTTTTTATTAACGCTGTTCGGATCATGGTTAATAAAAATGATTTCTGACAACACTCGTCTTTTTTAAGGGGTTACGCCTAGTTGTTTAGGTCAAAAAATTCGATTTTTGGGTTTTTGCATTTTCTGAGAGTATAATACCTAAAGATTATGAATCTGAAGTCGGTTTTTAAAAATTCAAAATGGCGGATACAATATGGCGACCAAAAACTTAAAAAATGTTTAGATTTGCTTAAACCTTGTTACTCGGGGGTTTTTGGGGACGCTGATTACGAATCTAGAATCAGTTTTTCAAAATTCAAAATGGCCGATCCAATATGGTGACAAAAATTTTAAAAAATGTTTTGATTCGCTTTAAACTTGTTACTCGGTGGTTTTTGGGGTCACTGATTACGAATATGGAATCAGTTTTTTAAAATTCAAAATAGCGGATCCAATACGGCGGACAACATTTTAAAAAAGTTATTGATTTGCTTGAAACTTGTTACTCGGAGGTTTTTGGGGTCGCTTATTACGAATCTGAAGTCAGTTTTTTAAAATTTAAAATGGCGGATCCAATATGGCTACCAAAATTTAAAAAAAATATTGTGATTCTCTTGAAACTTGTTTCTCTGGGGTTTTACGGGTTGCTGATTACATTGAATAAACGCTATTTTTCTTTTAAGAATTATTTTGGGCTCTTATTTAGGAATAAAAAAGAATGCAAAGAAATGTAATACACTTTTATGTAAAGCAAATATGCAGTGAATGTAAATCAAGTGAAATATACAAATCTACCATAAATTTATACATTTATACAAAATTACATTTTGCACAAATATATTTTAAAATTACACTCTTTTTTAACAGTATATTTTTTAATTACATCAAATATATAATAAAATACCAAGTATTGGTCGGTATGTTTTATTTTGATTTGCGTCGCTTTTTACAATATAACTGGTAGCCTAGAAAATTGTCTCGATTAAAACGGTATACAACAGTTTTCCGGTAAAAAGAGGTTGATTAAAACGCATAAATTGGCATTTAAAGAAATAGTCATTTGAATGCTGACAGATGCCTACTAATTTTGTTTTTGTCCTCAATGCCATTTAACGCGTTTTCTTGATTGATATTTGTTTCATTTTAATCATTTTGAATGCTCACAAATTTTATGAAAAAAATTGAATGCGTTTCTTTACCGTCAAGCGAAACACCACGAATTAGATCCAAATGCCATTCAATGCTTTCTGATAATGTATCAAATTAAATGCCATTCAATGCCTTCAAAAAAACAATTTTGAAAGTAGTCAATGCCTCAAGAAGTTTAATGCCGTTCTATGCCTATGTCAGCAGATTAAAAAGACGCCATTCTGCTATCGTTAACTTGTTCATTCTTTGCAGCGCGTCGTCGTGGCATCTTTCTATTTTGTGTTGTTCGATCTATTTTAACTAAATCGCGTTATTGAAGTGAAAAACAAAGTGATTTTGTGTCTAATACTAATAGTTTACCTAAACAAAGTGAAGAAGTGAACGCAAACATAAGTTTTAAAGTCATTTTGTCATTTTTTGTTGCATGCAAGACAAAATACGAAAATGACGTTAAGTGTTAAATTTAGTGATTTTATTTTATTCCATTTTGGTCTAATATTTAGCTGAAGTTAACCTATTAACATATTTGAACTTAAAAAGTAAAATATTGATAAAGACAATAATCAGAGTAAAACATAACAATCACATGTTCAATTTTCCCTTGCAATATGGCTACTGGTTTGTTTTTAGGCATTTGAAGGCATTCATACAAAAACGGAATCAAAGCGCATTGAAACGTTTTAATGCGTTTTAATCAACCTCTTTGGGAGCGTTCACATATGACGTCACGCTATAGAGGGGAGAGGGGAGTCTTGATCAAACGTGACAAAACGTGACTTGGGGGAAGGGGGGGTCGTCCTAAACGTGACGTCACGAAATTTTATTTTTATGTTTAATATGAATTATTTAATACTTAAAGTTCGAGGTATATGATTTGAAACAGTCCTTAATGTATTTGTTGTGCAAAAAATAAGAAAATTTTTTAATCACAGTGTATAATCTATTTATTAACCAAATATCAGTAATAAACCCAAATAACTGCAAATTTAGAATAATAAAACCAATTGAAAATTATTAATTTTGAATTTTTTGTTATTAACGTTGAAAATAAAATTATCATAAAAATAAGGGGGGGGGGGCAAGAAACGTGACGTCCTTTTAGGGGTACGTGTTTACTCTCACGTGACAGGAGGGGGGGAGGGGTCAAAAAGTTGAAAAAAATGCGTGACGTCATTTGTGAACGCTCCCTTTTTACCGGGTTCATTTTTATCTCATTTTAGTTTATTTAAATACATTTTTACAATAAAACATAAACGAGTGGTCTTGTTTTCGGTCTTTTTTTTCAATGTGAACGCGAATAGTTATTGAGGTGCTATTCATTGCTTTTTATGTTTTACTTCAATTTTTGTTACTTTATTTCAATATAAACGGTATTACTGACGCGTATTATATTTTTGTTTGTTTTCAATTTGATCATTTGTCTCATCATGAACAATAATAAAAAATTCCCACGAAGGCTAGTGGAGTCTAATAAAGTAAAAAAATCTAGATCAAATAAGAGAAAGCAGTATTTTAATCCAAAAGTGGAAAAAAGTGACATAGTAGATCCTGCATTTTGAATTCTGAAAAATTGACTTTAGATTTGTAATCAGTGACCTCGAAAACCCCCGAGTAACAAGTTTCAATCGAATTAAATAGTTTTTTAAAATTTTGTCCGCCATATTGGATCAGCCATTTTGAATTTTAGAAAATTGACTTCAGATCTGTAATCAGTGACCCCAAAAACCTCCTAATAACAAGTTTCAATCGAATTAAATAGTTTTTGCTTCCTCATAGAGGAAGCTTTGTGATCGTTAAGATTTTCGATTTTCCAAAAATAGTCTAAATCGACTCATTTTCATCTAAAAAGCGTAAATTTTCATTCCTAAGCAAATGTCCAGACGTATATGTGTATGTGTGTGTGTGTACGTGTGTATGTATAGCGTTTTTTGTCGCCAGGATATCTCGAGCACGCTTCAACGGATTTCAATAAAATTTGGATGACTTATTAAGCTCAGGAATATCAAAATTTATACACAGGGATTTTTGAAAATACCCAATTAAATTTTGTTGAGCACCTTTTTTCATCGAAAAATATCGTTTTTTGCCAAAATTTATTTCCAAGCTACAAATACAACTTAATGAATACAAAAATCATATTCCTTATCTTAAAACGAATCGATTGACCTATATAACTTTTATAATTGATCGAAAATTCGGAAAAAATTGATATTTTTTCATTTTTTTGCACTTAAAATTCTCTTTTTTAATAAATTCTTCAATTAACTTACATATTATTAATAAATTGTTTCCTCTATGAAGAAGCAAATTATTTTGCTTACTCGGAAGCGAAATGTCCATGAAATGGACAGAATTCACACCTAGTTTAAAATTTTGTCCGCCATATTGGATCAGCCATTTTGAATTTCAAAAAATTGACTTCAGATGTGTAATCAGCGACCCCAAAAACCTCCGAGTAACAAGTTTCAAGCAAATCAAATTTTTTTAAAAATTTTGTCCGCCATATTGGTTCCGCCATTTTGAATTTTGAAAAACTGACTTCAGATTCGTAATCCGCGACCCCAAAAACCCCCGAGTAACAAGTTTCAAGCAAATCAAATTTTTTTTTAAAATTGTGTCCCCCATATTGGATCCGCCATTTTAAATTTTGAAAAACTGACTTCAGATTCGTAATCAGCGACCCCAGAAACCCCCGAGTAACAAGTTTCAAGCAAATCAAAAACTTTTTTAAAATTTTGTCCGACATATTGGATCCACCATTTTCAATTTTGAAAAACTGACTTCAGATTCGTAGTCAGCGACCCCAAAAACCCCCGAGTAGCAGTGGAGTAACTACACCCCCGCGAGACCCCGCGATGCGGGGGCCCGCTGATTTAGGGGCCCGAACTTGGCCCTTATCGTTTCGACAAAAATTTTGTTTTTGTAGTTCATGTTATATTGTTTAACCTAAAGTAATATTATTTCGTACTTCTACTAAAGTCAAAAGTTTTTAGGCTTTAATTATAAAATATTTTATTTTAATGAATTAATTGAATCTTTTATTATTTTTTTTATTTTTTAAAATTAAATATTTAATAACTAGAACCTAAAATCCTACGATGTTAGTAGCTGTACAAAATAACAGTGTCTCAGGTTGAACAATATAACATGGGCTAGAAATGACGAATTCTTAAATCGTCAGAATGAGATAGAAAAGATCATATATTTGTGTTATTTTATATATCAAAGTTGTATGAATTAAATTGAAAATAAATTATGATTTTAATTAATATATGAGCGTATCTCAGAAACCTTTAACTTTTCAATAAAAAGAGGCTGGAATTTTTTTTAAGCCCTCTATTCAAAATTGACCCAAGTAAAGTTTATATTCCAAACTTCTAAATTTTGTTCATGGACAGATAAAAGATTTTATCTACACTTAGTGATTATTACATTACGACTGAAAACATCTTTAACCTATAATAAAGAAAAAATAAACAAGTATCTGTTTATTAAGGTGAGAAACAATTGTCAATTTCCCTGTTACGTACGTAACAGTTAAATAAACTTAATTATTTTGTAATAAAACATTAGAAGAAAAATAAATTTAAAGCAAATGCGACGATACATTTGTCACATATATATAAGTATATATGCGCGTAATTCGATACCCCGATAACCACGTGCATTGACTTATAGCTACGTGTTTATATTCTTAAAGGTACATCTCCAGCACCATATAGTGATCACTTAATTAAAATTTGTATGCCTAGAATTAATGGTATTACAATTATATTATTATTGTTATTGTTATAACGAGAATTATTAATATCATTATTATTTATTTTTATTATTGTTATTGTTATAGCACCAATTAGTAATATTATTATTATTATTATTAATGTTTTTAGTGTAATCTATATTATGCATGTATGAAAGAATCGGTGTAGACAAGGTTGTGCAATAACCGGAGGAATGGAGGATATCCCTTTGCTCTTCGTCGCGTTTCCTTCTCTCTTCTTCGTCTCCTTCTTACGCGGTCAGGTACATCGAGTATAGTGGTGTGGGTGCACTACGCAGCACGCATACAAGCATGAATTTCTCATGAAAGCCTCAATGTAGATATCTTCTGCATTGTGGAGTGTCTCACTATGCATATATTCCTTTCTTTCTTCTATGATTCCTTTTCTCCCCTACCTCGATACATAATTCTCAAAAGAGAACAATGTCGGCAGATATAATTAGAATATGTCATATTCTCTTAATACACGCAAATGCGTGACAAAAGTGGACTTATGAGGATCGAATCTGCAAAAATAGAATTTATCGAATCCATGCAGATCAACGATCGCTCTGAAACTTAAGAAGGGCACAAGTCATACTTATTCAAACTTGTATAGGAGATATTATTCTAATAATGCCAACAAAGAAAACAGATATAGTAATCTCAGATATCGAGGTTTAATTATAACCTAATGAGTCAATCATCCTGTACCCACACCAACTACCCCTTAAACCCCTGATTTCGTCCCATCATAATGCATCTTAGACACTCCATAAAAGCAGAAGCTCGCGAGGTGTCAATTGCCATTCATTCACGGGTGATCGTTAACATCAAGACGGGACATGATACGATTGTCGAACTGCCGGTACGAAATTTTTCACTTCAATTTGAAATAGTAATTTTCAAAAATTGGAAACATTGGAAAAAGCTCAATTTTTGCTACTTGCTGAATCGCGATAGATTTTTGTCGAGCCAAGTAGTGAATCGAGATAGTGCCAAGTTCGAGTAATTGTTATCTGTTGAATCTCGATAGATTTTCGCAGAGCCAGATGACAATTTGAGAATAAGGCCCGTCCGCGAGCTGTTTTCCAATTTTCTTATTTTTGGGCGGACGTTAAAAAAGTTTTAAATACTCAAAATCAGCTGGGTTCCAATCGGGATAAAATAGTAAAAAGAGACTTTCTTCTTGCTTCATTGGTCAGTAGTGTACCTGTACCGGATTCTCGATTCGCGTAGTGGACGGAGCGCGTAATCGCTCATTCTTTCTACCCCCTTCTGCCCGTCGGAAGCACAGCAGGTGAAAAGAGGCATCCTCCTTTCCTCTCAAGCTTTCAGGCGGTAATTTAAGGATAATTCGTGAATACGAAATATTTGTATCGTTCAAATTTTATAAAAAGTAATTTTAGTTGCTTACGAGACATGAATTTATAAAAAAGGAAGCATTTATTTTATGCTACACAAATTGTTTAAATTGTAATATTTTAACATTTTTAAAATTAAATAAAATAAAGAAAAAGAGAATTTAATTAACAAAATTTACTGTTGTCATTATTGTAGTTTTTGAAACAACAATTCATCAATTTTGTTTTTCGTCTTCTATCGGCGATTTCAGTTTATTCGAACCCACATTAAAAATAAAAATAAAACTATTCCATTACTGGATTAGTAATAGATTGGTTCCTCCGGCGAACAAGTTAAACAAGTTATTTTTTTGAACAGGATTAGAACAAAGAGATAAAATTTTAAAATTAAAATGTATCAAATTAAATAAATAATTTTATGACCGTTCGTAACATTCCCGCACATTATAAAATTTGTAGGTATTTATTTTTTTTACTAATATTCTGAAAATAATTATTTTTTATTTTCTTTTTAACACTTATTTCTTCTCTCTTTAGTTTTTGTATAGGGGAGTGGACCCAAGATGAACATTTCGTATAAAATTTCTGTTGAAGGCGATAGCGCCGTATGAAGTTTTTGATGCACATTTGATGCAAAAAACCAGTTTGTTTTTCTTCTATACACATACCACGTAATTTTGTGTCTAAAAAAGCTTCGTTACAGTTTTTTCTTAAATTGGTAAAGTTATTTAAATTTGTGATTTAGAATAAGTCCTTAACGTTATTATAATATTATTTATTTATCGTATAATAATATTCTTAAATGATTTTACTAATATTGTGTTTCTATACAAATTTTTACAGGGGCTCAAAAAATGTTGTCATGTACCCTGAGATGGACAGGCACCAATTTTCGTTGTATTTATTTTCATATTATCGATTATACACTTTCTTCAATAA
This sequence comes from Ganaspis brasiliensis, assembly GCA_037103525.1. Taxonomy (NCBI): domain Eukaryota; kingdom Metazoa; phylum Arthropoda; class Insecta; order Hymenoptera; family Figitidae; genus Ganaspis; species Ganaspis brasiliensis. Next base: position 1,501 of record JAZKLR010000828.1, on the reverse strand, counting down.
TTTTTTGAGACACCTAATTGAAATTTTTTATGTTCCGCCATGAAATATGATGTTATCGTATGAGATTTTGATGTATCGATATTTTTCGATATCTTATTACTTTATGACTGTTAAGCTATTAAATTGAAGTTTTTGGAAATGTTAGTTTTTGATAAATACAGTAAAATGATTAAAAATTAGTTTAAGATTTGTTACTCGATGTTTATTTTTTATTTACCACATTTTTCAGAGAGTTTTAAGAAGGTGTCCATCTTGGGGACACTTATTTATAAAAACCTAAAGATTTAATTTCATTAAGGGTTTTCGATGTGCCACAAGTTTCTTTCAAAATAGATAAATAAACAAAATGATTATAGTCAAAATGGTTAAAATAGAGGGACAAGTTTTCAGAGATAATAATTTATAAAATAATTAAAATTTTCTATTTTCTTTTGTTTAATATTAATCCTTATTTCATTAACTTTAAATTCATCTGATACGGTCATTAATTTTTATTCTTTTTTTTATTTTTCATCACTTAAAACATTCAAAACTAGGGTTAGGGACAAGTAGACTCGCAAAAGTAAAGTCGAATATTTAAAATTTAATAGACCCTCTTTAAGCTACAAATTTATATAATATCAATTGACAGAAGTAACTCATATTATAATTAACATTTTAAAACAAAAATCAATAAAAAATATATCAAAATCATCTAGATAGAGGAGAGTAGTCAGAGTTGGACAGTGGTCAGAGTTGAATCATCGCGTTTATTTTGTTTTATTACAGTAGATCCATATGTCGTTGTGTGTAAATACTTGTTAGCAATGCTAGCAAACTTTTTACACGGATTGCAGTGAAGTGTGCGAACTATATAGACGTATTAAGCGAGTCCGTGTTATACGCCCAACAAAAAACGTTTTTGTAGTTTCAAAATTTGATAATTAAATGTAGAAGAAATATGCCAAAGACAAATTAAGTTGATTAAAATTGTACATTAAGATGTTATACGAAAATGTGGAACGTAATTTTGTGTTTGTATAAAGCGTTCATGGTGTGTGTGTGATATGAAGCTAAACTACGCTTGAGTCAAGGTTGTTACACTCAAAATTTTGCAATTCTGAAGCATTTTTGCAATGAAAATGAATTTGTTAACTTAAAAAGGATCAAAAACTTCATTTCTATTGGAAAGAAAGAAAATTCAAATTGTTCGTAATACTTTTTCACTTTTAGATCAATTTCGCAATACAAGAAGAAATATGATTTATTCCAGTTTCATGTTTCCTTTCGTCATTTCCAAATGTATTTGAGTGCCATTCTATCATGCAAAGGCAAAGATATTGTGATTTTCAATCATTTATCTTCATATTTCATTGATTTTCTACAGTGACCCAACTTTGACTACCATGTTCAACTTTGACTACCTTTTTTTTTTTTTTTAATTGCCTATAACTTCGAAACTTTTGGTCCAAATTTTTTGCAATGTTTAGCAAAAACATTGCATTTTAGTAGAACTTTCCAA